>CM027123.1:38761427-39039873 GCA_015476505.1 Urochloa ruziziensis | reverse complement strand
ACTGAGCATGCAAGCAGGACAAGAAGTACAAGCACCTAGCAAAGATGATCTAGACTTCAACTCAGCAAGCTCAACCCTAGCACCCTCTAGTTCATCTAAGCAAGTCATGTGTTTCTCCTTAAGCACAACCAGATCAGCAATATGCACATCACAGAAAGAGCATTCAACTTCATCAGACACAAGAGGAGCATCTTTCAACACAGCAATCTCTGACTCAAGCTTAGCTGCTCTCTCCCTAGACTCGCAAAGCAAAGACTCAAACTCCATCGCCTTCTTTCCAGTCTCAGAAAGCAAGGTCTCAAGCTCAGCCACTCTATCCTTGGACTCTCCTAGCAAAGACCTAAACTCCCTCTTCTCCTTGTTGGTCTTCCTAAGCACATCATCGCGGTTATCGACCAACTGCTCTAATCTAGCAATCTCCTGACGCAAAGAGGTGGGATCGGTCAATACCTCATCCTCGGAGTCGGAGTCGGAGTCGTCCTTGCTCTTCACGGAGTCGTGCGCCATGGTGCAGTAGTCGACGGCGGCGAAGGAGATGCCGTTGAAGTTGCGGTTCAAGCTCTTCTTCTCCTTGCGGTGGCCGCGGTCTTCATCTTCACTGCTTGAGCTTGACGATGTGTTGGTGGAGCTTGTGTCGATGTCGCTCGCATCTGCCACCATCGCTCGAGATCTGTTCTTCTTGTGTCCACCGTGCTTGTTCTTCGATCTTCTCTCAGTCCTTGTTCTTGTGCTTGGAGCGGTACTCGTCCTTGGGACGGTGCTTGTGGTCGTCTCGCGGGCGGTGCTTGCGGTTGTAGTCGTTCTTGATCTCCTCGGGGCACTCGGCGATGAAGTGGCCCATCTTCCCGCATCTGTAGCACGTACTCCCGGCACGCCTCGAACCCTTCCGGTTCTGGTACATCCGCTCGAACCTCCTCGTGAGCAACGCGAGATCCTCCTCGCTCAGCACCTCATATTCTTCATCTGGAAGAGACACAAGAGAAGACAAAGCAAAGTGTCTAGTAGTGTTAGCATGTCCATATCCAGAGCCACCGACTAGAGCCAGACTATGAGGATCAGTCGGACTCTTAGCCTTGGCAAGCAGCTGTCTGTCAACCTCAGAAGATTTCAACTTCGAGAAAAGCTCATCAACAGACAAAGTTTCATAGTTTGCCGACTCCATGATCGCCTCAACCTTGGCACCCCACACGGATCTATCAAGTGCTTGCAGGAGCTTGATAGCTCGGTCATGATCCGAGTATGGGAGTACGGTAATGTTGGCTTTCATGTTGTTGACAATGGAAGTGAAACGCTGAAACAAAGCATCAACAGACTCTCCTTGCAAATGAGCAAAATTCTCATATTCTCTGCGATACATCGAGAAAAGCCTAGCCTTGACATGGCTATCACCACCGTGGGCTACCTTGAGCTTCTGCCAGATCTGGCTAGCTAGGTCCTCGCCCAAAACACGCTCAAACTCCTCGGCAGACAAAGCACGGAACAAGTAGTCAACAGCTCTAGCATTCGCCTCAAACTTATCCTTTGCATCCTGGGCATCTAAGTTGGTGGGATTGACATAGTTTTCATCTTTGGTCACATCCCACAACAACTTTCCTTTGCCTCGCAAGAAAGCGCCCATACGCGCAACCCAGTTCGGGTAGTTCTTCCCATCGAAGTGCGGAGGCCTGGAACCCCGATCTTGGTACTCCATCTTTGGATCTTAGACTGGTTAGAGTCGCAAAGACCCGTAACTGGCTTTGAAACCAATTGAAGGACCGAAACGGCGACCAAAGAGGGGGGGAGTGAATGGGAGCCGAATAAAATTCTTTCCAACCGATCCGGCTATTTTCCCAAATCAACTCTGAAACCTCCGAAAGCGATCTTGCCAAGATCACGTAGCTACTGTCAAGCTACTGACCCTAGGAACAAGAAATACGCAGCGGAACTCGAATCGATCGAAACGAACACAAAACGGCCCGAAACAAGACTCGATCCAACACACCCCAAGGGGGGCGGTTAAACCGGGTCAGGGGGGCGGTTAAACCGCCCTGGCCTGGGAAGCTCGGGAAAAAGTCAAACCGAAAGTGGATTTCCCAAACCGCTTGAGCTCTTGAGGCGAGATTTTGGTCAGATGATCTAGACCTCCAGTGGAGTGTTTTCCCAAAAGATCTCGGCCTCTAACTCACTACAACTCCCGGAATCTCAGATCTCGTGAAGAACATCATGACCTCGAGTTCATCCCGAAAATCTCAAATCCAAAGCGATTCCCGGCGTTTGGGGGCAAAGGATCACCAGCAAAAGAGGCACAAGGCACTCATACGTGAATCCCCCAAAGAAATCCGAGAGAAAACGCCCTAGAAAGAGAAGAACGAAAATCCCCCAAAAATAGCTCCGAAAATACCCACGAAAATAGAAAAAGAAAAGGAGCTCGTGGAATCAAATCATGGCACAAAGATGAGCAGCACAAACTCCATCACATAACCATGAATTCACCTATACAAACTAGGAAAGATTCGAAGTAGTTCTAGGTGGAGGGGATGAAGGGGAAAACTAGTTCCAAGGAAAAACTAAAGAGATAACTAGAGAGATTAACAGCCACCAGCCCTGGGAGGGCCTATTAGTAGTCCAAGTGGTGGTGCTCTAAAGACTAAACTACCCCTAAGTGATACATACCCCTCAGGGGCAAATTTGACATTTGGTTCTCAGATATTTTCTGGCTGGGACACCTTCCACTGCAAGCTAGCTTCCCTCCGACGCAAGCCTTGCAGTCACGCCGCGTGTCCTCCGGATCGAAGCTCCTCGACGCCGTTTTTGGGCCTGCCCAGGGGGGCGGTTAAACCGGCCCTGGGGGGCGGTTAAACCAGCCCCTGCCAGCCACACTTGGCCCAGCAGCCCATCTTCGCCACGTCGAGTCCTCGGTCCTTGGTTTTTAGGCCCAAACCAAGGGAAAGCGTCCACCGATGATTTTGTGGCCAAATCATCAAACCCCGCGCGCAAACTTCGGTTGTTAGCCGCCACCTTGCGCCGGCTTCTCGTCCGCGTACGAGCTTCGGTTGTGAGCCGCTACCTCGCACCGGATGCATGTCCCCTTGCTCATTCTTGCCAGCATGTGAACCGCGCTTGATCCACCGGCCACCGGGTCCCTCGAACCAAGCCTACTTGTCTCTCCGCTCCTCGGAAGGCCGCCATGGCTAAGACCTTTCGCGCCTGTTCTTCACCTGCACCAATGCAACCAAGCCGCATTCTACACCTACAATACTTGAGCCAAGGGAAACGTCAATCCACACCACGTTGTCAATCACTCATCACACCAGGAAGCGACCATCCACCGGTCCTCGGACACATCGGGTCCTCAAATCTGGGAGTCTTTTCTCCTCGCCGCTCGGGCCGCCCTGCGCTGAGCAGTCAATCGCCCCCACTCCTCCACCTCCATGAGCCGAGGTCGGCTCTTGTACCAGTTCAGGCCCGACTGCCAAAAGAGGATAAGCTGGATTAGCAAAGGCAACATGGAATGAAAAAGGCGGAAAACCAAAGAAAGGGAATACATGCAGGTCAAGGACATACGATTTGCAGTGACCCAGCACTGGGCATCGCCACTGCTTCTCCGGGGATAGGGAATACGTCCGGAATCTTCTTCCTGTCGAGTGCGTCCCCAACGCGCGCCATGACCTCGGAGCTATTAATAGCGGCCAAGGACAGTTGGATATCCGATGTGTCCACGGCCGGCCTCATCTCCCACATAGGCAGGCGGCGCTCCATCAGAGGCGCGATCCTCCTCGCCTGGAATGCCGTGATAACTCCAACGCCAGTCAATCAGTTCGCCTTCAGACGACTGAACAACAGAAATCATCCTGGCCAGACGGTTCCGGTCGGGGAGCGGGAGGTCCTTCCCCAGCGGTTTTTCTTCTCAAAGAAAACGCGACCAGTGTACGGGGGAAATCGCATCTCGAGGTTGTTGCGAATATACACCCACTGGTCATGCCACACTTTGTTGGCTGTGGGGAAGGCAAAGTCAATAAAGTCCCTCCCCCGATCGGAGCGGATACAGATTCCAGCGCAGGCCTACGGGAGACATTTTCTTATCCCGAAGGATCAACGAAATACGAAAATAATAACGGAAAAGATCCCAATGCGGCTCAATCCCCAGGAACCCCTCGCACAACGCGACAAAATCGGAGATGTAGCTGAGGCCGTTGGGATTGAGGTGATCAAGCTCAATCCCGTACTCGAAAAGAAGACCTCGCAGGAACCAATGCGGAGGAATCCAAAGACCGTGCTCAAAGAAGGGGACTAACATCACCATATACCCGGACGGAGGGTTTGGCTCCCGCTCGCTTTGCGGGATAATCCACTCCTTGTCCGCGGTCGAAGGACGAATCAGGCCCTTGTTCACCAGACCTCGCATCCGCATGGGGGTGATCACCGAGCGGTCCCACGGATGAATCTGCTGAGCGAGCTGCGGGGGAAAAGGAGGAACAGCCTCACGAGGGGGAGACGGAGCCGCACCTTGCGCCAGGCAAGGAGACGCTCCACGGCGACGAGACGAAGACGCTCCCCGTGAGGACCCGCCACCACGAAGCCTTAAGGACTCCATCGACGACGACGGAGGCGGAAAAGAGCGGGGAAGGTCGGAGGACGACGAGACGGGCGCAGGAGCGGCTAGATGCAAGGCGGCGAGCTCAAGGAAAGGCAGGTGAGGGAGCGAAAGAATAACAAGTTCTAAGCCTCATCTCCCCTTTTATTTGCCGCAGGACAACGGGAGGAAACGTAACTCCCCCTAACGGGACGCCGCCAGGAGTCTCTGCCCACGTCGCTCAGGTGGGCCCACCATGACTGCCACACGCACCTAGAAAGACGCGCCCAGAGCAGGACGGTTGGCCTTCTCAGGTCTCATCAAGGTAAGGCAAAGCGGCCTGGGCCACAAGCGCCTCCAGACGGCCCAAAATGGTTCGGGTTCGAAATGGCCAGCCCACGAACGGGTCCCGATGGCCTGCCTGGGCAAACAGAGAGTGATGGACGAAGCGAAGGGCGGTCCACTAGCAACCTAAAATCCCATGCTGACGACAGCATATGGGGCCCACGTGACATGCTCGAGCCGAGCCTGATGTGACTCATGAGGAAACCTCTTCGAAGAGGAGGCATCTAGACCTTGGGGTCGGGCGAACGACCCCGAGAACCAGAATGAGACAGGACAGCGTGGACTTTGTTGAAGTTTGACTCCCAGCGGGTCCGTCGGCGCTCTAGCGAACGAGCGGCCGGACTTCACTCGAGTAACCCGTTAGGAACTCAAATGGACGTCGTGCCACGACCAAAACGTGGAAAAAGCACGAGGCTGTCCTGACTCCTCACCCTCTCTTGGCAAAGGGTGCGTAGGAGGAAATCAACGAACTAAAAGGGCGAAGGGACAAGGCCTTGAACGAAAGAGCGCCATGAGTTCGCCCAAATAACCGAAATTGCCAACCACAAAACAGAACTGACGTGAAGTCACGTTACAAAATCCTTTGAGCAAGTTGAACGGCTCACTCAAAAGCTTGGGGACTCCGCCTGCCGGACGCGCTCGCACGGACTCCACAAAACGCTTTGACAGCACGACGAATAACCCTACGAACGAGTCTACAACTCCTTCATAGGCTCGGGGCTACACCCACCGGGTGCGCTCGCGCGCACCCGGACGACCAAGGAACGCCCTCATGCTACAACGCAGACCCCCCGAACGAGTTTTTCAAAACTCCTTCGAGGGCTCGGGGGCTACTGTCGGGGGGCAATACCAGGGCCCCTCAAAACAAAGGATTAAACCCAACGATAAAGCTAAAACTAAAGACAGGAGGGTTAGGCCCGGCCCACGAGGAAGGAACGATCCAACCAAAACTGTGCAGCCGGCCCAGCATGATCCCAGACTAAAGGCCCATAATAGAGAAGGCGTCCGCCTCGCCTGACCCCCAAAGAGAAGGAAGAAAGCTCCCAGGTCGGGGCTGTCCACCTCGCCCGACCCCAAGGTCGGGAGAATAAAAGACAGGACGGAGCCACGGCCGCCTCGCCCGACCCGGAGGGGAATCTTTCAACCTGTATCTCGCCTGGAGCCTGTGGGTCCCCGGACGACCAGAATGAACCGGTATTCACCAAAAGACGCGCTAAGGACAGGCGCACTGTACCAAAACCATCATGAGGCCAAAGAAACTAAGACAACTTGGCCGCCACAATAAGCCAGCCGTAGCAGAGGCATGGGCACATAACGGACAGACCTGCCATTCTGACCACATGGCAGTGAGACGGGGCACCGCCTGTAAATATACGATGCTTGGTCAAGGGGCCAAAGATCAGGAGACCAGCGGGCACCCATAGAAGACCGGTGGATATTAACGGGCAGCCCCAAGAGTCCCTCTCTTTGTCTAGGAGGTAAAGAGGGGCCGGCCTGCACCCCGTCCACCGCCGCCCCCTCTTACGGTATGGGCGGACGGCGGAATGACGGACAGAGACGACAGAGGATGACAGAAGGACGGCCGCGCTGCTGACGATGGACTGAAGCACGCATAACCCGATAGATTAGACGCCAGGCTAGGCTTAGGCTAGTTTTACTTTAAACCCCTCGGGTGGTTTTGCCTCTTTTTCATCCGACCCCCTGTGACCAAGCCTCCCTTTCAAGTATAAAAGGGGAGGCTAGGACCGATCGACCAACGGACGAACACTTCGCACACACCACTCACGTACTCCTCAGAGGCTTGAGAGCTCTTCTCTCCCTCGCCCGTTTGTAACCCCTACTACGAACATCAGAGCGTGCAACGCGAGCAGACCACCCCACTGGACGTAGGGCAAATCGCCTGAACCAGTATACATCCTTGTGCTTGACTCGCTAACCATCAGGATCCCCACAAGCAGACAGACAAATTCACTAGCCGGTGGTACGAAACACCGACACATTTATTGAATTAAACTGAATCACACACTTGTCTTTATCAAATACACAAACGTGTCCTGAATCTACTTAAGCTAATACTGAAATAAGGTTTCTTTTCAAGCTAGGAACATAAAGAACTTCATCTAAACTAAGCTGGAAGCCGCCTGGCAACTCTAAGACGAAGCTTCCAACGCCTTCAACCTCAATGTCGTTCCCATCAGCCACTCTTAGGTTTCGCTCCCCCTTCTTATAGTTTGGATCATACCGAATGCCTTGCTTCTTTAGCCATTCCTTAAAGCCTGGACAACCTTTCTGAAGATGCTTGGGTGAATTGCAGAAAGAGCAAGTCATCTTGCCACCCTTAGATGGTGAGCATGCTTAAACTTGTTGTCATTCTTGGGAGCAAAACTCTTGTTCCCATTCTTCTTAAAGTGCTTCTTGTTGCCTTGCTTGCTGCTGCCTGACTCATGTTGATTCTTAGGAGTGCCATTGAGACTGAGATTGCCAACCATGTTGACCACATCCTTCATCTTTTCTGTCTTAAGTCTCTCCTCCTCCTCAACATAGTAGCCTATTAAATCACTGATAGACCAAACAGTCTTGTTGGTGTTGTAGTTTATCTTAAAGGCAGCATATTGTGTAGGGAGTGAAGTCATGATGAAATGCACAAGGAAACCATCTGAGATCTCCATCTGTATCTCCTTAAGCTTATTTGTCATGTCACACATATTGAGGATGTGCTCACTGATTCCAGTCTGACCATTGTACTGAGAGGAGACTAATTTCATGATCAGAGTGCTTGCATAAGTCTTAGATGAGCTCTTGAAATTCTCCTCAATCTTAGCCAGGAGCTCCTTAGCAGTGAGATCAACACCAGCAGCAGTCTTAGTGGGAATAGCCCCCTTAATGTCGGCGCTGATAGTCTGAGTCATTACCATGACGGCAAGGCGGTTAGACCTCTCCCATTTCTCAATAGCAGTAGTAGACCCTCCAGCAGCAGGAGCAGCAGGCTTATCTTCCCTGAGCGCGAGATCAAGGTCGTTCCACATCAGGCACGTCTGAATCTGGCCTTTCCACTTGGGGAAGTTCGCTCCATTGAGCGGCTTGATGTTGTTGAGGTACGATGCAACGGAGTTGACATTTGTCACTGAAATAAAAGACAAATAAAACTTAGCTTAGTAATGATATACAAAGAAATGCGAATAAAAGCATGAAATAACCCTACGGTGGTCTGATTAAAACATGCATTAAATTTCAATTTGCAATCACCGGTGGGGAAAACAAACGAAATTTGTCTTAATACTCATGAATAAACAACGGTGGTTGAATTAAACACAAGTTTACTCTAAATAAATTTCCCGATGGTTCCATTTATCTAGAGGCATCTCTAAGTATAAGGTGGATTTAAACTTAAAATTTCAGTGATCATTATAAACTTAGCGTAAATAACTTAGCAGAATAAGCGTATGAACACCAACATCTTAAATAAAAGACTTATGCAGTAATTAACTTAGCTTAAAACAGGACTTAATTGGTGCTTAAACTGAAAAACATACTGAAAACTTAAATAAAGAGAGGAAACTTATTCAGCCCGACACTCAATTCTGTCCAAAACAGCCCACTAACTCACGCAACCTAAATATCATGCATGCGGCCCAACTCAGACGCGTGCGCGGCCCAGCTGAAAAGCGCAGCCCAGTAGGCCCACTATCGCGTGGCCCATCTAACGCGCGACGCGCGCGCGGCTTACGGTTCGGCTCAGCGGCTCGGGGAGCGGCTCGGCGCGCGGCTTGGCGCGACGCACGCGGCTCGGCGCAGCCCAGCGGCGAAGCGGCCCAGCGCAGCAAATGAGCCCGCGCTATAGCTTAGTAGGCCGCAACCCAGCAGCTGACGGGCGGGCCGCCGACGTCGCCGCCCCCGCCACGCTCTGATCTGAGCCGTCCGCTTGATCGGACGGACGAGCGCGCGGATCGGAGGTATATATACCCCAAATCCGCCGAGGGAGGAGAACCCTAGCTCATTCTCCTCCTCCCCCCGCCCGAGCGTAGCTCTCTCAGCGCTGGCAGCAAACGGCGCACCGCCACCCCTTGTCCTCTTCTTCTCCATGTCCAGTGAGTGAGCGCGAAGACCCGAAGGATCTCTAGCCGCTCCACGCCGGAACGCCACCAAGCCGGAGCTCCACAGACCTCCTCTGCGCCACGTGCGGGAACGCGTGCGGCCCGTCGAGGGGGATCCGTCGGTGCTTCAACGGCCGGTGGCGGTGGCGCAAGACTAAGGCGCCGCCATGAAGAAGAAGGTCGCGGACCAAGGACCTGCTACGCCGTGACTTGGTCATGTCACGTGCGCGAGCAGGGCGCCGAGGCGCGTCGGTCGTGAGGCCGGCGGTCGCGTGCGGCCAACTCATGCCACGCGCGGCCGCCAAGGCTAGGGTGAGCCTCTGTGGATCTTAAGGTTAGGGTTTCGGGAACCCTAGATCTCAGATCTAGGGTTCGGGATTCAAGATCCCATCTTTTTTACGACTTATTTTCCCTTCTTCTTAATGCTTTTGGGGTGCAAGCTGAGATGTGCATGATGTACTTTATGGGATTTGGGCTGAGATGATGTACTTATCGATGCGGGTGGGCTGTGATGATGCTTATAACGTAAAAATCATGTGTGACAGTAGATATACCGAAACCCTAATCGTGTAGATCTTAGGTAAAACATGAAAACTTAACTAAAACTTGACGAATCTAATCTAAAACTTCTCTGATCTGATATTCTAGCATGTAAAACTTGACTAATCTGAACAAAACTTAACTAAAACATGCCGCATTGCTTATTGCACTACATTACGCATTTACCTTTCCTAGAATTGCCATGTGTAGTTGCTAGGATTGAAACCTAGGGTGCAAAAATTTTAGCGGTAGAGTTAGCAACACATAGAAAAACCTAGTTCACATTTAGATTTTTTTTAGATATAGGATAAAATCCGGCCTCTACCTACAGCATTCTGTAGGCTTACAACCGAAAGTTTTGAAGCATTCAGCCCTTAGGCTGGTTACAGTTCTTGGGACAGAGCCCAGACCCTAAACTTAGAGAAACAACAGAAGCCAAACAGAGACACAACTAGCTCAATGCTTGATTCTTCTTATGGTGTTCCATGCAGCCATTTTGTAGAAGTCCATGGCAGCCATTTGCAGTTGTTGACACCCTTTTTTCAGATCATCTCTCGCTTTCTCTTTAGAGAGGATTGCCCAAGTCTGAATCCAAAATGTCGCTCTGAAAATTACCTACAAACAAGAATTAGTTTTTGCTCTTTGAAAGACAACATCATTTCGACATAACCATAAAGCCCAGCAAATAGCTGCTACTCCTATCAAGATTTGGTTTCTTAGCCGAAAAGGAAAACTTTTTAACCAAGAATCAAATAAGGAATTCATGCTTGTTGGTGGTCGAAAGCCAAAAGTAATGCTGACTGCATTCCACACCATCTTTGCCATTTGGCAATCAAAAAACAGATGCTGAATGTTTTCTTCTACGTTACAGAAAGTACACTCCATATCCCCCTTCCACTTTCTCTTCCTCAAGTTGTCTTTGGTGAGAATGACACCCCGTTTTAGATACCACAAAAAGATTTTAATCTTTAGTGGTAGCTTCACTTTCCAGTTAAAACAATGATTTGGTACTCCTTCTCTCATTATATCATTGTACATTGACTGAACAGAGAACGTGTTTTTATTCAAAGACCATCTAAACTTGTCCTTGTGCTCATTGAGCTGCACCATCAGTATAGCACTGACTAGCTGCAGCCAATTATTTCTGTTGTTCCCCAACAAAGCTCTTCGAAAAGAAACATTAAGTGGGGAAGTGCTCATCACTTGGGCCACCGTAGCCTTTTTGTTCCTGGCCAGATTGTATAGGGAGGGGAATCTCCTCATGAAAGGTTTATCTCCTACCCATAAATCTTCCCAAAAAGCTATCTGATGGCCATTTTGGACCACAAAACTTCCTTTTGCCAGGAACTGATCCTTGACATCCATTAGACCCAACCAAAACTGAGAGTCTCCTCTCTTTTTTTCCACTTGGGACAAGGTTTTGTTCTGTAGATATTTCTTTCTGAGGATAGATTGCCATAATCCTTCCTCATTTAACAATTTAAACAGCCATTTACTAAGTAGGCAATTGTTTTGGACTTTGAGATTTAAAATACCTAGCCCTCCAACACTTCTTGGTTTACTTAAAATGCTCCACTTAATGAGCCTATATTTTTTCTTGTGCCCATCACTTTGCCAAAAAAATCTTGATTTGTAATAGTCTAGTTTTTTCAGAATACCTTTAGGTACCTTAAAAAAGGACATTAGATACAAAGGGAGACTTGAAAGGACTGAATTAATCAGTACCAATCTTCCTCCAAAGGATAAAACCTTGCTTTTCCAGCTACTTAATTTTTTCTGAAATCTTTCTTCAATGTCACTCCAGTCTGCTTTGGAAATTCTCCTATGGCTCATAGGGATTCCTAGGTACTTGAAAGGCAAACTGCCTTCTTTGCACCCAAACAAAGCCACATACTCACTAGCCCTTTCCTTAGTTTCACCAAAACAGAAAAGTTCGCTTTTGTGAAAATTTATCTTGAGACCTGATAATTTTTCAAAGGCACATAGCACCTGTTTTAAATTACTAGCCTTTTCCATATCATCTTCCAAGAACAAAATCGTGTCATCTGCGTATTGCAAAATTGAGAGCCCTCCCTCTACAAGGTGAGGTACTAAACCCTCAAAGTGGCCTAGTCTTTTAGATCTTTCAATCAAAACTGCCAACATGTCTGCTATAATATTTAAAAGAACCGGGGATAAGGGGTCCCCTTGTCGCAAACCCTTCTTGGTCTGAAAAAAGTGGCCCATCTCATCATTCACCTTAACACTCACACTTCCTCCGTTGACAATTTGTTCAATCCATTTGCACCATTTTTGTGAAAACCCCTTCATTCTCAGAACTTGTTGTAGGAAGGACCAACTAACCTTATCATAAGCTTTCTCAAAATCTAATTTGAGAACAAGCCCTTTCATCTTCTTTCGTTTAAGTTCATGTAGTGTTTCATGCAAAACTACTGCTCCTTCTAGAATATACCTTCCTGGCAGGAATGCTGATTGAAGACCCTTCTAATGCTCCAGTTCATGCAGATAAAGATTTCTAGAGACATAGATTTCTGATTTCTGATGGGAAACATGCTCTTAGACATAGATTTTTAGAGAACCCTAATTCACCCCCCTCTTAGGGTGTCACGGTCCTTTCAGGTGCAATGGTTGGTGTTTGTGGCTGTGGTAGCACTGTGTTGAAGTTTATCCACTCAACAAGGCTCTCATCTCCCAGCAGGCGCAATGAATCAACAGGATTCCGAACTATGATGAGCTCCCGAAGCATGACGCCGAAGGAGAACACGTCTGATTTCTTGGTCAGTTTTCCCGTCTATGCATATTCTGGAGCACTGATGCATTTCCTTTTGTTTTCCCTCCTGGCTGATATGAACATGATTGTGCTAGAGCTAATGCAAAGAGATGCATTACCTGAATGTGCCCATTGTAAGATTAAAAACTAACAATACTTAGAACATAAACGTGAACAGGATCTACTAGACTAACTAGATCACATCTAGCACCTTAGCTAAAGCAGAAAAGAGAGTAAGTTCGGCTTTATACCGGTGCTGGTGTTGTCCATGTCGTCGGTACGGCCAGACGAAGTAGTAGCAGCGAGAGCTTCGTCGGGCTTGTAGCGTAGTCGTTCCTTGAGCGTCTTCTGAGGGTATCGATGGCCTTCAGGACGCCAACGACACTGCCTAGGACGCGCTGCTCGAGCTTCCAGACCTTCCAGCGCGCTTAGGGATCGGTGGGTGGATTAGGGTTGAGGTAAACCTCGTTTTGCGTGTAGGGGACCCCGTGGGGGGACCCTTTCCTTATATAGTCCACGCTGTAGGCCCGGGGCCGAGTCCGTGGTTATCTAAACTTTACCTCCCGATCAAGGCAAAATGGACTGAGATTATTTGGACTAAATCTCGGATTAGGGGGCGAGATACGCTCCCCCTTATCCTCGGTACTTTGGTCGACCGAGGTCAAACCGATATCCAACACCCATCACACGAGTTGAGATGTGTGTGATATCGTGCTCTTCTAGCCTTGTGAGCCCGAAGTCGGCAACCAGACCATGGACACCGTTCAAGTATGATAAGGAACTGAGCTCAGATGCCCCAATAGGAATTGTTCAGGATTCTGAAATGTTGCGATTTTAGTGAGGGGACAAACTTGAGCCTCAAAGTGGTCATCGAGCAGGATGTTTGAGGACTTGATATCCCTGTGGATGATCCTTGGATGACCTGAAACAACAAACATCAAAAGTTTTCCCCATTTCCTACGGAACAAACACATGGTAGGCCAAGCCGCTGCCGAGCCCGCGGCGATCTTGGCCCTGGTCGGCCAGTCCATCACCGGCCTCCCCCTCCTCAGCAACAATGTGACATTCATGAGACACAAAATTTAAATGGCCATATCAATCAATTTTACAAACAAGAAGAACATTGTTTTGCCCCTTTTCATGAGTTGTCTCTTTTCATGGTAACTGCTTATTGGATTTCGGGTCATTGCTGGATCCGTTAACCATGGTTGGCCTGCTTGCAAAATATGACAGCTCAAATCTGTCCACTACTATTTGATGATGTGTCAAGTTGTGGTTGGACAAAAAAGTGACAGATTTTGACACCTTAAATCTGTCAACAGACAACTAGCTTTTTTAATCTCACAACCCTGTATTCTGCTTTCCCTTGCTGTGGCTAAATCTCTAAATCAAAGCAATTCATCATCCGTATTAAAAGATAGCTGATTGCATATGTAGAAGAAAATGTTTTTGGGCAGCTTCTTTGATCCTTTCGGTCAAATATATTAACCGAACTATGCTAACAATTTTATGGGACAAGAACAATAAAAGTGCAGTACATTCAGATTTTCGGTGGTTGTGATAAGCATGGATTGAAAATATATCGATCGCATATATTACACTGAACTAATTTTTGCTTTAAAAGGAGAAAATAAACATCAAAGGACTCATAAGAAATTATTCCAATCACTTCCATGCTTTGTATTGTGATTTTATTGCTGAATCCCCTTCCATGTCATGGTATTATTAAGACTAGCAAACATGCCCGTGCGTTGCTGCGGGCGATATCCGTATGGATAATGTAATAATAGTTATAAAAGAAAAACATCAAATGGTTGAGACTTTAAGACAACATTGCCTTAGCTAATATTTTAAAATTGATCCATTAAAATATCATCGAACCCATCTGAGTCATGCCACCTCAAAACATACGACCATATTTGTTAACAATTGAGAGCCGAGCAAAATAGCTAGGCATTAGGAACCACCGTTACATGTGCGTGTGCAAGCCATTGCACCGGTCCAATTGCCCAAGGCTTTATCCAATATTGCCTCGAGCGCGACTGCAATGTACTCCTTCATCGTGTCACGGTTGCACTACGATGTTGCTCCCACTTCTCTTTTACGTTAACTGGTGTCAAGGAGTCTTAGCAAAATAACATGTCATGGTAGATCAGTAGCACTAAAAAACTACATGTAATGGCATACGGCCTCACCCTCTCCCTCTCTGCTCGCTTGCGCCAGGCACCCGCTCTCCGCGCTCGCCGGCCAGTGGGGCCCGCAGTTGGCAACCCCAGTTTGGGTAGCGCCACTGGCTTGCCAGGTTTGGGTAGCCGGTGGAACAATTTGGAGAGCTCGCAAATTTGGAGAGGCTGATAGCAAGTCTGTTGGAGGTCAATTTTTTCATCGGATTGCTAAATTTGGCTATGGCAAGTGGGATAGGAGCTCTCTTGGAGTTGCTCTAAACTCTTATGCCTCAAGAAGTTGGCGGCATCTGAAGGCAACGTTTTACTGCTTTCAAATGAAACTACAACACGTGTGAGCATTTATTTACTGCTTGGGTAAACAAAAATTGTCACGGCACCTACATACTCTCGGTGAATCCAGCGTCCCATGCTACCTTGAGTCGCCACGACGCCACGTGTACTTCACTTACTGTAACAGTAAATCGCGTCATTCCTGCTTGGGCCGGCCTGCATTTTCTGTTGGCCCGGTCCGTCTATTACTGTCGCACGACTATTCAGCGGACGATGGGATGCGCAGACGTGTCGTGCTGTTTTCCCTCCGTCCGTCATGAGTCCTGCCAGTGTCCCATAAAGAAATCAACCTTCCCAAGGGCAAGAGGACCTCCCAGGTGCAAACGAGACGAACGCATGCGACCGCGTCGAACCCGCCGTTCTCGCCATTGACGGCTCCGCCATCGAGTTTGAGTCCCAGCCTCCCACAGCACCATGGCCGCTTTTCCTCTGCAGATGAATCCAATCCAATACAATAAGCCATGCATTACCAGAACAGTGTCGTCAATCCAATGGCCGGATGGCTGCACCCCCACTCTCCAACGCCTGACTGCTGCGCTGGGTGGCCAAGCGAAGAAGCTATCGCAAGCTAGCAGTACCACTGCCGACTCAATCAGTTGTTCCGAAAACACAGACGAAGCTAGCACAGATGTCCAATGAAACTCAGAAGTTGCGCCTCAGTTCCTTGACAGGAGTCTCATGGTTCGCGTTTTCAGATATATAAGCATCAACAGTAATCCTTCTCCTGCCCACTCCATTTTACTCCTTTAATTCCTTTATAGCATTCTTATGTTTAGTTATTGAATTCAATCGAATTAGTTTTTTCTCGATCAGTTTTCTTTGTTTCTCCAAGCTGGTCAAGACAATTTGCTTCCCATCAGAACATATAAGATTCTTTCTCTCATCCCATAACAGGAAATCATTACCAGACGTTAGCTTCCTGTAGTTTACAGCATACGCCATTTATAGGCCTAATTTGTTGTGACATTGCTTAGTTTGCATTTTACTCCATGTTTCCTCTGCAGAGTACATTTTCTTATGCCGACAACTGCTGTGCATGTTCGAATTTTATCCATGCTTTGATCTGCACACCTTAAGTTGAAATGTTTATCTGCAAGGAAGTTAGAAACTACTTTACATAACGTAATATAGCTGCATAAAACATGAGGTCTTATGAAAGTTTCATTCTTTCCTACTCTATTGGAAACAACTATGAATCTTTATCTGATTATAAAGCGTAGAAATCCTATAAGAACTAGGGTACAATGTCATTATGATTCCATCAGTGGTCGTTGCACTATGAAATCCTATTAGAATCATTATTGATTAGGAGATCAGGATGTGGATGTATCAAGATAACTGCAAGATCCATTCCAATTTGGGAAGCCTATATGGCAAAGGTGTTACAGCTTTGACCAGAAAAATTATACTGTTAAAGGAGCAAAGGAGGTTACCTTCATTGACTTCACACTGATTCTAACTAGCTCTATTTCTATTTTCTACATCCAACTTATAGGATGCACATATATGTTATATACTTTATAACTTGCCTTTTTTCAGATTCATCAATAGCTCTTTCCATCTTTTTTGAGAGATCAATAAATTGTTTCATTCAACTCCTTTTAGATACAGTGTTTCATTCAACTCCTTTTAGATACAGTGTTTCATTCAACTCTCTTCATACATATTCTCTTTTTGTCATTTGTTTATTTGTTTAGCTGACCATGTTCGTATCATTTTTGAGATGATCCAATCATAGAGATGAGTTGTGTTGCAGGATAATTATATTTGTGTTTTGAGATAATCCAATCATGCAGCTGAGATTTGTTGCAGGGTATTATTGTGATACTTAAATCAAATTGGTTACCTGTCAAAATATTCTTTTGCACTGTTTTTGGTTGATATTGCAAATATTCTTTCTAAAATAATTACAACAATCTAAATGGTCGACATATGTTGATTAAGAGTACATGCTTTTAAATGATGATTTGGGACATCAACTTCTTTTCTTTTTTATGAACATATGCTAAACTTCAAGATATTGGCTTCTACTATTTTTAGGACCGGATCAATCTTACACAATCACTTTTTGTTAACTAATGGCCCTATTACTCAATCGGTTCCGACATATCTACAACCTTACATATTCAATTTTTGTTAACTATATGTAACTTTTTTTTATTGAGTCTTCTATGTGAAGATGTTTGTTGTTTACTCTTTTGCAGGAACAGACATACAAGTAAATTCCCAAAAATCATTGTTTTACAAAGAGTTTCAAAACAAGAATTCTATCACTGAATAGTGAATACTGATAGTAAGAGTATTGTATTGGTTTTATTCCTTCACCTCATGTCAAAGTGTTGTGGTCCACGTCAACATTCGCTACAACATTATCTATATCAATATTAAACTTATCGTCAACTACTTTTGCTAACTTGCTGAGCACCTAGCATCATTGTTATTGTTACACACTGAACATTTTTTAGTAGGGAAATTGATGCACCAACAATGCATTGAACGGTCCACGTGAGCAATGGCGCAATGGCAGGAGCGGGCGCGGCGAAGCGTGCCTTCCTTCCTACTAAGCTCTACGCCTCTACGTATCATTGCACGCTGATTTTGCAACGTCCGTGTCCCTAGAAGAAATGGGCGACTTCACAAGTTTTATGTACACACATCGACAATTCGAAGCAGGGGTGCACGGAACAGAGATTTCCAACCATCCGTAAAGTAACAAACCATCTGTAAAATAATAAAAATATTTCTACTCATAAGCCGAAAGGAAAGGTAGTGCTCTCGGGGCATGATTTAGGGGGTGTTTGGTTACTCGGTTTCTCCTTCTAAATTTCAGTCCATGTCACATCAGATTTTTAGGTACTAATTGAAGTATTAAATATAAACTAAGTTTAAAAATTAATTGCACAAATTGAGACTAATTTGCGAGTTGCAACTATTAAATCTAATTAGTCTATGATTTGACAATGTGGTGTTACAACAAACATGTGTTGATAATGGGTTAGTTAGGCTTAGTAGATTTGTCTCGTGAATTAGTCACAACTTCTACAATTAGTTTTATAATTAGTTTATGTTTAGTTCTTCTAATTAGATCCAAACATCCGATGTGACACATAATTAGGACTAATTTGCGAGTTGTAACTATTAAATCTAATTAGTCTATGATTTGACAATGTGGTGCTACAACAACATGTGCTGATGATAGGTTAGTTAGGCTTAGTAGATTTGTCTCGTGAATTAGTCACAGCTTCTACAATTAGTTTTATAATTATTTTATGTTTAGTTCTTCTAATTAGATCCAAACATCCGATGTGACACATAATTAGGTTCAGTAAATTCGTCTCGCGAATTAGTCACGACTTCTACAATTAGTTTTATAATTAGTTCATATTTAGTTCTCTTAATTGTTATTGCTTTTTGACAATAGCTGCACGGTGTGTGGCTGCCGCCTCACGTTAATTACTGGGTGCTTTTACACGAATGTCGTCAGTGTCTTACCAAGAAATTGAGTGAAGGATAAATGTATCCCTATCCATCCATCCTCCCAAATAAAAAATACTATTGTTATTTTTTGGTCACGAGTAATCACACCTCCATTGCTATATCTGAACCTCATGACGCCTCAACTGTACTGTATTGAACTATCAAGGTAAATACACTTACAAGATTTAGTTAGTACTATATGTCTGCTTGCTTTATTCAGTGGTAACAAATAAATTCGAGACAAGAAATTCAAGAAACATTGGACGGGCGCAGGGAAGCGCGCCACCCCCGTGCTAGTAACCATCGAAAGGAAGAGGAAAAACTGGAAGCGGTTTATTCATTTTTTTTATCGAGAAGCAAAAAAAAAAAAAAAAACCTGCGCATCACATTATTGCCATGTGCGCGCACGCGTTTGGAATTCGTTGAAAAGTCCCCCGAGCCTCAGGTCCAACGGTCATCTGTTTCCATCTCTTTCCTTTCTCGCTTGCCCCCGATCCAATCCTCACCCCCAACAGATCGCGGCGGCGCATCTTCTCCGCTCCCCGCGGCTGCCACCACCGCCGTCACGAGACCGACATGGCCGCCCAAATCAATCACCAGCCATCACCACCACCGCGCGCCGCGCGCCCATCCGCCCCTCCTCCTCCTCCTCCTCGGCGCCGTCACCGCGCAGGGTTCCGTGGGTTCGTACGCGGCGCGACGGAAGAGGATCCTCCCGCCGCCTCCTCGCCGGCGCTGGCGTTGAAGACGGTGAGGATGTCCGACGTCCGCGACTTCATCATGCCCTCGTACGCCACCGACCACCAGGGCTGCTTCGCCGTCGCCTAAGGTACGCGCGGCCAGCCAGTCCCTGCCTCTTCTCTCTTTCTCCCGCGGTTCTCGATCGGTGCCGGTGCTCAATTTCTCATCAAGGTTGCTTTTTGTTGTGGTGGTTCAGAGGACTCGGCCGCAGGCTCGTCGATCTCCGTGGAAACCGCGGCGGCGGCGGCACGGGCTCTGGATCGTTCGCCCTCGTCTTTCGGCGGCGTCCCGTGCAAGGGGGAGCTGCCGGACACGCCAGACTACATCCGCAGGGGCACCGCGCGGCACCGGGTCGCGCCCCTCGAGCTCTTCTCCGCCCCGACCTCACCACCGACGCCTGAGGCAGTGGCCAGCGCGGAAGGCCGCGGCGGGTGGGGCGTGCGAGAGCGAGAGCGAGTCTTGGTCCAAGCAAACAAGGAATTTTGCAAGCGGAAGAGGTGATACATCCACATCACCGAGGGATTTCGTCAAAGAAATTGGTATGCTGAGTTGGTTCTTCTCTACGTGCCTAAACAAAGTATGGCGAATCCGGTTGCTGTGGCCAGCTAAAACAGCTCCTACGCTTTAATCCTGAGGGAGAAGGAGGAACACAAGAGGCTTCTGGAAGCCCTGATGAGGGAGAACGTTCTCAAGACCAGAGAATGCCTTGAAGCACAAGAGTAGCTTCGTGATCTGCAGATGGAGCTCATGAGGAGGTCAATGCACCTTGGCTCCTTAGGTAAGATCTTGTGATAAAACAGGTCCAGGATCACCATTTTTTTGGCTGGGAATTTGATAAAAATCTGAAGCCAAGGCTTTCCAATCGGACAAAATCCCATAAGTCCTTGTTTTTTCTAATGAGATGCCTCTTTATTCATGTGCATGTTAGTGGAGCAAGAAAGTAGAACACAGTAATGTGCGTTTATAGCTTTAAGTTTTCTAATTATGGTTTGGTTACTATGCAAAGTTTGCTTTTAAGTGTTTACTGTTTTAGTTTAGTTGCTGATATGCATACTGCAGTAGTTACTTGGTGATATGCATATAGGACAGATTTTCATCTAAAGACATCTTTTAATAAGCTTATATAACTAGAATGTTTATTAGTCTGGCAAAAGTTAGTGATGAGGTAAGAAAATGTTAGCATTTTGTTTTACCCTGATATGCACATTGCTCTGTTAGTATGGCATAACTGCTGAGTGGTGGAGGCCACCCCTGCTGTCATGGAGAAGAGTAGCGGCGGTTGCGAAGGAGGCGGCACCGGACGGAGAAAGCAGCAGGAGGCACCGACATCACAGGATGACTCGTCCCAGATCGTCTCCACTTCAGGCAACAGCAGTCAGGATTTGGTAGGTTCTTTGTCGCATTGGTGGTGATCCGTGTGGAATTGGGGGTGTTGGGGTCAATGAGACTTCAAGGGTGGGAATCGGGAGATTTCCAAGGTAGACAAGATTACAGGAATATCATAATTTAGTGCCTAGCTGAGTATGTTAGTTTGATCTGATCATCTGTAGTGCTAGCTCGCTGCTTGTCGTTCTAATCTTAGTGGTGTTAATCTGGATTCTGTTTTGATTTACTTTGTTTAGCTTGATTCAGTATGCAGGACTGTAGACATTATGTAACAGAATTTTGAGCACATAAGAATAATTTGGAGGCTATGATCAATACTTCTACACCTGCTATTTTAGTACTGCAACTTTCGTGATAACCAAGACCATGCAAAAGTACCTGATGCCATTGAACTCTGTACATTCATTGTCATACTCATGTCATATAATTTCGTTTTCACCTATTAGAGTTCTATAGGAAGGGACAATTACTGTACACATACATTCCATTTTTTATTGTGGCGACAAAATGTTTAAGAGTGCTGGTTTTCGCTCACAAGTTGGTGATGTTTTGCATCATAAGTTCATACTATTTCCTAGATTCAGAGCTATGCCTTTTTCTGAGCTGTCGATTTCAAAAACTCTGAATCTTTGGAACTCCATCCCCTCCCAATTTTCAGAGCAAACCTCCATCGCTTGCCTGCAAATTATTCTGATCGTTTGTGTTGTGCAGGTGAAACTCGGCAAGAAAATGACTGAAAAACAGTGATAACATCAGGTACTGAGGCAACATAAATAGTGGACACCCAATTATTTAGCAATGCCCTGTCGCGCTCTGTAATTGACGTTGATGTTTCTGCAGCACACGGAATCCATGACGATCATGCCACCTCCATCAGGACAGCGACATCGGAGCAGCCAGCGGCAACAAATTCTGCTACACTCGGCTCTACAGTCCCATTAATCTGGTATGCGCTCCTGTGTCTGCCGCCTCCATATCTGCCTGCTCCAATCCCCCTTAACACATATTCAGTCATGAAATCCTGAGATTATTCGAAATGATGCATTGCCCAAATGAGCCAATCATTACTGTCATTTGAAAAATTAGTTTGTGTGATTGTCTTAATTAGTGTTTGGTCAAAAATAAATAAAAAAAACTAGAGTCTTTTTGTATTGAATAAATTCCTGGATCATGCGAGCTTGTTTAATTCTTCATCTGCCTTTGCAAGTTTGTCTTTTACTTTGTCTTTATAGCACTTGATCATGAGCATTGTCTTAAAGTAAAATCTTTGTTGTGGAGCTTAGTAATTGATTTATTCTTGCAATACCCATGCTCTATCCTGATCTAGCGCTTTGGTTTCGACTTTGCTAACAAGTAAGGCTTAAATTGGAGGTGATTTTAATTTTTATTGCATATCTAAAACCTCTGCAAGAACAAGATTGATCAATTCTCTACCAGGTTGAGAGCTATGCATTCCTATCCAGAGCCTAAGATTTAAATTTTTATCGTACCACCATATGCGGAGTTGAATAAATTCCTGGATCATGCGAGCTTGTTTAGTTCTTCATCGACGTTTGCAAGTTTGTCTTTTACTTTGTCTTTATAGCACTTGATCATGAGCCTTGTCTTAAAGTAAAATCTTTGTTGTGGAGCTTAGTAATTGATTTATTCTTGCAATACCCATGCTCTATCCTGATCTAGCGCTTTGGTTTCGACTTTGCTAACAAGTAAGGCTTAAATTGGAGGCAGTTTTAATTTTTATTGCATATCTAAAACCTCTGCAAGAACAAGATTGATCAATTCTCTACCAGGTCGAGAGCTATGCATTCCTATCCAGAGCCTAAGATTTAAATTTTATTGTACCACCATATGCGGAGTTAATGCAATGAATTGGGTTAGGATTATTTTCTTTTGGAAGTTTTAATTCTGAGCATTGATCATGTCCTTACTTTTATCTCTGATTGCTAGCCTCGTCAATATTCGGTAATGGGAGTTCTTTATCGGAACGCTCATGTGATCTACCGAATTCCAAAACCCGAACAAAAAATTCATTATTTTATCACCTTTCCTTGAACACAACCAATTACCTGAAGATTTGTTCTGCCTCTGGTCAAGTTTGGTGCATAAATAAGCTCTGAGAATTACAATACAGAAGTACCAGAAAATATGGGATCTGCACTGAATTAGTCTTTTGATAAATATATAGAGGTTCTGTTCATAAGAGGTTCGTAGAAGAGATGAGAGATGAGAAAAAGAAAGAAAAAGAGAGGAAGAAAAATAAAAAGAGAGAAAGAGAAAGAAAGGAAGAAAAATAAAAAGAGGGAGAAAGAGAAAGAAAGGAAGAAAAATAAAGGAAATAAAAAGAGGGAGAATTCTATCATTGGAAGAACAAGAAAGGAAAATTGCCTTGTTGATCAGAACAAATCTTCAAATTCCAACCATGTGCAATCCGACAACGAGGACAACATTTGTGCCTTGAAGTCATCTATTTTCTTTGCCTTTGCACAT
This sequence comes from Urochloa ruziziensis, assembly GCA_015476505.1. NCBI lineage: Eukaryota > Viridiplantae > Streptophyta > Magnoliopsida > Poales > Poaceae > Urochloa > Urochloa ruziziensis. Next base: position 39,016,965 of record CM027123.1, on the reverse strand, counting down.
GTCCACTATTCTAAATCTTCTCATCCTTGAAACCTTCATGTTATGGTGTGATTCTCATGATCATTGGCTCGGAAGGTAAGCAACCACTAGAGAGTTTTCTTAACTTGATGATATTTGTTTTAACTCTTGCTAACCTTGTCCAAGCTCCACATATGCTTGAGAGACTATTTTTAAGATGAGAGCTTGTAAAATAATAAATAGGATAGCCACTTCATATTGAGCGACATGTGAGCACCTGGAAGAGAAACTTGGCATTCTTGTTGCAGGGAGATTGTTTTTACAACGAAATAAAAACCCTCCAAGGCAAGCCAGAAAGTAAGTATTGTTGATCCCAAAAGATGTCTAGCTCTAGATGAGAAGCTGTGGGGGTAATTTTTGCTCGGATAATTCTTTGACTGCCCATACTTTGGTTATCTCTGCTGCTCCTCTGATATTTGCTTGAAGGATAGTATTTGACTCCCTTGCTTAGGTATGATTTAACACAAGATCTTGCTAACCCTGTCCAAGCTCCACATATGCTTGAGAGACTATTTTTAAGATGAGAGCTTGTAAAATAAATAGGATAGCCACTTCATATTGAGCGACATGTGAGCACCTGGAAGAGAAACTTGGTATTCTTGTTGCAGGGAGATTGTTTTTACAACGAAATAAAAACCCTCCAAGGCAAGCCAGAAAGTAAGTATTGTTGGTCCCAAAAGATGTCTAGCTCTAGATGAGAAGCTGTGGGGGTAATTTTTGCTCGAATAATTCTTTCGCTGCCCATACTTTGGTTATCTCTGCTGCTCCTCTGATATTTGCTTGAAGGATAGTATTTGACTCCCTTGCTTAGGTATGATTTAACACAAGATCTTTGTTTAACGGTGGAGGAATATTGTGGGCGCCTGACTTGTTTAACTCTTGAGCTCATTTTTCAGTTGGTACCATTTTGAGGATTCTGTGTGGGTTTTGTTTGAAAACTATCTTTCGTATTGGGTTTATCTTAGCAAAGTCGGAGAACGTTGTTGTTCTTTTCTGCAAAGAGCTATGCAGGAGTGTTAATGCATTGAAGGATATGAATTGGGATCTCAGTCAGTGGTGTCCTCTAGTGACGACAGCTGTTTCATGTCATGGCTTGTAAGGCAAGTGTTTTCTCATGATGCTTTCTTTGGTTGGTCTACCATGCATTTGTTCTTGACTTAAAGCTACTAACTTTCTGAGCACTTTACTTCTCAGAACAGGAGCAGCTAAGAGCTCGTCAAATTAGTGCTCAGCAAATTAACAAAGTGGAAGAGCTTTGAAGACAAATCCTGATGCCTCCCTTGAAGATCTTGAAAAGCCTGCTCAGCCAGTGCTTTGAAGTATGGAGACGCTTACTAGGTTAGAACTTTATGAGGCTAAATGTCTGCAATTCTATTTCTTGAGATTGCCTTTTACTATTGGCATTCAAAAGCTCATTTGTTTGTCTATAGCATTCCAGCTAGCACATCCTTATTCTTTTTTTTGCCAGTATCAAAATGATTTTGCTCCGCTGATAAAGTTTGAGGCTGATTATGACAAGGTACTGTGTTCTAGTTATGACCTCGTGTTCTCTCTTATTTCTATCACATACTCAAATGCATTTTCATTACTATTATTTGTAATGTTCTGTTGCATTGTGCATTCGCTGCCTAACATGGGAAGTCAATCATGTATATAGGAAGATAATGAGTTGAGTCCTATGCCTGGAGCTGAGCTGCGCTTGAGGTATCCTTGTGATAGCTCACGTCCCACATGGCAGTATGTGTATTAGAAACATATTTATTTGCTAAGAACACTGTTCTTTTTAGATTAAGCTCACTACACAAGAGGAGGTGGCACTTGAGCTTCGTGCTAGTCAGGTATGAGGAGGTACCTTTTTTCTTATTTCTTTTTAGGACACACTCAGCCTTTTTTAATTTTATCTCTTGATTTCAAGGGGTAGCTTCGTTGGATTCAGTGTGGATTTCGTTTGGAAGAGTACTAGCTTCGAAAGAATGCAAGGACCGATGCCAATTTTCGCCGTGGACGAGACAAGTGTCAGTGGGTGAGTTCAATGTGTGCCTTGTGGGCAGGATTAAGTTGTGCTGTTGATATGTAAACTTCATTGAGCTCTTAGTAGTTAGTTTTGTATTTGAGTTCTTTCTTGTATAAATCATTCTTCCAAGGTGTTAGTCAAAGCCGGATCACTATTAGTGGTTATATATAAAGTTCTATCACACAGATACATATACCATCGCCTTCCAGAACTAAATGTTTCACAGGTACATTCTATGTGTCTAATGCTATTTGCTCTCAAATGTGCAGAACATATTTGTGTAGTTGCTTCTATTGGTTATTTGATCTGATCTGATGTTGTGTCTTTGAATTTCGTGGTGTGCATGCTCAGGTTTTAGCAGTTAAAAGTGTCCTCCAGAAGCCAGTTTGATTCAAAGTCCACCTGGCACTGTCGCATATGCTGCAATCGTGTATCGCATGGCAAAACAAGGTCAAGGATAGGTATATGACACTAAGGGTATGTTATTTGCTATGCTGATATATTTAGGGAGAGGTTTTGACTTTTGACTCTTTGACATTGTTTCTCTCTAGGATTCTTGTATGTGCACCAAGTAACGTTGCCGTTGATCAACTGGCAGAGAAGATAAGCTCAATTGGTCTCAAGGTACACTCCTGCTTGAAATTTCTTTTTTTCTCCCCTCAAGCATGCAGGAGAGGTGCACATCACTATATTAAGGACAAGCCCTTGGGTTGCACCCTCATTAAAATTTTAAGCTCTCAAGAGTTACCCAAGTGACTTCACTTTTCTTCTCTACTTTCTATAGAGTATATCATTGCAATTTTAGTTATACATGCCATTGCTATTTGGATGGTTAACTGAGCATGGTTTTATACATTTGGATGTAGTACTAACAGTGAACCTGTCATGAGCAATAGATGTTTAAATTCTTAAGCATATTTGGTATTGTGACTAATAACTTGTGAATGATCATAGCATGATAATAGACCACAAAATCTCCCATTCCACCAGCCCCACTCACATTTGAGTTTCCAGCTTTTGTTAGTTCTGTTTCCCAGTGAAGCAGAATTTATTGAGCGAGTACTCTTACATGCATGTGGTGCTTGGGACAAAAGGCTATGTTGTTGTTAGGGATGAAGGGAGCCTATGGTGCAGCGCTGGAGCAAAAAAGCTCCAAGAGCTCATGGTCATGCTGGTTAGCCTGGGGGATTAGAAGTTTGTTCAAGTTTCTGTGTCTAGCGCCTCCTGAGTGGAAGGTGTTCTGTACAGTGTGGGTGTGTGCTTGTGTTTTTGTGTTTTTTTTTTCTCGAATATGCAGGAGAGCTGCATATCATTGCATTAATAGAAGAAGAAGAATGGCCAAAATAGCCTTACACCACCCCCACTCACACACCAACACTAACACAGACACACACACCCAAAACTCAAGACTCTGAACATGACCAGTTTCCAGCCTAGCTGAAAAACATCAAGACCAAAAACTAGCTCACTGCCAACAGCTGATTGGGGAGCCTAGTACCGACCATGGCACTAAGACCTTTAGCACCTGCGAGCATCCAAGATGCAGCTTCCTCTCGAGCATGCAGGAGAGCTTTGTTAATTCTAGGAGCAACCTTATTAAACACTACATCATTCTTGCCTTTTTTCCTACCTTAATGAAATGACGCGCATCTCTCCTGCGTTGTTCGAGAAAAAAAGGCTATGTTGTTGTTGTTGTTGACTCTTACATGCATGTTGTGCTTTTGCAGGGGCGCATTGTCCAGCAGTGATGAGAAGAAGTACAAGTCACTAAAACATGCCACTGAAAGAGAGATGTCATTTGTTAAATCTGTGTTGGTGCTGGAGATCCCCATCTTTCAAACTTCCGTTTCTGACAAGTAACAATTTACATACATGCGGCTGTCTCGAGGTTGCCATAGATCGCTGTTCTGTAATATATACTGAGGCAATGGTGAACTTTGTTCTCAGGTTGTTATTGATGAGTCCACACAGGCAACGGAGCCTGAACGTCTTATTCCTTTGGTGCTTGGTGCCAAGCAGGTAACAACAATAATTTTACTGGGTTAAGGTTTTTTTATTGTCCTGCATTTATACTCTTTAATTCATTGAGGTTGTTCTTGTAGGAGATCATTGCCAACTGGGTCCAGTCATCATGTGCAAAAAAACGGCTCATGCAGGGCTAGCACAATCTCTGTTTGAACACCTTGTTATCCTGGGAGTGAAGCCATTCAGGTAATACTAGCCTCTGCTGTATAGTGTCTCAGCAGTGCTACCTTGGTGTTAATTAGTCCCTCCTATTTTCATCCCGTAATGTTAGTACTACATGAATGCTATGATTCTTTTGTGCCTTTATAATAGTTAGTTATCTGGTGCCCAATTTTTTTAGAGATGGTTACTCCTGAAACTTGGTCTGTTTGGAAACTATTGGTTTGTGTCAGATTATTATACATAACACCATGTTTTTGCAATGATGTGTTGGGCACGCAAGTACTTGTATTCTATTTTATATAAGTAAATGATGTGTAGGATTAGTTCACAAAACAGAGGGATTATATTTTTTTGAAAACAAGACATTTTCTAAAAGAAACCTGTGTGATGGTTGTTATGGCTTAAAGGTGTTTCAAATATCAATGGGCCACTTTGATACTTAGCACAATCAAATAAAGTGGAAATGAATGTAATGTTCATTTCCAAGAGATGACGTCCATATCTATTTTTGCTGTTCAGTCTGATCTTTGGTACTTAACATAATCAAATGGATATGTTCTTGACTTAAAGCTACTATAACTTTCTGATGATCGAGCACTTCGATATGACTGATGATCGAGCACTCTTTAATTCATTGAGGTTGTTCTTGTAGGAGATCATTGCCAACTGGGTCCAGTCATCATGTGCAAAAAAACGGCTCATGCAGGGCTAGCACAATCTCTGTTTGAACACCTTGTTATCCTGGGAGTGAAGCCATTCAGGTAATACTTGCCTCTGCTATATAGTGTCTCAGCAGTGCTACCTTGGTGTTAAATAATCCCTCCTATTTTCATCCCGTAATGTTAGTACTACATGAATGCTATGATTCTTTTGTGCCTTTATAATTGTTAGTTATCTGGCGCCCAATTTTTTTAGAGATGGTTACTCCTGAAACTTGGTCTGTTTGGAAACTATTGGTTTGTGTCAGATTATTATACATAACACCATGTTTTTGCAATGATGTGTTGGGCACGCAAGTACTTGTATTCTATTTTTATAAGTAAATGATGTTTAGGATTAGTTCACAAAACAGAGGGATTATATTTTTTTGAAAACAAGACATTTTCTAAAAGAAATCTGTGTGATGGTTGTTATGGCTTAAAGGTGTTTCAAATATCAATGGGCCACTTTGATACTTTTTTTTCTTTTTTTTCTTGAAAGACGCAGGAGAACTGCACTTCATTATATTAAGAAGAGGAAAAAGGGAATAGATCCCTGACAGTACAACACAAGAACACAAGCACAAATGCAAAACACAAACACGCACACGCTCGACACCCACACACACACCCACGCAACACCTACAGAAACTTTAAAAAACTCGACGCGCCCATGAAAGAAATGGATGACAACCAGCAAAAACCATGCCAAACTCTATTCTTCCGAGATGGGGGCAGTCAGGAGTGTAATTCCTCGAGCCCCAGCCATTGACCACATTTTTCTCTCTTCACTGGACTTTGATACTTAGCACAATCAAATAAAGTGGAAATGAATGTAATGTTCATTTCCAAGAGATGACGTCCATATCTATTTTTGTTGTTCAGTCTGATCTTTGGTACTTAACATAATCAAATGGATATGTTCTTGACTTAAAGCTACTATAACTTTCTGATGATCGAGCACTTCGATATGACTGATTTTGTGCAGCACATATCCATCCATCCATCCATCCTGCTGACGGATTGCCACTGGAATCACAGGGATTGGGGATCAGTGCTAGATGCGACTGGCTGCCATCCCTATCCTTCTTTCCCCAGAGAAATCAGGAGGGGAACATGGGACTAGGGTCCTGCCTTTCAACAACAGGTTCTCTTCCTCCTTTTGTTTTCTTCATTTTCTTCTTCTTGCTAGATGCTTCTAGGTTCATTAACAAATTCTCTTCCTCTGCTGTGGTTATTTACATATAATTTTATACCTTTCCCAAGCTTATTATTCCAAAACACAAATCCTGGAGTACTAATCTGCCCACAGGGTGGTATATATGTAGGGGAGGAAGCAAGAGCAGCTGTTGTTAGGGAATTGAGAGAGGAAGCAGGTATCACATCCGTAGAGATTGTGGCTGAGTTCAGTTGACCTTTTCATCTGATTTCCTCGCACCATTTTGTTTTCATGATTAAATGCGGAATTGCCCTGTCCCAACTAACTGGTATCCTATTCCCAATGCCTTTGCCTTAATAGCCTAATTGTTAAGATAGTTTTGGATTTTTTTATATAAGTGATAGCTGAGTGCACGCATGGATCTTTCTAGGCTCCTAACTGGTTGACATATGATTTCATGCTGGATGTGAGAGCAAAACTAAATGCTAGGTGGGGAACAGGAACAGTATTACCAAAGTCAACCATATTGTGCTAGACAGAAACTCAACCATATCTTTATCACATGGCAACCAATGCTCTTTCTAGCCTTCTCTTATTCATATGTGGGTTTTTATACCAATTTCCGCCAATCTTCATGACTTCTTTCATACACATCTAGAGACTTAGGAACACTATTTAGATTTTCCACATCATATAAGTGTCCACTTCTTCATCTTGAGCAGGAGTAATGCCTTCATCCTGAGACAAACCATTGACTTCCTCATCAGCTACAACCTCGTCTTGATGTAAGATTTCACCATCTAATTCTGCTGGGGAAGTAGAGTTTATGTCTAGGAAAAAGCTAGCATTAACCTTTAAATTGACATATTTAAGTGTCATGAATGTGCTAAGGACGGGGGTGGAGGGTAGAGGGTGCCCACAAACGTAAGAATTGATCGCGTGATGTTTCCAACTGCGCTATGTGGCCCAAGAGCACACTATTTTCACAATTCATGCCGGTTGTTTGTAAGGTTGAGTGCATTATATGAGGGAATTGTACAATTACAACAGATTGGGATTTGCTTTTCAAATAATCATGTCGCTGTTATTAGAGTACAGGGATATGATCATGCAAACTCGTAATCAAGCAAACAAAATGTTATAGTTAAATATGAAGCTGTAGAAGTGTATGTCCCCTGCAATTTGGTTGTGTAGTTCTCCTTGTTAATGGATGCAATGCTGATTGGACCTCTGATTGTGGGGCAAACAAGTAAAATAATTTATTACCTAGCTTTTTGGTGTGAACTTGGTGCATTATGTAATACTACTTTGCATATTATGTATCATTCAATAAGCAATGAAGGAAGGTATGGCTGGGATACAAATTTTAATTGTTCTGCTAGATAAGATAAAGCTGGTTGGTAAGTCGATTAGAAGATCATTCAATAAGCTGTCAGACTATCACAGAAGATTATGTAGTGTTATTGACTGGCAAGCTTGATCTTGTTTGGTTGCTTTAGTAGTAAATTAGTCCTAGTTTGGACAAGCTATATTTGTGAGATGATGAAACTATACTCAGTCTTGTTCGGTTGCTCCAATAGTAAAATAGCAATAGTTCGGACAAGCTGTTATTGTGAGGTGGTGGTACTGACAAATTCTGAATCGGGCTCTTTACTTGCAACATTTACTTATTAAGAAGTATTCTGAAATGTAAAACGTCCAATTCCACCAGTCTCTATTTTATTACTAATTTTGATCCATTTATTGCTGGGTTACCGTGTGGGTTTAGTAATCTAATTATCCATTTCTGCTGTGTGGGATGAGAGATGCCACTGGAAAGAGTCATGATATTTTTTTTTGGGCACAATGTAGTTTTGGTTCCTTTATCATGGTTGTGATTTCAACCTAAAAGGTACTGTTTGTGTAATAAAGTCTGATCATCTTTTGTGTTTGACAGAAGGAGTCAACCGACCATTTGGTTCAGCTGAACCACCACTGGTCCACCTCGGTCCCCATCAACTTCAAAACGATGGTTTGTGCACTCCACCTCTCTAATCTTTGGTTCATGAGTTTAAACTTTGAATCATTAAAATTAAACTCAGAATTAAAATTAGCCTTGGCTGAAAACATGCTTCTCATGGTTGGCCATGTTCTATATTCCTTGCTGGCACCTGTTTGCTTGTGAACCTATATCTTTATAGCAAAGCATGCTACCTAGGTTGTTGATGTTATGTGGCATGATCGTTCTGTCTAAAGTATGTGGGATATTTATCTTGAAAATCAATAGCCTAGCTAGCTCCTCAATGATGATGCCTCACACCTTGTCTTTTATGCCATCTCTTGTCTTCTTTTCAGTTCAGTTTGTTTCTATAGAAATAAATATCAGTGTGTTTAGAAACACCATTTTTCTTGTCTTTTATGCCATTTCTTGTCTTCTTTTTAGTTCGGTTTATTTCTGCAGAAATAAATCTTAGATATGTGAACCGTCTAAGTAACCTTCTTTTATTTCAGCCTCAAATGCTCATCGTTCTTGATGTTCAAGATGTATATACACCTCTTCAGACAAATCTAATCTCCCAGTTTCCGAGATTTCTATCTGAGCAGCTGAAAGCAATAGCTTTATTTCATCTTCCCATAAGGATTTAAGAGAAACATATTGTGCTTGACAGTGGCGGAGCTAGGTAGGGGCAAACCTGGGCTGCCGCCCCCCTTGCCATGCAAAAATCTTTTAACAACTCATCCCACAAACAGTTTGTGCAAGTTCAATCAGCCCACAAACAAGTCAGTCACTGCATTTTGCCCCTGCTGCTTTCTGCTTCACGCTCCGCCAGTGGTGCTTGACAGCATTTTTTTTCAATAATCCAACCTTTTCCTTTGTGGTTGAAAGCATCCCGAGCATGTTTGAGAATAATAGGGTTACTGATTCTACTTTTGGAGCAGCTGAAGGTAATAGTTTATGGGTGCTTGTTCTATTTCCACTTGGCATTAGGTCTTGCAGAGCAACAGATCAAATTCGTCAATCATTTTTTCATGCAAACTAAAAATTCTTGTTTCATATTTTTACTCTCATGGTTGATTGTAACTCTGTTCCTGTTCTCTTTTCTTTAGGCTGGATTCCTGGCGATTAAATATACTGGTACAAAACTTCCTTCCAGTGCTATCAAATATTCATTGTTGAAAGGCCTGTGAGATATCTACTTTCTTGATGTTGACTAAAGACAGTGGTAGGGTAATGATACTTCTTTTTACACAATTCTCTATCATTAAACAATGATGATGGTGGCAAGATATGGAACTCAGTTTCTTTTTTGCATCTTCTGTTTTTGCATTTCACAGCATGTGCGACGAGTAGCGGGTTCTGGCTTTGAGCACGGCTGCCCACAACAAGCCAAATATGATTAAGGGTCTTCTTCTAGAATTATTACTTCTCTATGACCAAACTGTTATAGAGGTATTTTTCTTATCTGATAGCTATGAGCTCTGACTTAACAAAGGAAGCTGCATCATAATATGCATCCGGCTTCAAGATGTTACCCTATATCTAATCCGTCCTAAAAGTAATGATGTCCTTTCTTGGCAGCAAGAACTGGTCAGGACAGTTGATCTGGGCCTTTCAAGCATGTTGTAGATGATGACAGTTGATCTGGGCCTTTCAAGCTGCTGCATCAATCTGGAGAGGCGAAGAGCGTCCTCTCCCGGTAGGAAGGTCAGACGATCCCGGTCTTGTCTTAGCTTCTGGAGAGTGGACCGCTGCGCATGCTCGCTCCCGATGCATTTTGCGGCGATAGCCTCCTATGCTTGGCGCTGGGTTGGTGGCGAGAATAGCCCCCACCTCCGGTGGAATCGCCGCCATAAGAGCCTCGAGCGCCAGTCGATCCTAATGACGACCGACATCGCCGTACTTGATGGCATTCCACATCTCCCGCGCCTGCAGCTTGAACTCCATGATCAGGCTCTAGTCGGCGTAGTTGGTCTTCATGAGGACCGGCCACGGCGAGCTACCGAAGTCCTTGGCGATCATTCGGACGACGTGCTCGTGACCATCTCCATGCCGCTCCAGTGACCAACCTCCGTGCCGCTTCGACGACCGAGAGTCCTGCTGACGCCGCTTCGACGACCGATGTAAGAGATCGGCCCCCGCCTCCGCGTGGCATTGTGCGCGCATCTTGCTCCTTGCGCTGCCGCTCAGACCACTGCAGTCGCCGCCACCCGGCTGTCAGCCTCCTCCTGAGCCGCAAGCCGAGCCTCACGATGTCGCGCCGTTGCCGCCTGTGCCTGAACTATAGCCGCGACCTCCGCTTTCATGGCCTCGAGCTCATGCCGCTCACACTCCGCGGACCGCCACTGCATGCCACACCACTCGCAAAGCGTGCTCCTCTGCTGCGCGCTTCTCTGTCTCGCGCGCGGCGACCTTTTGCTGCGCCGCTATACTCTGCTTCTTCTTCCATGCGTCACCTCTGCCTTGTGCTCTTCGCGCGTAGCCCGACACGCCGCCTGCGCCTCCGCATGCGCCGCCACCTCGCCCTCGTCCACCGCCGCTAGGTCACGGTGCGTCCCCAGCGCCTTAACCTCTACAGCCGTCGCCGCCTCGCGCCACGTGCTCAACCATGTCGAGCCGCTGGAAGAGGAGCGGGAGAAGCCGGCGTCCACCATGGCTGGGAAGGCAAGGTTGAAGAAGTTACCGCCGCTGCCCGATTCGCCTCCAGTTCTGCGAGGAGAGACTCCGCCGCCCATGGATCCACGAGGTAGGAGGGAGGAGAAGTAGCCGGCCGATATTTAGTCGGGAGAAGCTGCGAGCCGCCGCCATTGCCGCCTCCTCTGTTTCAGGCTGCCGCTCGCCGCTATCGCCCGATTCAGGTTGGGACGACTTGCGTGTGCCTGGAGATAGGCAGCATCCCTGGCTCGCTTTGGATCGAGCACCACCACCGGCTGAGATGAGGAAAGAGTCTCGGGAGAGAGGGGTAGGCCGGGGTAGTTCGAAAAATTCCGTTAATTCCAAGCCGCAAAGTGGGTTGTTGGGGTACATATCGAAGGAGGCTTAGAAGCTAAGGAAAGCACCCAATATATTCTACAGGTAGATGCTGACGCATATTCGATAAGATAAGATAAGAAAGATTTTGGGTTATACATATAGAAAAGCAAAAGTCAAGAAGAATGAAAAATGGAATAGAGGGGGTTTCGAATCCAATCAAAAAACCTATTTTGGTCTTAGTATGGATAAGGGATCTTCCTATGTTATATTATTCCACTATCAACCATGAATTGATTTGATAGATCCAACCCTGGCGCTAGGAATTTCTCCCAGTTTGACGTTCCAAGGCTATGCGGTGGAGCAACGATTCCCCTCCCTCCAGGAAGTCTGGTGGGGGCGTTCCGTCTTATGTGGAGGTCCTCCTCACTAGCGCTCTTCCGACGGCAGCCTCACATGGAACCATACAGAATTTAACATGGAGGCATGTATCTTACCATCTCCTCTAGCTTTGCAAGTAGAGGAACCCATTCATTGACGTCACACAGATCATCAACAGACTATTCCAGGTTGTAATTGTTCTGCCTAAGGATTTCCTTGTCCAGATCAATCTGCCTAAAGCCCATTTCCTCCAGTTTCCTAAACAACAATGCTGGCCAGTAAGATGGCTCTCTTCTCCTCCCCTCCCCACCCCTTTTCCGGCGCCTCCCTCACCCCCACCAGCCCCAACGTCGGCGTCCACTCCGGGCCCGACGGCCAACCCAAGGGTGCGTCCTACTGCCGGACGGCGGCGACCTTCTCTCCCCTGGTGCTAGGAATTTCTCCCCGTTTCCTTGCTACCGATGGACGTTCCAAGGCTATGCGGTGGAGCAACGATTCCCCTCCCTCCGAGAAGTCTGGTGGGGGTGTTCCGTCGTATGTGGAGGTCCTCCTCACCGCCACTCTTTCGATGGCGGCCTCACATGCCTCCGACGCCTCGGTTGCTGCCGGTGACAAATCTTCGCGGTCGGCGCCTCGCGTCATTCTACAGAACGAGGTGTGTAGTGGCATGAAGGATGATAAAGCTCCTGATGCCGATGGCTGGACATATGCCATGAGCTGCCGTCGGCGTCGGGAGCTGAGGCGCCAGGAGCTTCGTCCCCGCCTCCCGGTTTCGGTGGACCTCCAAGGGAAATGTTTCAACTGCTTCCGCTGCTACGTCGTGGGACATCGCTACTCTGACTGCGCGACGCTCCTTCCCCGGCGGCTGGTTTGGTGTAAAAAACCCTCTCTAGCCGGGATGGATGTTCCTCCGGCACCCTCGGCCTCGGCGGATTGTCAGTCGGTGGGCACGCAAGGCCGCAAGAAGTGGTACAGAACGCGGAAGAAGTGCAGCTCCGGTCATGGGAGACCTGAGAATTCCTCGGGTAGTGATGATGGGGTTTCGGCTCCTATAGGGTCCATCGACGAAGAACGACCGTTTGGAACTCAGACTCGCCCGAGGAAGATACTCGATCACTCTGCATCCCTCTCACAGCGAGAGGAGACACTCGCTAGTGCTTTGGTCATCACAATGCTTGGTGGAAGTGCTGATTCGATCATTGCCTTTGTGGCTATTAGGTTTAAGATTGAGGCTTCTTCCTTGTCCTTGCAACGTTATGAGGCTGGGAGGTTCCTCTTGATCTTGCCGAACGTCGACATGGCGGAGACTATGTACGATGGTGGGCGTCCTTTCATCTCCATGTCCCCGCCTCTCCGGCTAAACATGCGGTGGTCGCGCCTCCTGGACTCTAGGGCAGCATCTCTGGTGTGCCCAGTCGAGGTGGACATCCGCGGCATTCCTGCCCATGCCTGGGAGCTCACAACGGCGGAGCTGCTACTCAGCGAGCACTGCTGGATCGGCGGTGTTCACCCTAACTGGAGGATCGCTGCGTCGTGTTCAAAGTTCTAGCCTGGAGTTCCTGCCCTTTGTGATTCCACATGGGCTTGATTTGGAGATCGTGCAGCCACCAATGGTGGAGGAAGATAGCCGCCCGGCGAAGCATACACTTGTGTATTCGGTCAAGATTTCGACTAGCCCAGCCGGCTAGCCGTCGACGCCGCCGGCTTCTCCGCCCCCGCCTCCGGCTGCTGGTGGGGGGCCACGCTAGCATGGACAGCACCGAAGCTCCGCTGTCTCTGTGCTAAGCGCGGGCCTCGTTGCACGGGGAGGCTGCTTTGGTACCTGGCTTGCCCGTGCACGCAGGTGCGTTACTGGTGGGCTCATCGCCCCAAAGGGTCACATCGATGAAAGTCAGAGTCGGCGGCGCATCCCAGGATCGGCCTCCTTCAAAGTCAGAGACGACAGCGCCGTTAGTTCTGTCCGATGTTGGGAGGTTAAGCGATTCAGGTTCGTCTCCGGCTACTCATGGGCCGTTGAGTGAACTTTCTTTGGATGGGCCTCCTCCACCGGCCCCTCACGGGTCGTGTACTGGGCTGGTACAATCATTTGTGGTGCCGGCCTATGTCACACCCTCCCTCGTTGGAAGCCCAGAAGCAGTTGACGAGCCACCCCGGGTCACTCCCTTCCTAGTTCGAAGCCCAGAAACTGATGGCCATAGACTTGTTGGGAGCAGCCCAACACCAACCGATTAGACCCTCCTAGACCCTATTCTGGAGACCTTCAACAATTGCTCTGCATCCCTTGCAACGGAGGGTCTCATGTCGCTGCCTGAGCACCGGCGACCCCCCGCACCTAGGCGCCCTGGTCCGGAGGAGGTGGAGCCTGTCACGTCGTTGCTTGGGGCCGAACCTATGACTCCTCTCCGAGTTTACTCTAGACAGCGACAGCGCACGACGGCTACTTCACCGCCAGTGGCTGCCCCCTATGCCGATCCCGGTCTGGATACTCCACTGCAGAAATTGGACAAAGTTTGCAAAACGGTGGACAAGGTACTTCCACAACCTGTGATCCGAAAGCGGAGGCAAAAAGCGGCACATACTTGCTCGCCGGGCCTGGTGACCACGGATGCTCAGAAAAGGGTGATGCAGCAACTCGGCTTTAGGGAACACGAAGTGCTTGGTCCAGCAGCCTAGGATACTTACAGGAAGGTCTACAAGCCCCATCTTTGGAATTCAGACCTTGCTGCAATGGCTAGAGGTTGTAATTAGTTGGTTGATTGTTTCCTTGGTCGTATTTCTGAACGCCTATCCTTCATCTATTTTGATATGGAACGCGCGTGGTCTAAATCAGAAAGCTCGTCGGAATTCAGTCTGAGATACAACTTTGTTGCCCTTCCGGCTGTTGGAACAAGAGGTGGAGTACTGATTGCTTGGAAAGGAGCCTCATGCCAAGGAGTAGATAACTACTTAGATTCTGTCCAATTTGCTGAGCAAGAAGGTCGCAATTGGTGGCTCACTGAAGTTTATGGGCCACAAGCGAGATGATGAGAAAGCACAATTTTTGCAGGAACTCAGAGATGTTAGGGCTCTCTGTAATGGACCTTGGCTAGTTGCAGGATATTTTAATCTCATATATGAAGCCGCTAACAAAAATACTCAAACCTGGATAGAGCGATGATGGGCAGATTCCGATGTTTCCTGGATGATATGGGGGTCAAGGGAATCCCCCTGATTGGTCAAAATCTCCTACTCTAGTCAGGTTGGATAGAGCCTTTTGTTGTGTTGATGTCTAATCCTTGTGCAGAGCGGAAATACCTCATGGCGCTCCTCTCAGCGGCTCCCTCGCCTATAAAGACCGTTGCTCTCAAGGCTCTTCATCGTGCTTGTTCTATACCAGCTTGGCACACCTAGTATTCTAGGTGCCTATCCACTGACCACCTTGCCGCCGGCCCAGTACGCAACGACCAGCGCTCGGCATTCTGCTCCATGGCGAGCTCATTCTTGCGCACGTTCTAAGCGAAGGCCACTGGCAGAGCATCGCCCAATGAGGTACCTCTCTCCGCAACACGCTCATCGTTCTACCACATCGCAGGGTGGCGGTCGGCAACTCGCCCATCGTCGACCAACGCGTGCACAATGCGCGGGTGAAAAGATCTCTGTCACCACCTTGCCAACGCTCTCGCTTCCCTACCCTATACCTTCTCAACAACCGCTCCCCTGCTGTTTGTTTCCACCCTACCACTGCTTTTCTGCAACCACACCACTCACCTCCCTCGTGCTTGGCACGCCGCAACCCCCTTCATTAGGCTTGCCCTCGAGCACCATGGCGGCGATCCTCCCGTCACACTAGCTCCCTCTTTGCATGGGACCATGATATGGCGTGTTCAGGCAGGTGTGCTTTATCGACAAGAGCTACATGAGAGAGCCAACTACTCCGCGGTGCGCGTGCTCATTCTCTTGTCGATGTCTTCGTTGGTGATGACGCTCTATGGGCGCGGGCTGGCTACGTGGGCGTGTGATGCCGCCCGATGGGTAGACGCTTCGTGTCTATCGATCTTCCAGCGCCATGGTGTCCTCGAACGTCTCTGGCTTCTGCATCTTGATGTTGGTGCCCAGCGGCTCGCCCAGGCCTGCTGTGAAGATGGCGATCTGTTGTCGCTCCATGATGTTGCAGCGGGCCAGGAAGATGCTACTACTATATTTTATGATCCAAAACAAGCTACTCTGGCATCATACCAATTTGTTGACAGCCTTTATGTTGTACAGCTACTTCATACCTATTTCTTTGTACATGTCCATTGAGATGGTCAAGAGGTTAGAGAATCTCAAGCTCAGCGCATTGTTGACGTTCATCCGCTGTCACACGGACTCCAGCGATGATCACTCGCGGATTGGGTCGGTGGGGTTCTCACGGGTCGTGTACAATCTGGCCACCTTCCTACCCAAGTCCCTCTTTGAGCAGTTCAGAAGGGTGGCCAACTTCTACTACCTGGCCTCAGGTATCCTTGCCCTGACCCCACTCGCACCTTACACAGCCGCTGTGTGTCGTGATTGTGGCCACCATGGGGAAAGAAGGGGTTGAGGACTGGAAGGAGGAAATAGCAGGTACCATTCTGATCTTTTCTTTACATCCTAGCTGTAACATTTATTGAATTTTGTTCATAACATAACTGAAGGAAGGTATGGCTGGGAAATAGTTCATTGATAATGGAGGGGCAAGGTGCCCGTACATATATAGGCAAGGATCTCCTAGGGTTTGGTATTATAGAATGTACCCATCAGGGAGATCCTTACCTATTCTACACAACCAGAGGGGCTGGCCGCACGGCAACAGGCAGTGCGCCATAGCCTATAGCCCATCAAACAATAGTCTAACATGCCCTCGCAGTCCAACCGTCGTGGCCACAAACGTTTAGACTGGACCTAAACTCTGTAAACATAGACGAAGGCAACCTCCTGGTGAAGATGTCGGCATACTGAGAGGATGTGGGAACATGGAGGACGCGGACATCGCCGACAGCAACTCTCTCGAACAAAGTGAAGGTCGATCTCAATGTGTTTGGTGTGTTGATGCTGAACGGGGTTGGCGGACATGTAGACGACGCTGATATTGTCGCAGTAGACCAACGAAGCACGGCGAAGTGGAGTGTGCAACTCCATCAAAAGCTGGCGCGGCCAAGTGAGCTCGGCAACGACATTGGCTACTGCGCGATACTCCGCCTCAATACTGGATCTTGATACCGTCGCCTGGCGCTTGGAAGACCAAGAGATCAAGTTGTCACCAAGAAACACAGCATACCTGGAAGTGGACTTCCTCGTATCAGGGCAGCCTGCCCAATCTGCATCAGAGTAAGCGATTAGGCTGTCATGGGAAGAACACCGGAGTAGAAGTCCCATGTATAGTGTGCCGCGGATGTAGCGCAGGATGCGCTTTAGAGCGGCAAGATGGGGCTCTCAAGGATCATGCATGTGTAGACATACTTGCTGAACAACGTATGCAATATCGGACCGAGTGAACGGGATGGCTGGGCCTCGGCGATGCTGCAAAAGTTGGTGGGATCCGCAAGTCAGCTGCTACCCTGGAGTAGAACAGGGTTTGCATTCAGCCATCCCGGCGTGCTCCAGAATTTCAACCATGTATTGTCGTTGGGAGAGGAGAAGCGTAGTGCCATCAACACGCTGAATGCATCCCTAGGAAGTGGTGGAGCTCACCAAGGTCCTTCATCGCGAACTCATGCTGCAAGGCTGCGATAATTGCCGAAGAAGTGCCGGAGATGAAGCTGTGAGCACCATGTCGTCCACGTAGAGCAGGAGATAGGCCATCTCAGCGCCACGACGAAAGATGAACAGGGACGTGTCCGACTTGGCCTCCACGAAGCCAATGGTCTGAATGAAGGCTGCAAAGCGGCTGTACCAAGCGCGAGGAGCCTGCTTCAAGCCGTATAAGGACTTGTTCAGCCGACAGACAAAGTCCGGATGCGCCGTGTCCTCAAAACCAGCAGACAGTAGACCATCTTTGAGAGCGTGCCATGGAGGAACGCATTCTTCACACCGAGCTGATGGACGGGCCAATGGCGAGAGAGCGCTAGGGACAACACTGTGCGGACGGTGGCGGGGTTCACAACGGGGCTGAATGTCTCATAGGAATCAACATCTGAGCGCTAGGTGAACCCGCGAAGAACCCAATGGGCCTTGTACCATTCCAAGGATCCATGGGCCTGCAGCTTGTGCTTGAAAATCCACTTCTCGGTGACCACGTTGGCGCGAGGCAGTCGAGGAACTAGATCCCAAGTGTGATTGCGAAGGAGGGTAGCGTGCTCTTCTTCCATAGAAGCCCGCCAATTAGGGTCGGCGAGGGCGCTATAGAAGGTCTTCGGAGCCGGGGACAACGGAGAAGCGGTGAAGAGAGCGGGCTATCGGTAGCCGAGCTTCGGGCGAGTGGTCATACGGTGCTGGTTGACAATGGGAGCGATCAGCACTGCACCCTTGGGTAGGGTGGCAGGGCGGGGTGCTGGAGCCGGGGCAGCCCGCTCATGCCGCATATAGACGCGGGCGTAGGGCTCCACGGGAAGGGCGCGCGTGCCCCGACGTGGTGCAGGGCCTCCAGCGCCGTGCGGCCGTGCGGAATGGTTCGGTGATGACGCCCCTGTCTGGGTGAGGCCAGGGGAAACCAGCGGAGCCGCACGTGGCAGTGCGGAGGAGCTCGACGAAGGGGTCCCCAATGAAGCGAATCCAGGGGGAACCAGTGGTGCCGCACATGGCAGTGCGGGAGAGGATGATGCGCCGAGGGGCGCATGTGGCAGTGCAGAGTTGGGCGTCATGACGGGCGCAGAGACAGCCGACCGAGATGCAGGGGCTGGAGCAGCCGACGATGCAGGTGAGGCCGGTGCTGCAGCAGGGAGCACGGGCATGGTACCTGCAGACAGAGGGGTTTGTGATGATCCTATTGGAGCCGGCACAATGTCAGTGGTGTCCTCCAAAAACACATAATCCTGAGGTGTGACTGAGTATGCTCGCTCAGCAAAGGGGAAAACAGACTCATCAAAGATGACGTGTCGAGAGATGATGACTCGGTTGGATGAAGTATCAAGACAACGGTACCCTTTGTGATGAGCAGAATACCAAGGAAGATGCACGCCATAGAGCAAGGTGAAAGCTTATGTGCTGCAGTTGCGGTCATGTTTGGGTAGCATCGGCAACCGAAGACGCGTAAGTGGTCATAGGATAGTGGCGAGCCATATAGGGCCGCATGAGGTGTAGACATACCCAGCGTCTTGGTTGGCAAGAGGTTCAGGAGATATGTGGCAGTGCAGAGGGCCTCGACCCAGTAAGGAGGAAGGCTCGCCTGGAACAGGAGGGAGCGAAGGATGTTGTTTGTGGAACGAATAATCCGTTCGGCCCTCCCATTTTGGGGAGACGTGTACGGACACGGCAGATGGACACCCCAAGTGAGGAAGAAGGTTTGGGCGCTGGAGTTATCGAACTCGCGCTCATTATCGCACTGGACAACCTTAATGGAAGCACCGAACTGTGTAGTCACATAGGAGAAGAAATTAGCTAAAGTGTCATACGTGTCAGACTTGAGGCGTTACGGAAAGGTCCATAAAGTAGTGTGAGCAATCATCAAGAATGACTAAGTAGTACTTGTAACCAGAAACACTACTAATCGGAGACGTCCATAAGGCATAAGGTGGAGGTGGAGCCAACAGCAAGGGCAGTGGTGGCAACAGGAAGATGAAGGGGGTACAACTGGCCCAGAGCTATTGCACCTGACGATCACGTTCTGAGTCCCGAGATCCTTCACATAACAACCAGAGGGGTCAAATTCCATTGAGCAATTGTTATCAGAAGTGAACTGGCGCACAGATATAAGGTTCTTAATAAGTTTTGGTGAGACAAGAACTTTATTAAGATGCAAAGGCCTAGAAAAATGTGCAGTGCCAGTAGAGGTGACGGGAAGAAGAGAGCCATCACCGACAAGGGGAAAAATGTGAGAGAGAATACGAGAGTCGAAGGCCATGGGAGAGGTAGCACCTAAGTCGAAGTACCACTCGTGCTGCTGCGGCTGATTCAGCGTCATGGTGCTGAAGGTGGAGGCGAGCGACAATCCCAAGAGGGTAGGTCGGCGACGGGGTTGTAGAACCCGCCGGGCTGCTGGGCAGGCGTAGACACGGGCTGGATGGCCTGGAGAGCCTACGCCTGGGCCTGAGCTTGCGCTTGGTACGCCTGTTCCTGCGCTTGGGCTGCCTGCCAAGCTTGAAGCTGCTGCAACTAGGCTTGCTGGGCCTGTTGCGCCAGCAGAGCCTGTGGTGCTGGTGCGCCGGTCTGTTGAAGGTGTTGTGGACCCGGCCACATTTGGATGGCGTCAGGTCCAGGGATTGTGGAAGGAAGGCCGTCCCTGGCATAGGCGCCTGAGGGGCGCCACTGGAGCTGTTGGAGGGTGGCCGAGCACCCCATTGCTGTTGGCGCCATTGCCGATCATGGGAGGCCGGCTGTTGCGCTTGTTGTTGCTGATCGCCGGACTTGCGGTACTTGGAGGAGTTGCCCGAACCGTCAGAACCGCCACCGGAGCCACTGGAGGGCGGCTGTGATGCTGCGGTGCCGCTGGAGGCCGCGAAGATGATGATGACCCGCCAGCGCCCGCAGCCAGAAGGCGGTGGAGGGCTAGGGCTCGGCGGCGCCCATGGTGATCTCGAGCAGGGGGTCGTCCTTGGCCTCCAAGAAGGAGGCGAAATATGAGCACGACGAAGGTGGCGGCCAATGGCAGCACACTTGTCGTTGAGGCCGCGGATGACGTTGAGGACGACGGTGTAGTACTCCGTGATGGAGATGTCACCTTGCTTGAAGGTGCGGAACCAGGCGTCAAGGATGAGGGCGCGAGTCTCACGGTTGCCAAGGAACTGAGGGCGTCTCAGACGGAGCGGGCTATGCGGTTGGGCTCCATGGCGGTCTCCATGAGATCATTGGAGAGCGTGCCGTAGATCCAGGACCGGACGACGCAGTCCATGCGCGTCCAATCGGGGTACCCGATAACAGGGTCGTCGAGGAGGACGTGATCCTGGAGGGAAAATTTCTCGAGGGTGAGGAGAAACTGCTCACGCCAGCGGGTGTTGTTATCGGCAGCAATGTCGAGGACGACGGGAACGAGACTCCGGATGTTCTGAACCACGACGGCTTGGGCGTGGAGGTTCAGAACGGCAGCTGCTTCATGAAGGAGCATGTCGTCGTTCATGTCGGACGGACCACCATGAGTAGACTTCTTCTCGTGGTCGCGATCTTCAGGCGACTTCGGCGGCCGCATGATCCTCAACGGCCAGGGCGAGCGCTTCGTGAAGACGCATGGCGGCGGCATCGCGGTCGTTGGCCGCGGCGTCGGCCCAGGCGCTCGGCGGCGGCGGCGCAGTCCAGGGCCGCCGCACGCGCCTTGGCGCGTTCGAGACGCTGCGTCTCGGCCTGCTCGGCAGCCAGACGCTCCTCCTCCGTCTGGGCAACGGGGCCCTTGGAGGCGTTGGGATCTGTCCCAACCATGGTGCA
Source organism: Urochloa ruziziensis (assembly GCA_015476505.1). Classification (NCBI taxonomy): domain Eukaryota; kingdom Viridiplantae; phylum Streptophyta; class Magnoliopsida; order Poales; family Poaceae; genus Urochloa; species Urochloa ruziziensis. The sequence goes on along the minus strand of CM027123.1, from coordinate 38,996,047 downwards.
GCGGCGACGATCGCCGGTGCAGGAAGATGGCGCGGCCGGGGAGGCGGCGCCTTAGGTTAGCGGAAGCTGAATCGGGGGAATACCCGGACTCGTGATACTATGAAGGAAGATATGGCTGGGAAATAGTAGATTGATTATGGAGGGGCAAGGTACCCCCGTACATATATAGCAAGGGTCTCATAGAGTTTGGTATTATAGAATGTACCTGTTATGGACTCCTTCTTTGGGAAGAAGTTCTATCGCCAGCGCAAGAAGAAGAAGGCCAGTCCGGCCTCTACAAGTACTTAGTTAGGATTTCTGTTTTCTTAGAGATAATTATTAGTCCCTAGTGTAAGCAATGTAATTGCAGGGAAATAATGGATTGATTGATAGGAGGGATAGTACATGTACATATATAGGCAGGGAACCCTAGAAGGAATCCCTGCCGCCACACCCATCAGGGGGGCGGCGCCCAAGCCAGGGAGGCTTGGGCGCCAGCCACCTTGGGCCCAATGGGCCCCTAAACCATAACCCTAACCATCTCGCTAACACCTAGATTTTAGGAGAGGATTAGTTGGCTAGAGCCTTTATAACTCTGACGAAAGGCAGGCAGTAGTTTTATCTCAAAGGTTTCTCAGAGCCTCTCGAGGAGAGGACGAGTCCTTGATGTAAACAATCTGTCAATTCTATCTTAGCGACATATAGCCATATGAACTCTGGTATCAGCAAGATCTTTTCTGCGCCACCATTAGTAGATTGATCGAGCTCTGCCATCCACGTCCCGTTTTCCCTGCGCGCCGCTAAACCAATCGCTCCACAGCCACCATGGGTGATGATCCGGTCACCAAGGCCGATCTCGAGGCAGCTATCGAGAAGGCCATGGACGAAGCCCTGCAACGGATGATGGATCAGATGACGGACATCACCAAGAAGAATGACGTCGAGTTGGGCAGCTTCCGCGCGGAGACAGCCCGCTTGAACACCTCCATCAACAACGTCCAGACGCAAGTGTTGGCCAGCAAAGGACGATTCGACTCGTCCGGATCGTCACATAACTGATGGGGGCCACGAACTCCGCTATCACAAGTACGACTGGAGTTGACGACCCACTGGATTGGCTTCACAAGGGGGAGCAATTCTTCCACCAACACGAAACTCCGGACAATCTCAAGGTCTGGACCCGTCATTCTACTTACGGGGCGCGGCGAGCCAGTGGTACTACAGATTGAAGGAGAATCGTGGCTCCACGCCGTCGTGGGAGGAGTTCGTCGACGGTACCAATAAGCGCTTCGGTCCCCCGGTGCGCAGCAACACCTTCGGCGAGCTCACGCAGCTACGCCGAACGGGATCGGTCGACGAGTACCAGGAGAAGTTCCTCCAGCTCTTGGCTCGGTGTACGGCTGTCACGGAGCGCCAGCAAATCGACGTGTTCACCGCCGGACTACAACAGCCCATGAGCATCGATGTCGAGATGCAGAAGCCGGAGACATTGCACGACGCGATGGCCTTCGCGCGCGCTTACGAGCGCCGCAATCTGATCCTTGAGGACGCTTCACGCACCAAAAGCCGTTCGTCGACATCCGCGCTCCGTTCTCTTTCCTCGACCCCAGCCACGCCAAAGACGCCGGCCACAGTGGGCTCGACATCAACAACGCCCGGCGCCCCTGGCAAGGTTGCCGCCCCTGCCGGCGCCCGTTTTACACGGCTGTCACCTGGAGGAGATGGCCCAACGCCGGCTCGACGGACTCTGTTACAACTGCCCTGAGAAATTCTCTCGTGAGCACATCAAGCAATGCACCATGAAGGGAATCTACTTCCTGGAGATTGAAGGCGCCGCTGACACCGACAGCTCATCGTCGGAAGACGACATGCGGATCTCCATGGCGGCCATCACGGGCGTTGACGCGGGCTCTACACTGCAATTGGCCGCGGCGGTCCAGGGCGCCAAGTTCACTGCGTTGGTCGATTCCGGGTCGACCTACTCCTTCATCAGCACGGAAGCGGCGCAGCAGCTGGGCCTCGCACCGTCACCACGCCTAGGGCTCTCGGTGGGCGTCGCCAATGGCGATCGCGTCCCAATTTCGGGCGTCTGCCGTGGACTCGCCGTCCACATCGATCAAGAGGAGTTCCGCATCGACCTGTACATCATCCCGCTGAGCGGCTACGATCTGGTGCTGGGGTGCGAGTGGCTACGCACCCTTGGCCTGATCCTGTGGGATTTCAAGCGACTCACCATGGCGTTCTGGCGCATCGACCACCACGTGAAGTGGTTCGGCGTCAATGCCCGAACCGCACCACGCCTCCTCCTCGCCGACGTCCACGACGTCATGAATCTCTTGCTGCACGAGTTCGCGGACCTTTTCGCCACACCCACGGGACTACCACCAGAGCGCACGTTCGATCACCGCATTCATCTGCTCCCGAACACCGCCCCTGTCGCGGTGAGACCATACCGCTACGCGCAGGTCCTGAAGGACGAGATCGAGGCTCAGTGCAAGGCTATGATCGAGCAGAGAATCATCGGGCTAGCACATCTGCTTTTTCATCACCGGTCCTGCTCGTGCGCAAACGAGACGGGTCCTGGCTCTTCTGTGTGGACTACAGAGCTCTGAACGCCATGACCGTCCGTGACAAGTTTCCCATACCCGTTGTCGAGGAGCTGTTGGATGAACTCAAGGGCGCCATCTTCTTCACCAAGTTGGACTTGCGGAGCAGGGTACCATCAAGTACGGATGCACGCCGCCGACATCCATAAGACGGCGTTCCGCACGCACCACGGCCACTTCGAGTTCCTCGTGATGCCGTTTGGATTGACAAACGCGCCGTCCACCTTCCAGGCGCTGATGAACATGGTGTTGCAACCGTTCTTGAGGCGTTTCGTCCTCGTCTTCTTCGACGACATCCTAATCTACAGCCGCTCCTGGACGGAGCACCTACAGCACCTGCGCCAAGTCTTCTCCGTCCTACGCGCACATGGTCTTGTCCTCAAGAAGTCCAAGTGCCTTTTCAGCGAGCGCCGCGTACATTATCTGGGCCACGTCATTGAGAACGACGTCGTCGCCATGGACACAGAGAAGATTGCTGCCGTTCAGGCATGGCCGCAGCCGCGCTCGGTGAAGGCTCTACGAGGGTTCCTCGGCCTCACGGGGTACTATCGCCACTTCATCCACAATTACGGTGTCATGGCGGCGCCCCTCACCGTTGAAGAAGGAGGCGTTCCGCTGGACACCGGCGGCGAGCGACGCGTTCGAAGCCCTCAAGACTGCCCTCACGTCCGGCCCGGTTCTACAGCTACCCAACTTCACCGAGCCATTCGTGGTGGACTGCGATGCGTCCGGATCGGGATTCGGCGCCGTGCTTCATCAAGGCCACGGCCCCATCGCCTTTTTCAGCAAGGCTGTGGCTCCAAAGCACGCCAAGCTCGCAGCGTATGAACGCGAGCTCATTGGATTGGTGCACGCTGTCCGCCACTGGAGGCCGTATTTGTGGGCGACTTCCTTCATCATTCGCACTGACCACTGCAGCTTGAAACATCTCCTGGACCAGCGGCTCTCCACCATCCCCCAGCATACTTGGGTAAGCAAACTGTTTGGCTACAGTTTTCAGGTCGAGTACAAGCCGGGCAAGCTGAACGCAATGGCCGACGCTCTGTCCCGCCGCGACGAGCACGTCAGCGAGGGTCCTAGCGACATTCACACCCTCTCATGGCCGGAGTTCACGCTCTACGACGAGTTCCGCCGGGAATCGGAGTCCCTGCCGGAGATAGTGGCCAAGCTCAAGGAGATTGAGGATGGAACAGCGGGCGCGCAGTAGTCCGTGGTCGACGGTTTCGTGATGCACCAGGGCCGCATCTACGTTCCCGCCTCGTCCGCTCTGTGGCCTAAGGTGCTCGCCACGGCGCATGGCGTGGGATATGAAGGCGCCCAGAAGACGCTGCACCGGCTGCGTGCCGCGTTCTATACCCCCGGCGCCAACAAGCTCGTTCGCGAGTTCGTCAAAGGGTGCTCGGTCTACCAACGCAATAAGACCGAGCATCTTCACCCGGCCGACCTGCTCCAGCCCCTCGACGTTCCCTCCACCGTTTGGAGTGACATCGCAATGGACTTCGTTGAAGGTTTTCCCAAGGTGGGCGGCCGCTCGGTGGTGCTGACCGTTGTCGACAGGTTCTCCAAGATGGCGCACTTCATCCCGCTCAGCCACCCGTACACGGCTCTCACGGTGGCACAAGCTTTCTTCGACAACATTGTCAAGCTCCATGGCCTGCCCTGCTCCATAGTCAGTGATCGGGATCCGGTGTTTACAAGCGCCTTGTGGACCGAGTTGTTCGCTCTCTCGGGGGTGAAGCTTCGCCTGAGCTCCGCGTTCAGGCCACAGACCGATGGCTAGTCGGAAGTGACGAACCGAGTCCTAGGAGTTTACCTTGCGGTCTCGCCGGCGATCGTCCACGGAGTTGGCTGAGGTGGCTCCCCTGGGCAGAATTTTGCTACAACACTTCTTTCCAGACGGCGCTCAAGACAACTCCGTTCCGCGTGGTGTTTGGCCGCGACCCGCCGGCCTTGCTGTCCTACCAGCTCGGCGCGGCTCGAGTGGTGGCTCTGGATCAGCAACTCCAGAACAGAGACGTGTTCCTTGCGGAGATTCGGGAGCGTCTGCTGCAAGCCCAAGATTACATGAAGGCGTCCCATGATAAGACCCATCGTCCCTTGGAGTTTGAGGTGGGCGAGTGGGCGTGGCTCCGTCTGCACCAACGGTCCGCCGTGGCCATCAGGGATAAGACAAATGCCAAGCTGGCGCCTCGCTACTACGGGCCATTCCGGGTCCTCGAGCGGATTGGCTCCCTTGCGTATCGTCTGCAGCTACCTCCCAAGGCCAAAATTCATGATGTGTTCCATGTGGTTTTCCTCAAGAAGTTCGAGGGTACCGATCCAGCAGGACATTGAAATGTATCATGAAGAATCAGATAAGCCAACTCATGCTCGTACTTCGAATTTGAATGAAGAACTAGGTATGGTTGATACAATTCTATCTGATAAGACTGGGACATTGACGTGTAACATGATGGAGTTCATTAAGTGTTCGATTGCCGGCACTGCCTATGGTCAAGGTATCACTGAAGTTGAGAGAGCTATGGCTATGAGGAAAGGGGCTCGGTTGTAAGAGATTTTTTCTGGCTCCTAGCCATCTGCCACACATGCATAGCTGGGAAGGTTTCATATGAAGCCGAGTCCCCTGATGAAGCTGTATTTGTTATTGCAGGAGAACTCGGATTCGAATTTTACAAGAGATCACCGACAACTATAATTATTTGTGAACGGGATCCAAGTCGGGATGTTGTTGAGAAAAGGTAACAAATTTCTTTGTTCTTTCCTCTATAGATTATCCTTCCTTAGTGCCTAATTCTGATCCTTTTTCATTCTGGTACAGAAAGTATGATCTCCTAAATATATTGGAATTCAGTAGCTCAAGGAAACGGATGTCTGTGATAGTCAAGGAACCAGAGGGAAGGATATTACTTCTCAGCAAGGGCGCTGATAGGTAAGTGCTCTATTTTACATGACTTCCATGTTTAATTGTAACACAGATCAAGACTTTTGTTTGTGTCCATGATTTTTAATTGTTATCTCTATGTAAACAGTGTGATGTTCAAAAGGCTTGCACCAAATGGAAGAAAATTTGAAGACGATACAAGAAGACACATAAATGAGTATTCTGACTCTGGTCTGAGAACTTTGGTTCTAGCGTACCGTGTCTTGGATGAGAAAGATTCAATGAAAATTTGAACATGGCCAAAGCATCTATAAGTGCTGACAGAGATGAAAAAGTTGAGCAGGCTGCTGATAGCATTGAACGGGACTTAATTCTTCTTGGTGCCACTGCTGTTGAAGACAAGCTCCAAAAAGGGGTATGCCTGCGGACAAGCACTTCTGTTTGTATGCATTCTATGGAATCTACCCTGTTCATATACTCATTTGCACCTTATTCAGGTGCCTGAATGCATAGACAGGCTCGCACAAGCTGGAATTAAGATATAGGTCCTGACAGGCGACAAGATGGAGACCGTTATCAATATTGGGTAAGCATTATATGCTTGCTTCCAAATGTGAACATTTTATTTCAACCTTACTATTTTCTTTCTGATTCATGTGCTTCTCTAACTGCAGGTTTGCATGTAGGCATGTAGCCTACTTAGGCAAGGCATGACACAGATAATTGTCACACTCGAACAACCTAACATCATCGCCTTGGAGAAAAATGTTGACAAACTATCAATTGCTAAGGTGAATGATTGATTACATCAAATATGTTGCAGTCATTTTATATATACAACACTCAATTTTTGGAATGCCCAAGTATCAAAAAAAAAACTTTTGGAATGCCCCATATTTACAATGATAGCTCACTAGTGTCTGAAGAAAAGTAACAAGGCTATTCATAATTATTAATTACATTCTTTCTTTAGGATCTCCAGGCATCAAAGCAAAGGGTTATGGATCAGATAGAGGATGGGATCAAACAAATTCCACCTTCAACTCCAATTAGCACTGCATCATTTGCACTAATCATTGATGGTAAATCACTAACTTATGCTTTGGAAGATGATGTCAAATTTAAGTTCCTGGATATTGCTATCAAGTGTGCATCAGTGATATGTTGCCGATCTTCACCAAAACAGAAGGCACTGGTAAGATTTTTTGCATTCTTAAGTTCCTGTCTCTTTTTTATGTATTTCATAGTGTTTTTCTCCCAGAACCTTCTTGTAAAAACAATGACATAAAACAATTCCAGGTTACAAGACTTGTTAAACAAGTAACACAAAAAGTGACATTAGCAATAGGTGATGGGGCAAATGATGTTGGAATGCTTCAAGAAGCTGACATAGGGGTTGGCATTAGTGGCGCTGAAGGAATGCAGGTTACTAATTTGATGCTTTATAATTTTTCTTAATTGTGCCCATGATTTCTTTACTTATTCTTTGCTTCTCCTTATGATGTTCTAGGCTGTCTTGGCAAGTGATGTTGCCGTTGTCCAATTCCGCTTTCTGGAACGACTACTTCAGGTGCATGGACATTGGTGTTACCGGCGAATCTCAGTGATGGTATAGTTGCAATTTACGTTTATTTTGATTTACTTCTGGCCCATGGACATTGGCTTTGTAATTCAGATCTTTTGATAATATTTTGGGGGTTGATGTGCAGATATGCTATTTCTTCTACAAGAAAGTTACTTTTGGTGTCACTATCTTACTGTATGAAGCATTTGCATCTTTCTCCTGGAAGCCAGCTTATAATGATTGGTTCTTGTCACTCTAATGTTTTCTTCACTTCTCTTCCCGTCATTGCTTTGGGAGTGTTTGACCAGGATGTGTCTGCTAGGCTGTGCATACAGGTAACTTAAACAGTTTGGGAACAAATAAAATCGGCTAGAGTTGTACACAAATTTGGATACACTAGTTAAAAATTCTAGTTTGTACTGTTATTATTTGAGTTACTAAATACTCCCTCCGTCCAGGACTGATAGGCGTATTTTGATCCGCCAAAAGTCAAACTTTATAAACTTTCAATAATTACTTAAATTGTAAGCAAATTTAATATAAAAATTTTGCATCAATATGTTTCTACATAAAGTTATCTTGAGATGAGATTGAGTCTTCAGCAATCAACATATTATATGAGTTAAGAGTCAAAATCTACTTTGAAAGATTTTTCTCCAGTCCTAATACGTCTATCATTTCTGGTCGGGGGGAGTAATATGCTAGTTAGACCACTCAAATGTAAAAATATAAATGAATCAGAAAATGCTATCCCCATGTGTTTGCTTTACCTAAAACTCATATTATATCAAGTTAATATGTATTCTGCTTCCGTCCAATCTGTCAACTGCAACTTTGTATTTTTGACTGAATGGCTTCAAAACAGGAAGGGAAATAGAGAAGATCAGTAGTTTGTATCGTGAACGGGATGGAATATGGCTCCTTCCATAGTTTGTATCGTCTTTGTTTTTCTATTTTGAGATGCACGGCCTCTTTTTTTTTTACCGTGAGGATGAGTTCTGCTTAAATATTAATATCAGTCATTTAAGGTTGAAATTACATGCTTCCATTGGTCTTGTGATTCTATAATCATATTATCGAAACACATGGTATGGAATGTCCTTGCATTCTCAACACTCCTTTAATAAAGTCAACCCATATACCCTCGCATGTATTTATTGTCCACTCCTATGTTGGAAGGATTTTTTTTAAATCAATTTTTCGTGGAATTACAAAATAATATCTCGTAATCCAGAAATTTGAAAAGTGTACCCCAATCGTCGACTAGCTGATGAAAACCACACATTGTCTCCCTAGTAGATCCACTGATTTCGTCGGTCCAGTTGATGAAATATGTTTTGTCGGCCCATTAGACGATTTCTGTATGATAGGACGAAGATTCGTCTGACGTGCTAATTTCGTCAGACGGGTGGACGAATTCTCTATTTTCGTCCGCTGGTTGGATGAAATCTTCGTCGTAACTGTTGTGGGAACCTCTCTCTCTCTCTCTCTCTCTCTCTCTCTCTCTCTCTCTCTCTCTCTCTCTCTCTCTCTCTCTCTCGGTTCGGGCGACGCGGCTGAGGGTGGGAGGCGCGGCAGGGAGCGGCCGGCGGCTTGCCATAGGGGCCGTGGATGTCGCAACGGGGAGCAAGCGGGGTTACGTGGTCCAGCAGCGTGCACATCTGGCTGGCCAGCGGGCGACAGCGGGGGCTCAACGACAGTGAGTAGGCGGCGTGGCGCGGCTACTGCTGAGGTATTTTTTTTTTTGAAATTGCAATTAGATGTGGATGAATGTAGATCTTCAATATAGATGGTACATCTTCAAGATTTGGATTAGGGTCTGTGGTAGGATTAGGTATAATGTAGATTTTTAGAAGGTTTTCTTTAGGGTTATGCCTAGGGTTTAAGGTTAGGCCTAGGGTTTAAGATTAGGCCTAGTGTTTATTAGAAGTTTTTGTTTAGGGTTAGGCCTAGGCATGAGCTAGATTTATGTTACATTAGGGTTTAGGGTTATTTAATTTGAGATAGACATTGGATTTAATTTGTAATGTTATTTAGAAGCGGTTTATATCAATTTAGGTGTGTATAACTTGTAGTATAAACTTTTGGTGGGTGAAAATCCCTTGCCAAGGAAGGCAACTATATCTCAAAGCGGATAAAGTCAAGGCTGACTTGGCTTTGCTCGTCACGCGTTTCTTTCGCTGCCCTTTCCTGGATTTTTCGTTGATTCCTCTTCTCCACCCAGCGATGCAAAGTGGAAAACCCAGATTTCGACATCAGCGAATACATACTATTTATGAGAATTTGAATAGGTTTTATCGAAAGCAGTAAGAGAGAAACGAAAGCCTTTGAAGCTAAAGGATTAGTTGAGCTACCACCTACTAAGAGTTCCCAGTAGGATTAGGAGATCAACGATGAAAACAAGTGTTTGTCCGGAGTACACATATTGCGGTCTTTTTTGAACTAAACTTCGTTACCTTCCCGCGCGCGATACGAATGGGCGCTGTGACTCACGAGCGAATGCCAGTGAGATACTGGAGGAAGGTGGGGATGACGTCAAGTCCGCATGGCCCTTATGGGTTGGGCCACACACGTGCTATAATGGCAATGACAATGGGAAGCAAGGTTGTAAGGCAGAGCGAATCCGGAAAGATTGCATCAGTTCGGATTGTTCTCTGCAACTTGGGAACATGAAGTTGAAATCGCTAGTAATCGCGGATTAGCATGCTGTCGTTAATATGTACCCGGGCCTTGTACACACCGCCCATCACACGCTAGGAATTGGTTTCGCCCGAAGCATCAGACCAATGATCACCCATAACTTCTGTGTACCACTAGTGCCACAAAGGCCTTTGGTGGTCTTATTGGCGCATACCACGGTGGGGTCTTCAACTGTGGTGAAGTCGTAACAAGGTAGCCCTAGGGGAACCTATGGCTGGATTGAATCCTTCACGATGGAAATGCCCTCGACTTAAAACCCATACGAATTGCTCCTATGATTCCCAGCGCTTTTATCCAATGATGCTATCCCCACGGATGAAAGAAATAAATCAATTAAATAGTGATAGCCATGTCGAGCCCAAATTTGATTACAATGTTCTATGGGAATGGGGAGATCATTTATGGTCCCATGGGTGTTGATTTGAGTCGGTTCCCTCGTACCACTGTTGAGCATCCAAATCTGGAAGATGCTACTATTAGAGACTTGAAAGATTGGTTTATAGCATATTTTTAGATGGATGGAAGTATTTACACAATTACAATTCAATGATTGAGGTGAATCAACTGTTTCCAAATAAGCAAGAATTAAAGGACACAGTGTCGTGGTCGGTGATTGTGTCACCGAGGGAGGTGTGGGTGAAGAACTCTAGCCCATCCAAATATAGTGTGAAGTGCAGGGATCCTGAATGCAATTTCTATGTACATGCATAAAAGCCAAAGAATCATAGTTGTACGCTGCAAAAACTAGGGAAAAGGCACTGAAACCTTATAGTGAATCTGATTGTCAATGAACTATATAGTTAGATTATTGAGAACATAGACATGGAGTGCTCGTTTATCCAGCGAGCCGTTCGCCGACAATTAAATATGAAATAATATACCAGAAAGCTTGGCGAGCAAAGCAGGTTGCCCTAGAGAAGCGTTGGGTCTCATATGAGGCTTGAGATTCCAACCTACTTGTGTCCTTGAAATACTGAAAGAAAGGAACCCTAGGACGTACATTGCATTCGAGGAATTGATCTATAAAGGGAAGCCAAGGGTATTAGACATGCATTCTTGTCTTTGGGCGCATTGAGTCATTCAAGCATTATCGTTGTGGTAGAATCGCTCAAATTATTCTGGCTTAAATGCGTTAACCATCCACTTGGTCCTCACGCAATTAAATCGAACTAAAGTGACAGTATGTCGGGTCAAGCCCGATGTAACCACTGATGGGTACCTCGATCGAAACCAGTATGCAACACTCATGCGAAGATGAGTTCCAAAGATTACAACGATTCCGCCATTTATTAATCAGGTCCGTCAAGAGGTACTTTATTTAATACAAACCAGGTTTATGCCATAAGTAAAAGTTTTCAAAGTACGAAGTTTTCAGCGGAAGTAAAGTGATAATACTAGTCGAAATATAACATCATGTGAAGCCGTCATGATGTCACTCAACATGAGTCTTGTTCCATTCAACAGTCCAACCAGGAGGAAGCTGGCATGGCCAAGTCAGATTGGCAACCATCTCCTCAAGGGAACTTCCTAAAAAACAGTCAACAAGCAAGACTGAGTATACTAATATGCAAGACTTACCCATCGGGTGAAAACTACATCACTGACTCCTAGATATGCAAGGCTTTTGGCTGGTGGGTTTGGTTTGCCAAAAAGCGACTAAGAGTGGGTCCTTGCTTTCAATATTTTAGCATCAGGTTCTAAGTTCGTTAACCATTCTAGATAATCAACTAATCTCTAAGCAACCATCAAGTTTATTCTCATCAGGTTCCCCTTCTTATTCAATGCAGCACAATAGTCAAGTAGTCTCATTAGCTGCGAGAAACAGACAGTTTGAACTAAATTTCTTAACCTTGCAAGGTGAACCTAAACACATGGATCCTTGCATTTGATCCAAAAAAGGCCAACACTCACCAGGATTGTGTCTAGAGCCAAACTTCCCTTGGATACAAGCCTATCTGGAATACCTTGCGGCCGTGCCGGTTGGACTCGGTCTTGCACCACATGTGCACAGCATGGGGATAAATCCCAGAAGAAATAGGAAAACGTCCACCGCACCGCTTCAATTAGGTACTAGGCTTACTAAGCCCATTTCTCAGCATATGTTTAGTATGTTCAAAGACTTAACCAGCGGTACAGACATGTTTTGACCTTATTCAAATTAATCATGCGCAGACGGGACATCTACCTGAAAAAAAATCCCCGTTCGCCGTTCCTTATGATTCCAACATAAAAAAGCAGTACAACTCCTATAATCTCGCGAGGGATTGGAAATCACTCGACTTTTATCGTGTCCTTAAAGCATGGCAACTAAGGTCCAATCATACTAATATTTCAAAGCATAGGTAACTAGGATCGTGCAACTAAGGTTTCAAAACAACTCCTGAAATGTAAATGCACAAACATAGTTGCATAAGTTAGAAATTAGGTCATGCTCCGGGGCTTGCCTTCCTTAGGGTTAGATTGTTCTTCTAGAACTTGGCCCTAGCTTGAGTTGCGGTTCTCCCTCAAGCGGTCGTTAGGACGAGCTCGTAGGTTCTGTCGGCTAGAGCGGATTCTACACGAGATGCACATGCACATGAGTTCATTTACTTGTCGAGCCTCGACTATCATGCCATAAACATGATAAGCTTGTGCTGTATGAGTGGCCACATTCACCTAGACAAGTTTTGTCTAACCATCCTTTCTTTAGTTAAAGTTGTTATTGTGTACACATCATGTTCTTTAACTTAACTTTAGCATTAGACAGGTTGGGATTTGTGGTGATGTGTGGTTAAACTTGTTTGATTAAACTCAAAGGTGTGTTTCTCTTTCTGTTCAACTTATTCACATTGAAACTTTGATAATTATTTTTGGTTGTTTAGTAGGTGATCTGAGGTTGATAAAATTACAGCATGATCTTTGTATTACAACAGATTTGTTGACCAAAGACCAGATAAAAAGGAGCAATACTTCATTCATGAAAATTCACACAAGATCAGCACACTCTCATCAAGAGTAAACCTCATAAAATCACACTAACAAGATATAGGCCTAGAAAATTTATTAGACCAAGCATAGACTAGGGCCCTGTTTGGATCCACCCTAACTAAAATTTAGCCAGCTGAACTTTAGATAGAATGTTTGGATCCCCTAGCTAAATGCTAATTTATTGATTATAATACCCTCTCGTGTGCGAGAGGAGATGGAGATTGCGGTGGTAGTTGGTGTAATACCACCCCTTTGTGCATCAATCTCTGTAAGATGATGCGGTAATGCCTCTGTTCATCCCTAGGATTGTATGGATCTATGATATGTAATCTCTACATGCACTTTATGCTTATCAATACTTCATGGTCTATGTCTTTGCAATGCTTCATATACATGTGTGAGATCTCCATATGTTCTTAGTAGGGTTTGTGGTAATCGTGGTGATTAGCTTAACTCTATGGATGCTTTGATATAGATGTGTTAGCGAGGCGTTGATTACCCTTGTGTAGTGACAGTATGCGGGAGGGAAAAGGCCGAGCGACCACATAACCGCTACGATGCTAGTGAAGACAACATTATCTATGTAGTAGATGCATATTCATATGAACCTAGATCCTAGGGAGGGAACGCTTATCTATCTTTGTTACTCTCTTGTATCAATCTTCGCTCTCTTGTGCCCACCTTTTGCTCCTTAGATTAATCTAGTTTAGTTCGTCTCTCTACACAACTCATAAACTTAGTTTCGTTGGTAAGATTAGTATAAAGTAAGAGCCTACATTCTACTTGTTTCACGGATTGATAAAACTTGGGGAATACTCTAAGGGAAAAGCTACACACGATCCGTGCGCTTGCGGTTCAATCTTGGTGTGCGTTTGCGCCGCCAACACCGGCAGTGAGCTATGCTGACGTGAGCAAGCTTGGCGGCCACTCCTCTGTCGCGTGTCGGGATAGGTGTAGCACGACGCGGGGTTTGGCCAGCTCGGCCATGCCTTGCGTGGGTGCGCGCGTGACGCGACGGTGATTGGCCGGGGTAGATACCGCCGTGGAGGAGGAGAGATCGTTCGCACGGGGGTTGGGCGAGCGCTGGGACATGCCGTGGGGGCCAGGGGAGGGGTAGATACTACCAGGATACAATTATTTTATTTTAACTTCACTTGCGGTTGCGGGTATCCTAGTATGTAGTATCCTAGTAGCACTATTCTTAATTTTTGGTTTTTCATCTTAGTGCTTCTCTCTAATTAATCTTACATCTGTTCTCCTGTACATGTTAGGGAAACCAGATTGGTTGCACACCTTATAGATTGTGCATATCGTTGCTACCTCTCTTTGAGAAGTTAAATGGGTTGCATTGCATTGACTAAAACATTGAACCAGTTTGCTCAGAACAGAATGTGGTCTCAACCTGCTTTAGGATTCTGATGCTGCCAGTCCTTATTGCTGACAAACATAGAAAAAATGCTTCACATTATCTTCTTTTTATTGTTCACATTCCTACCGGTTATAGGTAAATGGCAGATATTTCTTCTAGAAGTTCCCATATAATAGTTTAATGTAGCCTTAATGAAAAAAATGATGGCCAGTTCACGAAATTGTATTTCTGTTTCCAGTTACGTATAAACAAAATCTGCGTGTGCTCTTTGTGTGTCAAACCTTTAAGGACCAGCACATATTCGAGTCCTTGTATATATAGTTATCTTATAGCTAATTGATTACCCTGCTGTATCTATTTTTAGATCAAGAAGAGCTTCCTGTTTTTCTCCTTTGGACCGACACTCTTTTTCATTTACCCATTGCTATCTGAATGTTGCTTCCGGAATTTTCTGCTTTGGACCGACTCTTTTTCATTTTCTTCTTTGGCTGCGTGTGGTCGCAGAGGCCAGAATTTTATCCTTTTTCTAAAAAAATTCTGAAAGTTGCTTCTCAACTGCTGATTTTTCCTTCCACAGGCTACATTAGTCCCACATTTATAAAAGGTTATATGTTGTTGGATTTCATGCTTTGGCACAACATATTCTGTGGCCATAGGCTAGATTAGTCCCTATTTCACCTGGAAGCAGAGGAGACTGGGGCTTCAACCCCAGCTAGCCTACCCACAACTCTAGCTTTCACCTAGAAGCAGAGGGGACTGGGGCTTCAACCCCAGCTAGCCTACCCACAACTCTAGCTTTCACCTAGAAGCAGAGGAGACTGGGGCTTCAGCCCCAGCTAGCCTACCCACAACTCTAGCTAGGATATCACTAGCTAAACTATACTCCTTATTATTCTGAATACTTGAGGCTCAGCTCAGCACAACATCTTTTTACTATTATGGCAACTCATGGGATGTTCACAATATAAGAATAGCTCAGCTACCCAATAAATGAAAGCTTAACTCAAAGGTTTTAAGTAAAATGATTCACCATGTTAATCTACAACTTTTGAATTCTAACATTATTTTATTTCTATAATCAAATTAGGAGTGCATGGAAGCCATATCTCCTAGCATTGGAGACATAAATGGCGCCAGTTCCTATTTCTCCAAGCAGACTTATGGCGTATCTGATCATGGTCTAAATTTTTACCTATCCTGCATTTATGTCCATCATGAGATCATGTTGTCAACTATCACAATCTACAATTATGCAACATGCATCATTGCTGAGGACCCGGTGTGTCCGAGGACCGGTGGATGGTCGCTTCCTGGTGTGATGAGTGATTGACAACGTGGTGTGGATTGACGTTTCCCTTGGCTCAAGTATTGCAGGTGTAGAATGCGGCTTGATTGCATTGGTGCAGGTGAAGAACAGGCGCGAAAGGTCTTAGCCATGGCGGCCTCCGAGAGCGGAGAGACAAGTAGGCTTGGTTCGAGGGACCCGGTGGCCAGATGGATCGAGTGCGGTTCACATGGTGGCAAGAACGAGCAAGGGAACGTGGTTCCGGTGCGAGGCAGCGGCTCACGACCGAAGCTCGTACGCGGACATGAAGCCGGTGCAAGGTGGCGGCTCACAACCGAAGCTTGCACGCGGGGTTTGGTGGTTTGGCCAGAAGACCACCGGATGGACGGTTTCCCTTGGTTTGGGCCTCAAAACCAAGGCTGAGGACTCGACGTAGCGACGGCCCGGCCTGCCAGCCAGGGGCGGTCCAACCGCCCCCCAGGGGCGGTGTGACCGGTCCCACCTGGGCAGGTCGCCCGTGAGCGTCGAGGAGCTTCGATCCGGAGGACACGCGGCGTGATCGCAAGGCTTGCGTCGGAGGGAAGCTAGCTTGCGGTGGAAGGTGTCCCAGCCGGAAAAATCTTCGCGGAAAATGTCATATTCGCCCCTGAGGGGTATGTATCGCTTAGGGGTAGTTTAGTCTTTCGAGCACCACCATTTGGACTATATAATAGACCCCCTAGGGGTGGTGGCTGTTATCTCTCTAGTTATTTTCATTTGGCTTGTTTAGTTTCCCTTCCCTTTCATCCTCTCCACCTAGAACTATTTTGAATCATTCATTGTTTGTATAGGTGAATTCATGGTTGGTTGATTGAGCTTAATCTCTTTATCTTTGTGCCATGATTTGAATTCCCGAGCTCCTTTTCTTTTTCCCATTTTTGGAGGTATTTTCGGAGCCATTTTTGGGGGATTTTCGTTCTTCACTTTCTAGCCCGTTTTCTCTTGGATTTCTTTGGGGGAATCACGCATGAGTGCCTTGTGCCTCTTTTCTTGGTGATCCCTTGCCCCCAAACGCCGGGAATCGGTTTAGATTTGAAGTTTTCGGGATGAACTCGTGGAGGGTGTGTTCTTCGCTAGATTTGAAATTCCCAGAGTTCTAGGGAGTTAGAGGCCGAGATTTTTGGGGCATAGCCTCTCCTTGAGGTGTATATCATCTACCCAAAGTTTCGTCTCAAGACTTCAAGCCGTTTGGGAGATCCGTTCGCGAGTTGACCTTTGAGTTCGAGTTTTTCCCGTGCTGTCTGGCAAGACCGGTGCGACCGCCCTCGGATACCGGTGTGACCGCCCCTGGCTGATGTGCTAGGCAAGGGCGGTGCAACCGCCCCTGGAGAGAGGTGTGACCGCCCCCGGCCGAGAGTTGCTGATTTGGGTTGTTTTCGTTCGATTCTTGTTGGATTTGTTCGATTCGAGTTCCGCTGCGTTGATCTTGTTCCTAGGGTCAGTAGCCTCACAGTAGCTACGTGATCTTGGCAAGATCGGTTGGTAGGCTTTGGAGTTGAGTTGGGTGAAGCCGGATCTTGAGAGGAATTTTTATCGGCTCCCATTCACTCCCCCCCTCTCTGGTCGCCTAATCGGTCCTTCAATTGCGGGTATCTTTTTTTTTTACGTTTTGTTTTGAAGAATGTATGTATATGCTGGATGTCACTTGAATCAGCCAGGTTTCATTTATGTATTAGTATATTTCAAGCTTTTCCTGCATGAGCATGACCACCAGTTATTTCATTTCTTCAAATCTCTTTTCATTGCACATTGAGGCATTGACATTTGTCTTTATGCTAAAAGAAAATATGGAGAAGGTTTGGCAGCCATTCAGAGTTAATTTTCTTTTTGCATTCTGCACTGTAGCAGGAGGATGATGTGTTGGGAGCAGGGGAGTGCAGCATGATTTGGTGCCTGGCGTGAACACGCTGGCAGGGGAGCGGGCTGTACATACATTCGTGGAGCCTGTGTGTCAATCGTCACCGTTTAAAGCTTAAGTGTGAGCAGCCTGCAGCAAGGCCATCCATTGACACCAAGCGCATATACAAAAGGAGTGAAGCTATCCAGTCAGGTAAAACTGATGAAAAAACACATGGCACCTAATGAGCTTTAATATTCTTCAAAGTCTCCGGGCAGTTAATTGGTGTCTGTATACTCCATCTTGTGCCTTTGGACTGTAACATATGTCATAGTATTCAACCTATTTATTTCCTAGAAGGGCTAAGCATCACTTCTACTACCTAATAGCAATGATTACTTAGTCTTCCTGTAAGACTTAAAAGGAATAATAGATATACAAGGCCCACCAAATTTGCATTATAGTCTGTTCAGAGTGTGTAGAGTCGAAAACATATATTTTTGCTCAAAAATGCACTGTTTGATTGGTTGCAGATGGATTGCAAATATGTAGGAATGGTACAATGGGAGCAACTAATTTCCCTAGCTGCATCAAGATGAAGATGCCATGCTCTTCGAATCATGGCAAGGGTTCCATCTCGTCGTTATTTCTTCAACTGATCACGTGACATTAGTGGTGTCAGATGATTATAGTTCTATCATGACTCAATATTGGAACTATATGTATAGTTTGTTCTACATGCCCTACTACATACTACCTGAACTACTTACTACTACATCATTCTTGCAACATCATTCTTTCATCGCTGAGCTTACATGGCCAGAAAAACGACCATCAGTGCTGGTCATACGACACGTTAGTGCTGGTCATTTTGACCGACACTAATTTGCCGGCACTAACGTGCACTTTTTAGTGTTGGCTGGTAACCCCAGCCGGCACTAAACTGCGCGACCCCACTCGGGAGCAGGGAAGGCAGTTTAGCACCTTTGGGATGGTGGGTCCGGGTGGCACGTTAGTGCCGGCTGGTATCCCTAGCCGGCACTAACATGGCTCTAGGGCTACTGTTCCCTGGAGCCGGCACTAATCTACGACATTAGTGCCGGCTCCAGCTTGACCGTTGTTGGCGCTGTTAAATGACACACTTTTACCCCTGTTTAACCTCGATAATTGCATGAATTTAATGTCTAAACTATTGATCATACCTCACAACCGGTACGTTTTCGTATATGTATGTGTTTTTGGAGTATTTTAGTTTATGCAGGATAAATGATAAATTAGAGACGAATATGGGCTAAATTCGAGACAAGCGAAACACAAGCCCGGATGAAGCAGGCCTACTAGGCCCAGGCGCCCAAGCCATGGACTTGAAGCCCACTCATGCCTGGACGCAGCCCACCAACCTCCAAGATTACTTAAGGACTAAGCAAATGAAGGTAAGATCAAGTTACTTCGGGATGAAGGCAATTCAAATGGAAAGTCATCAAGAGGCAATTTTATCCCGAAGCAAACGACGTCCAGGGCCCACATGCATTGGAAGGAAGACTCTAGAAGCACCAAGGAAGCTTGGGGAGAAAGTTGAGCACGAGAGGGGCAAGGAAAGGCCCAGGCCCCCTCTGGCCGCGCCGCCTGAGGCATTCCTTCGCCGCCTCACCTTCCCCTTTGACCTAGGGTTTCCTAGGGCTATAAATAGTTCGCCTTTCGGCCGGCACCCAATAATTTTAAGCAGAAGCCGAGGAACTTGAGGGACATCGATCTACGGAGAGCTGAGGGTCGTGCAGTTGTCTAGAGGCTAGCTTAGGCTAGGCTCTAGCCGGTGGGATCACCCTGCGAGGAAGATCACGCCGGAGTTCTGGAGCTAGGAGTCACAAGAAGGTATGGCCACAGTTGTGATCTTGTGATGTACAATCATTCATGGTGAAGTAATAGATGAGTTCCGATTCTCTTGCGATCCATTTGCCTCTTTCTTTGATTTCATATCATCTCGAGTTTGCTTATTCCAATCTATGGTCGGCATAGATGCATAGGGTGTTCTTGTAGCCATGGTGGCTAGAGGTGCATACCGGATCCATCGAGTAGTATGACACGAACTTGTGTTTGTGCCCTTGTGTTCACTGCGCTGATAGGGAGCATCGTGACAGGGTGTGACCCGTGTAAGGTGGTGATCCACGGGAGTTGGACTAGAGGGTAGAGATTTAAAGATGCATTGAATGAGAACCATGTTTGCTTACCAATCTAGCTAGAACTACAACATATGCATAGGCTAGGCTTTATCCTAGATGAGTTACCTCTTGTTCATAAGTGCTATGCTTGATCATGTTTACCTATTCACAATCATCTTGCAACTTGATTAATGCTTTCCGATGCATAGTTAATCTAGGGTTTGTGACCTTGTTTCCACGGATTGATAAACCTTGGGGGAATACTCTAAGGGAAGAGCTACAATGATCCGTGCGCTTGTGGTGGATCTTGGTGTGCGTTTGCGCCGCCAACAAGCTTTTCTGGCGTCGTTGCCGGGGAAACAAGTGATCGAATCTTAGATTGATTTTTGCATCTGTAAATATTTTTCTTGTTCATAATTTTTTGTGAATATTTTTCTTGTATATTCTTGATCTTGTATAGTTCTTGTATATGTTTTCTTTCACTAACCCTAATGTGAGATGCACAGTGTCTCTCGAAAAAAATATTTTCTTTTGTTTTTGTGTATGAAAAAAAATTAAAAATTGCAGGCACAATCAAGCGAGTAGCTGCAACAAGGAACATCAGAAGTGAAGGCCAAAGGACCACCACTTAGCACTCCAAGAAGAAGCCCAGTCGAACATCAACCATAAGTAGCAATGGGAGAACAGCCCGAGCGCAAGATTGGCGAGCTCTGGATCCCGAACGTCGACGATCTGCCGATTTTCAAGCTAGCTAAAGTTGGAAGCCCGTTCGAGATCAAGACTTCAATCATCGAGATGGTGCAGGACAACCCATTCACCGTTAAGGAGGATCCCAATTCCCACTTGCGCTCCTTCCTACAATTGTGCAGCACTTTCAAGATCAAAGGGGTCGACGACAATCAGCTACGTGCAAGACTTTTCCCGTTCTCGTTGAGCGACAAGGCACTTCGATGGTTCTACACGCTGGAGGTATCAACAGTCGAGGATTGGGAGAGCCTAGTGGAAGCGTTCATCAAGTTCTACTCACCAGAGAAGACGCAGACACTTCGCAACCGGGTCTCGAGCTTTGCCTCACTACAGCAGCTGCGATTTTCTACGAGAGCCACACTAGTATGCAACAGTGTTATCACGGATAAAAAACGATGGTCAACAGGCCTCTCATGTATAATACCACGGACAGGGCTATCGTAGTTGATGTTATTACATTTGACTGCCCTGTCGGTTCTGTGGTGCTTTGGCTGCCACGTGCCCCTGTAAGTTGTCCTGCGACAATGCTCTTGGTGTATCATTTTCTCACAACTGACAGGCCTGTTGTAGTTGAATGCTGCCGTGCGTGATCTTTATATGTTTCAAGTTGGCCTCAACACCTCTCTTGAAAATTAATTAAATTAAAAGTAAATGTACTTTATACATTGATTATCTCTAGATCATTACTGATAGGCCTCTTGCAGTTGCATGATGCCGTGCGTGATCCTTGTCTGTTTCAAGTTGGCCTCAACACCTGTCTTGAAAATTAATTAACTTAAAAATAAACGTATTACATTGATTATCTTTGTGGATCAGCAGTATACAAATTTAAATATAATATGGATACGTATCTGAAATTGCAATCCCTGTTACGTTAAAAGCATGTGTTCGCTCTTGACATACAAAAATGATTAGCATAATAAAATTAAAAAAAAGTGTTTCCTGACTCACTAGAGACAAGGTTCGCTCTTATAACATAATAATAAAAATGATGGTACTAAAAAAGTATAAATTTCCTGGCCCACTGAGGGGGAAAGGATGTTCGAACACAAACCCTTCAACTTCAAAGGTTTGAGTCTCCACCACCAAACCATATCCATTTTGTTGATACGTGAATCGTACTAGTTTATTTGACTGTTATAACTATTGGTAGCTAGTAGCTACCCAAGGAAACTGTAAGACGATAATTTGAATGATTTTATTATCCTGGCATACTCGTCATCATCAAACTATGAATGGGAAGGTTTGCCCCCCTAAAAAACGAGGATCCACGGAACAATCGCTATTTGTCTTTGCTTGGCCCACCTCAGCAGCAACTCGATCCAATTCGACGGCTTCACCTAACTCGGCTACAATAATATAATAAAATAGGCACGATTATTTTTTACAAACTCTAAATCTTAACTATTGCTTCCAGGACGAAGCGGAAATTAACATTGATGGGCAAAGGGTCATCCGTAGACTTCCAAATTTCGTCCAAGTTTCTGTGAAAATTTCGGAAATAATATGATTTATTCTACCATTATATGAGTCCGATAAATTCCCAAAAGTAGTATATGTAGTTGTAGTGTGGTGGTCCAATTGTTATCTTGTGCTCTAGAAGAAGGTACAAGGTTCGACTCCTAGCTCTGTGCTGTTTTCTTTTAATTTTTTTTCTCTTACTGACAAGCGGGGTCCACCCATTGAAATAAATTTAAAAATAAAACAAGGCAGTGGGGTCCACTCATTGTAACAAATTTAAAAATAAACAAGGCATGCTACCAAGCTAGGGTTCCATACAAGAGCTGCTTGTTCGCAAGATATATCGAAGACAAACCACTACGATATCACCCAAAGTTGTCAATATGTACTAGCTATAAGTTTATTGACAGCTTGAAATATCTAAATTTTCAAATTTAACCAAACATTTGATTAAAAATTATAAAATTTCATGAAATCGTGATTTTGTTAGTTTCGACATCGATCGAAAACGAAATGAAAATTCCTATTCCGCCCCTAGTTACTTCGTGCTCCCCACTTTGGCGGCAGTGGACCTCGGTGACGGTAGCAACTAGTGCTGGACGTCAAGTTAGAAACTCACGAGGTGGCTTAGCTTTGCTCGGTTGATTTTTTAAAACAATGGTTTCATGCTCGTTTTGCTAACCAGCTAGCTCACGAGTTGCTCACGAGGCAACTAGCTAGAAGGCTAAAGGCCTAATATAGAGGTCTAAGCTGTCGATCAGGTGCCCTGTTCGTTTCGCTGGACTGGGCTGGAAAGTATGAGAGGAGAATAATCCGTTGAGCTGATTTAATGGTATTATGTGAAGAGAATAATCCGCTCGGCTAGGATGATAATCTCAAGCGAACAGGGCTAGTTTGGAAGCCTAACGAGCTGACTTGAGCATTAATAGTGATGTCGTACTCCAATCTTGTTTAGACGACATTCATATGCGTGGGTGATTATGCATTGTGATGGTGGCTTATGTGTTTATATTCTAAAAATATAGTACCTATTGAATTTAAATATATTGTGCAAATAATTAATGTGCCAATTTTGGGGCCTATGAATTTTGTGGTAAGTTTACTTGAGCGTGTTCCTATGTTTTAACTTGTATATACTTATTAGACGTGGAAACCAGATTTCTGAGATATACTTAGGTACAATATAATATTCCATTGCTTTGTTACTTGTGTATTTTTACCTATCTGCGTATGGGCCCATAGACGACTTCGAGAGACAAAAGGAAGAGGATATAGAAGATCTGACTGCAAAACCACACCCAAAGTCCTTGTGGATGGCGCGAATAACCAGCGATGGCGGGGCAATGGAGCGCCAATTTCTTTTATTCCCCGTCAAAAAAAAAATCTCGTTTCCCTCTGACCCTCATCTAAGACATGCACCGAGGGTTTAGGGCCTGTTTCAGGCCGTTCCCCCTTATATGAGAAGGAAAATTTTCCGTCTGCCTCCATCCTCCCTGAGCCGCCCCTCCAGGCCTCGAGGTAAGGGTTGATTAGGATCGTAACTCCCATCTTCCCAACCCCTGATTTTGGCCGATGATTGTATTGGTAGCCACCTCGTCCAATCTTCAGCCTTTTTTCGTTGATTGCAAGGTGGCACTTCGCTCGGCCCTGACTGACCATCACCCGCAGACGCAAATTGAAGTTCAGGTACAGTGTGTTTCTTAAGTAATCATTATCTTCTTGGTCATTTGGTGAATTGTTGTTGCGAATTCCGTAAATGGAATCTATCTGTTAAGTGTGGGTGTAAAAAACATGGAAATCTCACCGGTGAGGTCTCTCCTATTGTGCAATAAACATGAACAGCTCTATACATGTTTGTCAGTTTGTGTTCTAGCGGTAGATCTGTTTGACCTTGTGCTTTATACACAAGGCGTTTTATTTATGTTTGTGAGAATTTTTATTTATTTCCTTCATTATTCATTAGAATTTTACACCTGACAATAAAGCAATCTATGTATGACATATGCCTCCATAATCCATTGTTTGTAACTTTTTACTGTTAAATATTGCTAGATATCACTGCACGTACCTACTGGTGACCCCATTGCCGCATTTCATCACTCCAAGGTCACTGCACGTACCCAGTTTTTTATAATTTTTTATTCCCAGCTCAATTAATTCACTTGTACAAGGAATCGAATATAGGTCTGATGGATGCTACTCAGGTGCTCTGACCACTAGGCTAGAGGCGTTTCACTACTGACGTGCATTTCGCTTGGGCTATTTTAACCCCAGCTCCTTGCCTCCAACACACTCGTCTCAAATGCTAAAGCATTCACTTTCCGTCTACCGGTGCCCGAAATCTGAACTCCCAATACGGTACCATGAGCTTTTCAAAAGCCATTGAGGTCATCAGTGGCATTAATGAGTTTGTTAATTTTTTTCAATGGGTCAAATCAGCTATTCAATCTCTTTGCTCCTAGCGGAGTGGCACGCAGGAGCAAAAGCTTGAAGAAGTACTGCACTTGGAAAATGGAATTCAACGCCTTAGGGAAACTCTTCCTGCAACGTACAACCTTATTGACCGAGCAGAGTGGAGGATCCATGAACCCTGCATAGCCGAGCTCCTTCCAGCTCTCAAGGACGCAGCGTATGATGCTGACGACCTTCTTGACGAGTTTAGATGGCACGAGCTGAAGATGAAACTGGAGGAGGTTAATGAGAAGCAGTCTCCTTCCCTCGACTTTTCTAACAGTGTTGTTCAGGGAGGGTTCAACAAAGTTGATGCGATTCAGAAAAGGATAGACTATCTGTCCAGTCAACTAGAAAAGATGGGCTTGCATGAGGTAGCCCAGCGGTTTGACAAATCTATAAGGCCAACGACCAGTTCATTATTTCCCGTTGAAAAAAAGATTTTTGGCCGGGACAAAGAACTTGAGGAAGTACTTGCATTGCTTGGTGTACCTATGAATAATAGCAGCAAAGGCTGTTCCAAACGAAAAAGAGAGACAAATGAAGGCAGAAGGTTACCTAACGTTCCTGTTTTGCCAATCGTTGGTCTTGGGGTCGTTGGAAAAACCACTTTGGTTCAGCATATCTGCAAGAAAGCACATGGGACGTCTCACTTCGACAGTGTAATTTGGATTTGTGTCTCAGATGATTTTGATGTGAAGAGGTTTACTAAAGAGGCAATACGATCTTTGTCTCACAAGAAATATCAGGTAACAACTGATAATTTGGATTGTCTTCAGAAAGATCTTGTTGATGAAGTCAGGAACAAAAGATTCTTGCTCGTCCTTGATGACATATGGGATGATGCCTTGAAGGAAAATGGCCAACGTTGGCAGAGGTTTTGTGCTCCACTCACAAATGTACTCGAGAGAAGTATGTTGTTGATGACCACTAGATCTCCAGAGGTTGCTAATAGAGTGTGCACTATGGATTTTATTCCATTAGATCGTTTGAACGATGATGTCTTTTGCTTTTGCGATTTCTTCAAACAATGTGTGTTTGGGTCAGAGGTTCCTCGCTTGGATCCAGAGTTAGAGCAGATTGGTAGAAGCATACTCCCCAGGTTGAAAGGATCTCCTTTAGCTGCCAAAACTATATTGGAAGGTTATTAGGAAAGACACTCAACACTGCACACTGGAATGACATACTAAACAGTGAACTGTGGCAGCTTAGACAAAATGAGACTGACATTTTGCCAGCTCTACGGTTGAGCTACATGTATTTACCTTTCTATTTGAAGAGATGCTTCTCCTTTTGTGTTGTATATCCCAAAGATTACAACTTTGAGAAGGCCAGTCTGGCTGAAATTTGGGTGGCTGAAGGCTTTGTAGAACCTCAAGGTAGCATTCCAGTTCAACATATCAGTCATCAGTACTTTGAAGTTTGAAGACCTCGTAAATTTATCTTTCTTCCAGAAATTCCATGATAAATTTATCTTTCTTCCAGAAATTCCATGGTAATGCGGTGACCCCAAACATAATTAAAGAACTGCCGCCTCCACCACCACCTGCAGCCGCCGGCCTCCACTGCTCAGTGTTGGAATATTTGTGATCTACTCGGATAACAACCGAGAGTCCAACTTGGCAAAGAATTCCACCTGTAAGAAATAACATGCCAAATTAGTTTCCTGCCGTGATCGGGAGGCACCCTAACGTATTCTACTAGGACTTGGCCCTGGCCCCGCAACGTACACATATATAAGAAGAGGTATAGACCTCACGGTGGTTCATGGTTGACATACGACAATCAAAACCACCAACCGATCAATTAGGCGTTGAAGGGGTCCAGAAGCACGAGATTCCTATCTACTCGTCAAGTTCTTCATCAAGCAGGAGCAAGAAGCTTCTGATCTGGTGAAGATCAAGTTCAACTTCATCTACATCAACGCATCTACAACTACAGATGGCAACTCAAGGCTCTGGTCAGTTTAATCTTAAGTTTCCGCATTAAGTTTAATTAGTGATCATGATTAGACTAAGATTAAGATCCTGTTTATGTTAATGTCAGTTTAATTAAAACTAACAGTCGGTATCAAGAGCCATCTTAGTTCTATCATGGTCCTAATCCAGAGCAATCACGTTTTATGCCTCTGCTATTGTGGTTTAGATTGATTGCCATTAGTGTTTAAGTTCGTGCAGATTAGTTCTTGATATGCAATTAGCTATCTGCCACATGACCCGTGCAAGTGCTACGTGCAAATAAGTATGTGCAGTGCAATCCGGTTAAAGTTCCATGTTAAAATTAGCCCTAAGATTAGTTGGTGTGCGCATATCAGTACTTGTTTACGTGCGTATTAGTTCTATGTGGGTTAAACCGTGCAAGTCAAACATGCAATCAACATTAATCTAATTCGGTTCTATTCAGTATCAGTATTGTTCAAGTTAACTTTCAGTACCGGATTAGATGTTAATGTGCCCAATTGATGCTTAAATTAGACCCAAACTGAAGTTAATTCATGTCAATTAGGCTTAAGATTTCTTCTGTTTTATCTAATTTTCCCCAAATTTCATGCAACCGAGACCAAAATCCCGCGAAATTAAGACTCGATTCTCGGAATTGAAGTGCGCATCAGCAAGTAGAAAGAGGGGAAGAACGAATTGCAAAGTTCATCAAGAAATTTTCCCCAAATTCGAAAATCCCCAAATCAGCAAACCCTAACCCTAAGATTTAGGTTGAGGATCTTACCTAGCTCGGTCGCGCGTGGCATGAGGATCGCCGCGCGTGGACGACGACCTCCTCACTCGAGCAGCTGCATCAGCGAGGCACGTGCACCATCAGAACGGCACACGCGCACCTCAAAGCAGCCGGACCGGCGTGCCTCGGGCCGCCACATCGAGCGCTGCGGCATCACAACGCCGCACACGGGTCTCCTCGCCGGCGTTCTGCCGGAGCGGGATGGAGTCCGTGCGCCCTCGCCGGAACTCCCGCCCGCCACTGCTACGGCACCCGAACGGAGCCCCTAGACGGAAGCGCGCGCGGCCATGCCGCACGCGTCCTCCGCCCAGAGGACCCGCGACGGAAGCCTGCAGAGGCGGCGGCGAGCTCACAACGGTGGCGGCGCCGCTTGACCGGATCGGGAGGAGCAGACGGGAAGAGAAGGGAAGGAGACTGAGTGAAGACGGGTTAGGGTTTCGGTCGGCATATTATGCCTCGCGCCGCCGATTCCAGCCGTCGGATCTCATCAACGGTCTAGATCATCCCGCATTAGGGTTCGCGGGGAAGCAGGCCGGGCCGCAATATGGGCCTTGGTACTGGGCTACGCACGCGTGATCAAACTGGGCCGAGCTGAGTTGATTACGGGCCAGAGATGGGCTGCACGCATGATTAGACTGGGCCGAGCTAAGTTGATCTCGGGCCGGAGATGGGCTGCACAGGGGAACTGTGATCACACGGTTAATGAGCTGTTGTGGGCCAGTTTTAATTATGAGGGCTGTTTATGAAATTTGTTAGGCATGTGGTTACGTTTGCCTTTATCTCATATTTATTAATTTAATTTTAGTATTACGTTGTTTAATGTTATGAGTGATCTGCTATTCACACGCGCAGATAAGTAGTTGCTCAATGATAGTGGGTATTTATCATCGTGAATAAAGTTATTCTCCCATATTCTGATGAATTTTATGGCACATTTAAGAATAAAGCATTGGGAGATTTTCACTTGAGATATATTTATCTTTTGGGCAATTAAGTTTATGAGCCTTATTTTTTTCAGTGCAATTAAGTTTACTAACGTTTCGTGCACTGTTTATATATAAGTTGAGATTTAACTTTATGAGCCTTTCAATTTTTGGTGCATGTTTTTCCTTAATTAGGTTGTGCACTGTTTTGGCATGATTTAAATGAGTTTTTTTTGTTTAAGTATAAGTTTTTTTAGAATAAGTTGGTTCATTTAAAGTCTCCATTATGTTATATATATTGCATTAGTTTTGCGTTAATCAAGCTGAAAATTATGTACCACCTAGTACAATTATGATGCTCTCTAATCAAATGGAACCATCGAGAAGTTTGGTGAGAGTACACTCGTAATTAACTCTGACCATCGTTGTTTTAGTTATGAGTTAATGATAAGTTTCGTTTGTTTTCTGCCCAACGGTGATGCAAATTGAAACTTATATGCGTGATTTTAATCAGACCATCGTAGGGTTAATTTCGTGCTTTTATGTGCATCTTATTGTGCTATTACTGAAACATTATGTTATTATTATGATTTTCAGCTGAGGATATTGCAGTCCTATTAAGTGGCATCATCACTCTTAATGGCAATAATTTCGTGCCTGGAAGAGAGATGTGCAGGAGGTTCTCATGCTCTATGACCTTCATTATGCATTATGTGAGGACAAACCTGTTGCTCCTACTGTTGATAGTTTGGACTATGCTCATGAGTTTGAGAAGTACGCTATAGACACTGAGAAGTGGGAGAAATCTAACAGAATTGCTAAAATGATCATTAAGGAATCGATCATAGAAAGCGTAAGGGGAGGAATTCCTGATAAGGAAAATGGAATTGAGTTGGATGCTAAGGAACTACTTAAGTCAGTTGAGGAAAATTATGCAAGTTCCTATAAGATGTATACCAATGTTCAGATTACTAAAATGTCCTCACATTATGATGTGAAAGGTGGAGTCATGAGTCATATTATGAGCATATGTGGCATAGCAAATGAGTTAAGATCACTTGGAACAGACATCTCTGATGAATTCCTTGTGGAAAGTATTATGTCATCTTTGCCAGCTCGTTATGCTCCTATCAAGTCTAGCTACAACCCAAATAGGGAGACATGGAGCATTGTTGATTTCATTAGCTACGTAAATGATGAAGAAGTAGATCCATAAGTAAGTGGCTGCAAATTATGTTGATAATGTTGTTTCATTATGGCTAAATTACTTAGCAAATTATTATCCCTTAATGGTGGACTAAGGTGCAATGTGCACATCACTTGCAGATTATGCATAAGGAACCATAAGAAGAAGGGGAGCAAATCATTATGAATGAATGAAGTTGAAGCGTTATGATATTCTTATTAGAATTAGCTAGTGACTCCAATATTTTGCTTGATATTGTAATAGTTTGTTCTATTACTGAAATATTGTCACATTATGTTTATAGTGATGATAAATACATTATTAAGTTTATTGATGCTATTATTTATTTTGTTATTTGGCAAAGTAAATTTTATGTGCTCTTCTGATTTGATATAAGTATGTGATGTGTGTATAAGAAAGTGATGAGGCCTTGTCGAATTTTGTGGCTCACTAACGTTTTGACCACAATTTCGAAGGGGAGAATGGAATGTCTCATCAGTAAAGAGATGCTCCAACTGTTAAGAACAATGCGCCTATTAAGGGAAAATAAGTTAAGGAAATTAAGGAGCTATAAGTTCTCGCTATGCTCTTATTTACCCATAAAGAATGAATTAAAGGCTGAAATAGAAACTCGGCATGAATAAAGGGTGAATAAATTGCGAGACATGCTCACTAAAATACCATTGTGATAGGAGTAATACTCCATAATTACCAATTGTCTCAAATAAGTTATTGTGATTTTATCCATTATTCTAGCCATCGCGGATTAGTGGATACATGTTCACAGGTTTTGTTGTTCTTGTTCATTTCTGGCCATCGCTGGGTGAACTAGTTCAATAGAACCAGAGACTTTTGAAGTATGTTTTGTGTTCACCATTCTGGCCATCGCTGTTTGTGAATACTTAATCATAGCTTTGCTACTCTAGTTCATTTTCTAGCCATCGCAGTGGTGGGCTAGATTGGCATAGGAAGGTCATCAGTGGTATTTAAGCAAGACAAAAGTATAGTCATGCTAAAGATAAATAATTTAAAGAGCTACCATTTGTGGATACCCAAATAAGTTTAAGGGACGCCATCTTCACTGTTCTAACAATTTCACTAAGTTTGTTGCGACAAGATAGCTGTGTTCTAAAAGGATGCAGAGATCAGTGGGAGTCAGTGGGAGCTCACAAAGGAGGTAGAGAAATCTTGAGGAGATATGGGATTGTTTTTCCTGTACCAATGATTTAAGATAAAATAATTATCATTCTTATTGGTTGTGCTATAAGTTAATATACCTCCATTTACTACTAAATTCTATTAAGATTTTTCATTAGATGATTAATCACGATAGAAATATGTAGTATTCAATATTCAGTTAATTTTAGGCACAAAAGAAAAGAGCCTCTAATTTTGGCCTCCCCTCGCCGCCGTTTTGGCTCCCGTTCGGGCAGAGCCTCCCTCCTTAATCCCAAGGAGGAAGGCAATGGGAGTTCGCAGCCGAAGACGCCCCGAAGGCCAACTACGGGACTTTTGTCCCCGAAGAAGGCCATCAGGAAGCGCCTCATCGCCTCCCTATCCAAGAAGGAGATCGTGCCGCTCTTCATCTCCACCTCGCCGGAGTACTCGCTGCAGTACACCCCGCGGAGTCCTAGCCCTCCACGCCGGAGCGGCCCGGACATTGGGAAGGGGCTCTTCTCAGCCCCTATGAAGCCCGATGAAGGGAGGAAGCGTTTCATGGTGCCCCTATGAAGCCCGATGAAGGGAGGATGTGGAGGAATTGAGGAGGAAGCTCGCCGCGCTGCAGCTCAAGGTCAATAATATGGACGAGCGCGTGGCGGAGGCGGTGATCGGGCAGATGGAGGCCGATGACAAGATCGAGGTCCTCCGTAAGGCAATGGCCTCTAAGGTCAAGCGCCTTGCGAAGGCCACCGGCAACGAACACCTCTATCGCCCGAAGGAGGAGTAGATAGGCTAGATTAGTTTAGTTTTTGGGTGCTTAGTTTAATTTTTGCTTTGATTTATTTCTTTCCAAATTTCCCTTGTATGCAGCACCCCCATATTTGTTTCCCTTGAATTGAATAAAATAAATTTGTTTGAAAGAAGTAACTCTTATAAAAAAATGGTTGGTGCAGACTTGTGTGCCAACCAAATCCTCGGACTAAATTTCTGGTGAAGCACGCAGAAATTAAGATGCACAGGAGGTGTACTGGTCACTAGACAAAGCGGGACGCGATCTGGCACAATGCCAGGCCGGCCGGCCCCTTGCTGCTGCATCTCGAGGAGATCCCGTACCCGCTGCGTAATCCCGTGAATCACAGACGCGAGGAACCTGAACCGGGGCGCCTGGCAACAAAGCCAGGCCGGCCGGCCTACACTGGGCCGATCGGCCTGGGCCTATGGCCAACTCCGCCGTCTCAAACTCCAGGACACGGTTTGCGACCCCTAATTTTGATCCTTGCATGATTTTGATTCATATAAAATTCCTGGCTAAATAATTTTAAAACTTGATCAAAATTCATGAAAGTGAACCCCTTTGAATGATATCTTGGATATACCTGTGATATTTCTTGAGAAATTATTTCATTGCCTTGGAACTTTTATAGGAATGCCTGATCCTTGTTAATTGATTCTTATGATATGATGATTTGAGGAGTTGAACCTTCTGATTCGAGGTTTTGGAGATTGTTTTTGAAAATAAAACTTAAGGCTACCCTTGTTATCATCAACTTGAAACGTCCTATCCAATGCCATATAACAAATTCAAGTTGAAGTTTCCACATAGCTACCTTCTAAATTTTGAGCTTGCTCGAATTACTTGCCTTCATGTTCGTGCTACCTTGTTCATCATGGTCATCCACGTACATGTTGTTGACGACCGTTATATGCCATTATTGGTCGTCAACCCTGGCAGAAAACAAACACCAAACTAGACATAGGAGTTTAATTCTAACTATTTCCACTAGCTTTGGTGAATTGTTGATTTCAGGAGGCCACATCTGGATACAATGATAAAAACATGCAAAATACATATGAAAGTGGCACCATTGGACTGCACCATTGCGAAGGCCTCGTCGAGACGATCGAAATGGATATTTGGATGACCCAATTCGGAGTCCGGACGAGAAAGTTACGCCTCCGAGAAAATCGCCGGCGAAACCTGCCAGGCCGGTCGGCCTGACTTAGGCCGATCGGCCTGGACAAGGCCGGCCGGCCAGCAATCATCCCCAAAATGCTCCAAACTTTGCACAAGGACCTTAGGGAGTCACCAATGGACCCCAAGCAAGAATTGACAAGAATAAATGAAGTAAAGACCGAAAGGCCTAGGCCATGGATTGGAAGGTCCACCTACCTAGGATTCTCGGACAACTTCAACTCAACGCAACCAAAACCGCCTCAAGGGACAACATGCCGAGAGGGGCCAGTGCCAGGCCGAACGGCCTCCCCTAGGCCGGCCGGCCCCCAACTGTCAAGCTCGAGGTGAACGCCACCACAACCGTCATCAGGACATCATCAGGAGCGTCCACAAGAAAGACGGTGTCGAACGGACGACATCCTAGGCCGAACGGCCTCCTTCAGGCCGGCCGGCCCACTTTCATGGCGGTTACGCCTCCCCATTCGCGTGGAAGCTAAGCAAGCATGTGGCTTAACATCTACGCTGGCTTCCATGCTTGGGAGGCTATAAAAGGCGCCCTTCACCCCCACTCAAGAACACACGTCGAAATACAAGAGAAGAAGCTCCAAGGCGAAGCGCTGCCACTCCTAGCCTTAGAAAATAGGTAGAGAGGCGCGGTGAGAGTTCGGGGGAGGAGCCGAAGGTGTCCGCTCTTGCTCTACTTTGTACCTCGGCGGATGCAGTTCATCTTCGAGTGAGTACATCCGGGTCTTGTCTGGTAACTCTGGTTCCCTCTAATTAATCAACCATTTACTCTTACATACTTTTGTTTCCTGGTTCCTCGTTCACTACTTAGTAGTGGGTGCTTTGCTCTGACGTCGAGTGAAGTAGTAATTATTAGTGTAGGCGTGGTGCCTAGACTAGTCGTTACCTTGGTTTGCACCCAGTTCAACGGAATAGCTGTGGTAGCCGGCAGGTGGTGACAGCCCTGTCCGGCCGACGTAATCCACCACGTTAGTTCTGGTCTGTAGGACTTAGGGGTAGCGGTACCACTCCCCTTCTCATCCCTTTCTGTGAGTGGTGGTGTCTCAGGCGCCCGAAGTAAACTATCGTTAGTAAGTCAGTGTTGCTTGATCAGAGGAATAACTGTGTTGCTACACAAGTACCCTCTCTACCCTCGTCCCATTTACCTCTTCTCTTCGTCGTCATCCATATCCACATTTATCCCTTCGGACGAACTAATTAAGGATTAGTACACTTCACGTTCCCCGTGGAAATCGATACTCTGGAATACTCCCAGGTGAAAGCTACATCGGTATCCGTACGCTTGCGGATTTATCTATAGGTCATAAGAAATACCAACAAGCTTTCTGGCGCCGTTGCCGGGGAATGGTAGCTGTTCTTATCCCGAACCTAGTTCGTCCACATATCATCCACCTACCATCATGAATTCCACTCCTACCTTATATCAATTCTCAGCTCCAAAAGCTGAAGATCTAGAGCCACCACCATCCTATCACCCCATAAAAAGCTCTGGCTATGGAATACACACAAAATTCATAGCCAAGATCAGAGAGAATCCATTTTCTGGAGCTGAAGGGGAGAATCCTTATGTTCACTTACGGGAATTTGAGCAAATTTGATCATGCCTCGTGATCACGGGGATGGCCCAACAAACTCTGAAATGGAAGGTGTTTCCGTTCTCTTTGACGTGTCGAGCAAAGATATGGTGTGATCGCTATCGTGAGAGAGTGAAGGGAAGTTGGGAGACACTACAAGATAAATTCTGCTTAACCTTCTTCCCTGAATCTCAGGTCGCTGACCTCTGAATCGAGGCCCTCACCTTCAAACAAAGGGGAGGAGAATCACTAGGGGCTACTTGGGCTCGATTTACCTATCTTATGGCCATGGGACCTGACCTAGGGATCCCTGAACCCATCCTTCTAATACATTTTAGAAGAGGCCTCGAAATCGAATCAGCCGAATTCCTAGATTCGTCCTCAGGAGGATCTTTCACTCATTTGACACCTAGTGAGGGGAGGGCCATTCTAGACAAAATTGTAGAGAACACCCCTTACACTGGGATCTATGATGAATTCCCGGAAGAAATTCCTGAGGAGGCCATAGAAGAGACATCCGCGT
This sequence comes from Urochloa ruziziensis, assembly GCA_015476505.1. Taxonomy (NCBI): domain Eukaryota; kingdom Viridiplantae; phylum Streptophyta; class Magnoliopsida; order Poales; family Poaceae; genus Urochloa; species Urochloa ruziziensis. Next base: position 38,961,924 of record CM027123.1, on the reverse strand, counting down.
CGGGAGATGTGAAAGCATCACAAGAATTCACACCGATCGTAGCACATCTCTCCGATACTCTCCCTGAACCAACACCCTCGTATGATCATCATCGACCTTTCCTCTATTCTATGTTCGACGATGATGAATCCATAGCATACGGTGATGCCCCATCATCACCAGGGAAAGAAGATGATGCTTATAGAGAATCTGAGGTAATGACCTCTGACCCCCAAAAAGAATCCTTGTCCAATACTGAGCAACCTAAAAAGGATTCACCATCGCATAACCCGGATTTCCAATTCTCAAAGGACAAATTCGGATCCTCTAGAGGGGATTCACCACCCCTTAATCCGGAGACTCAATTCTCGGAAGATGAATTTGAATTTTCCGATGAGGAGTTCAAAGCTTCTGTCTCGTCAAACCCCTCAGAGTTCCAAGAATTACATCAATCTCAAAATCTTTTCTGTGACTCCGAGGAGAATATTTGCCTTCTTGACCCAGAAAAATCAAAGGACTTCCATATCGAAGGAAAAGATACGCCTCAAGAGTACTACAAGCTCAATTTCGAAAACGTTTGCTCTGTCGACACTCCTGAGGTAGCAAATTCCATGTTGGGTTCGGAAGGAAACGATGAGTATGGAGAATTCATCTTTGAAAAATCAAAAGATCCATGTTTTTCTGTGAAAACTCCATCTCCTCCCGCTATTAGTACACACGACGACTCCAACCACTGCCTATCTTATCAAGACGATTTCAAAAGAGTGGTTATGGATGATTTTGTTTATCATAAATATTGCAAATCTCGTCGTGGTTTGTTGCACTAACCTTGCAGCTAAAAGCTTCATGACACATCAAAAATTGGTGATAAGACGGGAACGACATCACCAATGGTGGCTGCAAGAGAATGTTCCCAAGGTCAAGCTTATGACCATAAACAAAGCACTGCCGGGAGATAGCCCGGATGATTAGTATTCATTTCCCTTTTGAATAAAAAGCAAGATCATGTCTTTAGGATAAAGTTGTCCTTCGGGTATTTTTGGTTGCTAACCATTTCAGGTAGAGATCAAGAAGAACGATGGATAAGTGAAGCCTAAGAGCATGAGAGCTACATCAACTACAACACCTTAGTACGTCTTGGTGAGGGAACATTATGAAGGGAAGCTTGAACTCCACACACTTGATTTGTGTTGCCGAGCAATCCAAACTCCAAGTCTGGGGAGGTATGTGAGTATCCCAAGTAAAGTTCCTTTCATGCCAAACTTTCTTTGGTTTGGAGATGGTGTTTGTTCGTGCATCTTGCCAAAAAAAACACAATAAAACTTGAATAAAGGCTCCCCGGTTCTTGAACCAGTAGAGCCCCTCTTTTGTTTCCACTTTTTGTTTTGAATAACAATACCAGCACAAGTACAAGTGTGGGGGAGATCTCTCAAGCTCATCATCAACATACACATTCGAGGCTCCCCACGAAGGTGTCGCACAACATCGACTGTGCTAACATGACAAGAAAAAAAAGCGATGGTATGTGCACTCCACCTCTCGCTCCTTAATTCATGAGTTTGATTGAATTTCAATCCCTATCATTAAAATCAATCTCAAGATAAAATAATTCACCCTGCTATGCCTACCCTTCATGTTCCCATGTTTGGCTTGCATATGTTTTATTCCTCGCTTCATCTTGCCACTTGTGAATAAATATTTCTAGGGAACCATGTTCATCTAAGTAGTTGATGTTTGAGATATGGTTTGATGACATGATCTTCACTCTCATGTTTAAGTGCTTGGGAAATTTATTTGAAAATTTGAAAACCCTTTTGCAAAGCTCCTCTTTGATATGCCAAAGTCCTGCCAAAGCCATATGTTGAGTTATCTTGAAAACCATGTACACATATGCTACTTGTCATTGCATTGAGCTTTGTCAAATTGTTGTGACCCTTATGAGAATTCTTTTCATGCTTTCATGATCAAGATCACGTACACGTTTATCCCCCTAGCTATACTTCTACACTGGAAGTTAGAATTGTATCATTCATCCATCCATTCCACAAAATAAATGCTCCATCATGTATGTGCAAGTCTTACTCCTCAGTATTGTTACAAAAGAGACATGGCTATCGAAGAAAAAAATATATATGGACACATGAAGGTCCACGCAAAAAAAAGGAAAAAAAGACAAAAAGAAAAAAAAGTTGGACACATGAAGGTCCAAGAAAGAAAAAAAATTCTGATAGCCATGTTCTCAAAAGATTTTATTTAAAGGAGAGAGACCACACACAAAGGAGTTTTTTATTCCATCCACCATCCATCATACCCATACACATGCACATCTTGATCTGATTGTATGATTTGATTTCTTCTTGGATCCACTCTTTGACTTTGCAATACATGTGATGCAAGTATGCCTCATCTTCATACCCTACCTTGAGCTCCACATATAGCCATCTTTGGAAGTAGGATGAAGAAAGGAAAGTTAATGCCTTGGTGAGGATATATACACATTGAGAGATCCGAGAGAATCAAATGAGGAGCAATGCAAAGGTTTGTTTTTGAAAACTTATTGAAAAATCCCAAGCTACTTGACACATGGAGTTAAAGTGATTTGATTCACGACCGTTCCATTCCTCAACTACTCAAGATGGCATCATAGACACTACAAAATTCACAAGTACAAGGTATGGCTTGGAATATTTCATATGCTTGTTCTATTTCCTTGGATGTCATGTGTCGTCTTAGTCCCTACTCCTCGCTCGAGGACGAGCAAGGGTCTAAGTGTGGGGGTGTGTTGACGGCCGTTATATGCCATTATTGGTCGTCAACCCTGGCAGAAAACAAACACCAAACTAGACATAGGGGTTTAATTCTAACTATTTCCACTAGCTTTGGTGAATTGTTGATTTCAGGAGGCCACATCTGGATACAACGATAAAAACATGCAAAATACATATAAAAGTGGCACCATTGGAATGCACCATTGCGAAGGCCTCGTCGAGACGATCGAAATGGATATTTGGATGACCCAATTCGGAGTCTGGACGAGAAAGTTACGCCTCCGGAAAAATCGCCGGCGAAACCTGCCAGGCCGGTCGGCCTCACTTAGGCCGATCGGCCTGGACAAGGCCGGCCGGCCAGCAATCATCCCCAAAATGCTTCAAACTTTGCACAAGGACCTTAGGGAGTCACCAATGGACCCCCAAGCAAGAATTGACAAGAATAAATGAAGTAAAGACCGAAAGGCCTAGGCCATGGATTGGAAGGTCCACCTACCTAGGATTCTCGGACAACTTCAACTCAACGCAACCAAAACCGCCTCAAGGGACAACATGCAACCGTTGATGAGTGAGTCGGTGCAACGGAGGGCCGAGAGGGGCCGGTGCCAGGCCGAACGGCCTCCCCTAGGCCGGCCGGCCCCCAACTGTCAAGCTTGAGGTGAACGCCACCACAGCCGTCATCAGGACATCATCAGGAGCGTCCACAAGAAAGACGGTGCCGAACGGACGACATCCTAGGCCGAACGGCCTCCTTCAGGCCGGCCGGCCCACTTTCATGGCGGTTACGCCTCCCCTTTCGCGTGGAAGCTAAGCAAGCATGTGGCTTAATATCTACGCTGGCTTCCATGCTTGGGAGGCTATAAAAGGCGCCCTTCACCCCCACTCAAGAACACACGTCGAAATACAAGAGAAGAAGCTCCAAGGCGAAGCGCTGCCACTCCTAGCCTTAGAAAATAGGGAGAGAGGCGAGGTGAGAGTTCGGGGAGGAGCCGGAGGTGTCCGCTCTTCCTCTACTTTGTACCTCGGCGGATGCAGTTCATCTTCGAGTGACTACATCCGGGTCTTGTCTGGTAACTCTGGTTCCCTCTAATTAATCAAGCATTTACTCTTACTTACTTTTGTTTCCTGGTTCCTCGTTCACTACTTAGTAGTGGGTGCTTTGCTCTGACGTAGAGTGAAGTAGTAATTATTAGTGTAGGCGCGGTGCCTAGACTAGTCGTTACCTTGGTTTGCACCCAATTCAACGGAATAGCTGTGGTAGCCGGCAGGTGGTGACAGCCCTGTCCGGCCGACGTAATCCACCACGTTAGTTCTGGTCTGTAGGACTTAGGGGTAGGCGGTACCACTCCCCTACTCATCCCTTTCTGTGAGTGGTGGTGTCTCAAGCGCCCGAAGTAAACTATCGTTAGTAAGTCAGTGTTGCTTGATCAGAGGAATAACTATGTTGCTACACAAGTACCCTCTCTACCCTCATCCCATTTACCTCTTCTCTTCGTCGTCATCCATATCCACATTTATCCCTTCGGACGAACTAATTAAGGATTAGTACACTTCACGTTCCCCGTGGAAATCGATACTCTGGAATACTCCCGGGTGAAAGCTACATCGGTATCCGTACGCTTGCGGATTTATCTGTAGGTCATAAGAAATACCAACACACGTGCATCAATAAAGTCCAAGTTGTCAAAGCTCTTCACCCCCCTGAAAAAAAGAAGAAGAAAATGAAGAAGGGAATGATACACTCCTTATCTTCAGTAAAAAAAAAGAGAAAGAGAAGGGGAAGGATGAAAGATGTTAGAATGAGGACTCAAGCACCAAAATACACATGCACTTGGCCAAGATTTATGAGTGGTATGAATGAATAAGACAAGCTTTTCGATCTTGCAAAATAAATAAGAAGAGTGAGCAACACCGATCCCAAAAAGCTCCACCTTATAACATAGAAATAGGAGAGGCTTGATTCTAAGCCAAGGTGAGGATCCAAACACTATGAGTGATCGAGAGATGTTGAGAAGTAACAAGGTTATGCCTCGTTTTCTTTGTAAAATTATCAAAAACTCCAAATACCATAAGGAACAAGTGTTCGACCAATCAATGAGTTGGTCTAAGACTCAATTGATGAAGATGAGGGTGTTAGCCACCGGAATCCAAGTTATGAAAGAAAACTCGGAAATAAGACTTGTGTATGCCTTGAATTCATGACCCTGATCTTGCTAAGTCCTGATGATTTAATTCATTCTTTGCTAAGGGACTAGCAAAGTTCAGGTAGGGGGCGTGTTGGTGGTCGTTACGATACGATTTCGCGACCAACATTCCGTCATATTTCAGGCTCATCCTGCTCACAACAAAGTAAAATTGATTATTTCTAATGAGTTCCACAAGTTTTGTATAATTTGTGAGTGCAGGAGCAATCAAGCAAAAGAGGATTCACTTTGGGCACAAGGCCAGGCCGGCCGGCCTAGTACAGGCCGACCGGCCCCCTTCTGTGGCCCCTTGCCACGTCTTTGATCCGGAAGATCATAAACACAACACCAATGATCCTGAGACGTGCGATCAATGTCGGTTTGATCCAAGGACCCGAAAGGCCTAAGCTACACTTGCATGGATTGAAGGGCCCACCAACCTTGGATTCTCGGACAGCTTTGATCCGAAGCAACCATTACCGACCTCAGGGATCAGTCCAGAGCATCCCTGAAGAAGGCGGTGCCACGGGACAGCCAGACCAGGCCGATCGGCCTGGCCTAGGCCGGCCGGCCTCCCTCTGAGGCCGCCACGTGTCCCCCTTTGCGTGGCAGTTAAGCACAAGCTTAGCTTAAGCTTGACGCCGGCAACCGCCTCTGAAGACTATAAAAGGGACCTCCTTCCACCTTGAGAAGACAACATCCAAAGGAGAGAAGAGTAGTCTGGTGAGAAGTTCCCATCTTTAGAGTTAGATTAGGGAGAGAGTGTGTGAGTTGCTTGGGTGACAGCCAAGCTTTGTAGAGAGAGTCCGGGATTTCCTCTCGGTCTTATCTCAACATTTCTGCCCCAGAGGAATATACTTCAGGAGTTATCTTCAGTAAGTCCTCGGTCCCTTGCCTTTAGTACCTCGCTAGTTCACGAATTCCCTTTCAGCAAGTTATCTTATTTATTTGATCTGCGGGTACCTGAGTCTGCGCGAGTGACAGCGACTCTTGTTTGGGGTTTCCTCTATAGCCCTTCGCGTTGGGTGGAGGTCACTGGCTGAAAGCTTAGGCGTGGTGCCTGTGCTGGCTAGCCACCTCAGGTTGTGTTGCACCCCATGGAACTGCAGTGGTAGGCGGCATGTGGTGACAGTCCTGTTTGTCCTTTGTACTCCAACATGTTCGGGTGTACTCATAACAGTAGTGCTGAGCCCGGAAGAACTCCTCTCTCATCCCGTTCTGAGTCAATCCCGTTCTAGCCGTCGAAGCAGATCAGATTAGATATAGATAGTTTGTCTGGGGTAACGAGTAGCTAACTAAAGTCAAGCTCTCTACCCGCTTACCTTGTGCTCCCTGGTGGGTCCGGTTAGAAAAGTTCTAGGCTAGTTGCGTCTACCGTTCCTTGGATTAGATATCCAGGTTCTTACTCCCCTAGTGAAAGGCTACATCGTACTCCGTGCGCTTGCGGATTTAGTTAGGCTAAGGAGTGCCAACAGCCACCTCGTCAACACGCAGTGGCCGGCCGGCTCCCAGCGAAGAAGTCAACAGCAGCGGCCGCCAACCCCCACGAGACAGGCTCCGCGCACCGGCTCCAAGTCGCCTTGCAGACGGAAACCGCGGGGAAGACGTACCCCCACATCGCCCGAAGGACGACTGCCCCGCTGGACGAGGCCAACCATGAGCTAACGCCAGTCGCAACGACGGAAGCCGAGCTGCGTCATCACACAGGCCAGCTCACAGTGGAGACCTCAGGCAGACTATCAACGCCAACCGCGAGTTGCGGTCCATCCTCGACTCCAAGAGGCACGACGAGGCCCGGGGATACAAGGAAGAAGACGACGAGTATCCGATGTTCTCCAGGGACATCCGGATGGCGACATACCCGCAACCATTCAAGCCAGCTAGCTTTGAAAAGTACGATGGCAAGACTTCCCCTGAGTCATGGCTGCGCATGTACTCCACATCCATAGAGTGCGCGGGTGGCAATAATGCCATCAAGTGCAGATACTTCCCATTAGCACTCGAGCCCGCCCTGCTCACATGGTTTGAGAACCTGCCGCGTCGCTCCATCGACTCCTAGGAACGTCTCAAGAAGATGTTCATGATCAACTTCCAGCGCACCTACAACCGACCCAAGACTCGCCATGACCTAGCCATGTGCAAGCTTCATGGAGATCAAGACCCTGGTAGTTGACGTATCTGATCATGACTGCATCGACTTATTCTAGAACGGCATCACGAACAGGTACTTTGATACTCAGTTCGGCTTGCATCGCCCAAAGACTCTGGAAGCCCTGCGCAACTAGGTGGAAGCTTGGTTCGAGCAAGAAGACCATGACCTGGAGAAGTACGGTCCTTGCAAGGGCAAGGACAGGCAGGACAACAGGGGCAACAACCCTAAGGGCCAGCAGAATTACTAGCACAAGCGCAAGCCGGAGGACACAGTCGTGACACTGGATAGCGGCATGAGAAGCCAAAAGAAGAGCTACCCCAGCAAGAGCGACATGGAGAAGATCAGCAGAATTACTAGCACAAACATAAAGTATCTATATACTATACAAATGTTGCAGTACATCTTGTCTGTGCCAGGGTTACAGGTCATTGTAACTTAAGGATTTCTACAACTTCTGCTGCTATGGGCTCGAAGTGCTTTAGATGTTCTTCGAACTTGGTCTTCTCACGGTCATCAGCCCTACCTGTCGGGACATCATCTATCTCTGCATCCGGGTAAAACGACTGGATGACTGCCAGCACATGATCCGCCACATAACAACAGGTTTTCTTCAGATATGCTGTGAACTTGCCGGGGGCTTCTTGGATGCGCTGTAAGAGTGGTTTACTGGACTCTTCAGGAGCATCACGATCAATGGAGTTCACCAGAGTCGTTGCGGCCTTGACAAGTTCACCATGTTCGACCTTCAGAGCCTCGAATTCCTCTCCGACTGCCTTACTTTTCTCCAAGGCGTCTTTGAGGGTGGCGTCATGCTGCTCCATCATCTTCATGGCTTGATTATAGTCTGTCATAAACTCGTTATGAGTCTCATACAGAGAGGTATATTCACGGAAGAGCTTTTCCTTTTCTTCTGTGACTCGATACATACCATTCTTCCATGAAGTGCACTCAGACTGGAGCCTCATGTATGCCGCCACATGCTCTGCATCAAGACAACTTTCTGAGTACAATCACCAAAATACAAGTCACGGAGATGATCATGGGACAGGAACACTCACCAGTATTAGACTGCGTCAGAGTGCGATTCCTTTTTCTTCAGTCTCTCCTCTTCAGCCTTCCACTCCTCTTGGCGGGCAGCAAGATTTTTGCGTTCTTTTTCTAATTCTTGCCGAGTGGTTAGCTTTTCTGCCTGCGCAGAGTCAAAGAGCAGAGATAGTTTGGCCAGCTGCTCTTTAGCCTTGGCCTGTTCGCCTTCCAATTTTTGAGCCTGAATGGATGCGTCAGACATCATCGCATACAGGGTTTCAGACTTTTTCTTGGAGCGCGCGGCCAACTCCTGCAAATATTCATCACTTATAGTTTGGCATCGACTACTAATTGAAGAAACTATGGGAAGAATTGTTACCTCTACATATTTGATGGAGCCTTGCGCCAAAGTGGCAATCCTCCTCTGCGACTCGCCATACGCTGCAATGGCGTCAGACTGGAGCAGAGGGTCTTCAAATAATTCCGCTGCTCCTGGCATAGCTGTGCTCACTTCTGCTGCAGGAATTTCCTTAGTCGTGCTCACCCGACTGGATGTTGGCATGTATTGCATTCCAATGGTTTTTGCCAATGGTGGCTGAGCACTCGACTGTACCAATTGCTTTGCGCATTCAGCTGCCTTGTCCGTGAGCAATGGCAAGTCGGGAACGATATCCCTGGCACTTTCTGTTGGCTCTAGCAACATGGCTGTGGCCTGGGAGTCGTCTGCGGCAACATCCTTTGGAATTTCTTCCGTTTCTACCGCTGCCAGACTGGGCTGCTTCATGATTTCTGTTGTCTTTTCTTGCTCGCCGAGAATTGATTCGACTGGTTCTGCCGGTGGCTCCTCAGTCGAAACCTTCGCTTTTTCCCTCGGTGGCAAGGGAGCAGATTTCCTATATTGATAAAGTGGTACATGTTTCAAATTACTACTCTAATATGACTACTGCATTGGATATGAGCATGCTTATTACCTTTTAGACTTCTTATCTGGCATTTGCGGCTTACCAAATACTAGTGCTGGCACAACATTTGCACTGGCACTTGTCTCGGATCCCTCCTTCGATTTCGCGGCTGATGAATCAGCCACGATCTCAACACTGGCACTTTGAATACCAACTGTTTCCTTGGCTATCTCAGCCTCGACAGTCGTCTTGGGCGCATTCTCCACCGCCGCTGTAGTGCTTGGGGGCTCCGACTGCTCCTCGACTGGACTGTCTGGAGTACTCGTATCCTCGAGACTGTGTATTTATATGGAATCATCAATATAGAGTGGTTATTTAAGGGAATTCATCAGTATATGAGTACTTTACGTACCTGGGATTGTCACTTTCGGTGTGACTGGTAGCAGCTTTGCCACTATAAATTTTCTTCTTGCGAGCGGCTCTTCGTTGCCGCCCAGGTGGAGTGAAGACAGCCTCCTTCACGATGTCAACGGGCGTGGCACTCGATGTGCCTTGTTCATCACCTTTTGAGTGGTGCACCACTCGGAAGTCCTCAAGGTCACTAGAGTGGCTTGATGACTCTGACCCTTCAATATCTTCCATTGGCGGTTTCCTTAGGTGTGACGGCAGTGCAAATTTGGGGTCTCCACCTTCAAGAACCTGACCAGGCATGATCGGCCAAGAGTAGTACTTTATCACATCCTCCTGCAAGACATGGAAAACTGCTATAAGAGTGGTGATTTCACAAAATCAATTGAATAAGACAAGTATGCAGATACTTACCGGATTCGGCGGATGCTTATCATCAAAGAGATCGGGCAGGAATGGCACCGAATACACCTTGGGCATCAGCCTCTGCACCCGCTCCATAATTTCTTCCTCGCTTAATTCATTGCGAGTCATTCTGGATGGATCATCTTGACCCAAGTACTCGAAGCCCCATCTACCTTTATGCACGAGTGGCTGTACTCGATGCTTAATCCAACTATATACCACTGAGGCCCCGGTGACACCTGCCGCCTTCAGTTTTGCAATGCGGGCGAGCAGCTCTGGGACTTGGGCATTCTCTGTGATGGTGGGAAGGCTCTTCCACTCTGGGAAATCCACTGGCGCGAGCCCGGTCCGCTCAGGCACCTTCGGGTCGTGATTCCCGACGTACCACTGTTGACGGCCATTATTACCTCGTAGTGACCGTCAACATTTCGGTAAAATGAGGATGATCATACCATATTCCATGCATAAAACTATTTTTATTGACAAATTCCACAAGTTTTGGATGAGTTATGGTTGCAGGACAAAACTGGTGAAACAAGGGCCAAACCTGGCACAGGGCCAGGCCGGCCGGCCTAGGCCAGGCCGACCGGCCTCCCTGGCCAGGTCTGGCCACGTCACTGATCCACAAGCCATGCCAAGTGCCCAGGATGATCAAGAACTGTGCAAACAACGTCGGTTTGATCCAAGGACCCGGAAGGCCTAGAGGTGAAAGCACATGGATTGAAGGGCCCACATCCTAGGATTCTCGGACAAGCTTCAACTAAACGCAACTGTTACCGACCTTGGGAGAGCATCAGGACCATCCATGCAAAGGACGGTGCCAAGTGGCACCAGGGCCAGGCCGGCCGGCCTAGCCCAGGCCGACCGGCCCCCCTCTGTGGCCGCCACGTCTCCTCCTTCGCGTGAAGCTTAAGCAGGTCCTTGGCGTGCTAATGACGCTGACATCCACCCCCTGGAGGCTATAAAAGGCAGCTCATTCACCTTGGGTAGACACACACCACATCACTCAAGTCTCCACTTGAAGGGAGCTCTAGTATCTTTTTTCATTTCTTAGATTAGGATTAGAGTTGGGAGTAGAGTCGAGTCGAGCTTAGCTTGGATCTTCGGAGTCGTCGGAGTTCTGGTAAAGCTCTTGTATCCTTTCCTTCTTTTGAAGAGTTTATTTATATAATTACTTTCTTACTTCAGAGCTTAAGTTATCTTTTATATTTCTATCTTGCTCTTCTTTTAGAGTAAAGATCTTGCTCTCTTTAGAGCAAAGTCCTATCCCCTTTAGTTTTAGTGTAGAGTTTAGTTTAGCTCTACCGGGCTTTATCTCGCGGGTTTGCTCGCCTTGACCGGGCCGTAAGACGCCTTAGGGAAGACGGGGATTTCTCTTGACAGGCCTCAAGAGAAATCTTAATCATCGAGTGCAGACGTGGTGTCTGGCTTGTTGATTAACTAGGAAGTGTGTTGCACCCCACGGAACTGCAGTGGTAGGCGGCAGGTGGTGACAGCCCTGTCCGTCCTTCGTATTCCACCACGTTCGGGTGTACTCATAACAGTAGTGCTGAGCCCGGAGAACCCCCTCTCTCATCCCGTTCTGAGGTTCTCCCGTTCTAGCCGTCGAAGCGAGCTCTGTTCCCGGTATCTAAGCTAGGGTCTAGGCTAAGGCTAGAGTGCCTTTTGCTCTGAGTTAGAAAGAGTCTAGGTCCGGTCTCTCCCAGCGTCTTTCCTTTTCTTTAGAAATAGGTGCTCCGTGTGTCGCTGGTCTTTCAGACCTTCTATCCGGTCATTAACTTGACCATTATCCACCCAAACCGAGATTTTGTGCCCCTGGGTTTGTGGCTTGATATTTCTGGCAAGATACATCATTTCATTCTTCAATACACTTTAACCATCTGCTTCCCTGCGGAAATATAAATACGATACCCTGGGGTAACTCCCAAGGTGAAGTGCTACAACGAGATATATTCTGTGCGCTTGCAGAATTAATTTTGCATACAACGACATATATCCACGCGCTCTTGAGCGTTGCTAAAACGTGACGCTAAGGAGTGCCAACAAGCATTTCTGGCGCCGTTGCCGGGGAAGCAATTGGCTAAAGTTATTGTTGAATCATTTGATTATCTTTACAGATTTACCAAACCACTAACCTTAGTGACCTCACCACTGCAACATTCGTCTATCTTTGATGTGTTTTGTAGGGTAGTGCATGACTGGTTTCAACCTACCATCAAACTTTGATCCAAATCCAGAACGCATTGGAAGAGTAGTGCGAAAGAGAGTCGTACCTCCTCAGATTTCACTCAGCTCAAGCAATATACTCGAGTCGTCATCCGACTCCGAGTCCGAATCAGATTCAGATTCGTCGTTTTCTTCAGCCCCAGAGTCTCCAGAGATTATGGCTCAAGCAAAGAAGACGCTCCGTGAGTTCTCAGCCCCGTCAAGCAGCAACTTCCCGGGACTGTCAAACGCACAGGAAGGTGCATTTGAGCTGAGGACTGGCCTGATATTTCTGGCAAGATACATCATTTCATTCTTCAATACACTTTAACCATCTGCTTCCCTGCGGAAATATAAATACGATACCTGGGGTTACTCCCAAGGTGAAGTGCTACAACGAGATATATTCTGTGCGCTTGCAGAATTAATTTTGCATACAACGACATATATCCACGCGCTCTTGAGCGTTGCTAAAACGTGACGCTAAGGAGTGCCAACAACCACCACTGATCTTTCCACCCAGAATTGCTGTTGAACATGTCATATTCCAGATAGATGTCCTTGACATCCTGTCGCAACTGAAAGCTGGCTCCGCCAACTGGGCACGTGGCATCCTTTTTCGGCTGCGGCTTGACGATGAACAGCCTCCTAAACAACTGGAAGTGGGGCCTGATGCCCAAGAGTGCTTCACAGGTGAATATGAAAATGGAGATGTGCAGTATCCCATTGGGGTGAGATTCTGCAACTCTATCCCATAATAGTGCAGCAACCCGCGCAGAAAATCGCAAGTTGGGAGGCCCAAACCCATCTGAATGAAGTGGCTGAACATGAGAGTCTTGTCCACGGGTACCATTGGCGCTTTCTCCTCTGGATCTGGAGTTTCCCATAACAAGATTTGCTGTGCCTTCAGAAATCCATCTTCCACCAACTTGAGGAGATCCTCTTGAGTTGCTTTGGAGGCCTTCATGTAGTTGAATGGAAGGGGATGTGTCCTTTTTTGCAACTTCCCTGTCTTCGGCGTCAGCAATTTAACCTCTTTGTCGCGGGATCTACTGCTGCTCGATTTCTTCTCCTTCTTCGACGTCATCCTCACAGTCACAAGTGACTTCACCCGCATTCACTTGGGGGCTCGAGCGGATTGATTTGGAAGTTTACACGAATCAGATCTTGGGCGTGGCAGTTGTTTCGGAAATGGGATGGCTGGCGGCTAGGGTTTGAGAATGATTTGGTGAAATGGATAAATGAAAGAGGGGGTCTGCAGTGAGTTTTATTAACCGAAGCCTCGCCGGTTGATTTTTCGAGACAAAGGTAAAAGGTTATTTTCCATTTTTTATTGGAGAAAGGATTTAATTATTCACTGCTATCTTCCTGGGGTACCCTGAGGAAACAGTAATTTTTATTTTCCTTTACTTTAATAATTATGGATTATTTATCTTTAATCCTAAACTACTCTGTGAGTCACGAGACCTGATTCTTTTCTATATATACATATAGTTCAAGGTTCGGGGGTTGCAGGGAAGTAAAGGAAGTGGGATTTTATTTTTTCTGAAAAATGAAGATTTAATCAAGACCCTCGGCTTGATTCTATGATTCAAACCAAGGCTCGGGGGCTACTTGATATCAACTGCAATTTTTCAAATTGCACCTTTCAAGACAAGACGAAGATTCAAGATCCTGTGGACCCTCAGCATGATTCTTCGACTCAACCTAAGGCTCGGGGGCTACTCCATATGGAGTGCGACTTTCATCGCACCCCATATAAAATTTTGAAGGCTATAAGTTAATCAAGACAAACGGGGCATAAGCACCTCATGGCCTCGTGACAACCAAGAACTGTCCAAGATTGAACAAGTACTCGAAGGACTCGAAAAAAGCACTCGATTGACTTGGCAAGTACTCGGTTGATGAAGCTACTCGACGATGAAGCGCTTGGGGGCTTGTTGGAGGTACGACCATAGGCCCACAGGGACGCATGGATAATCTACGAAGGAAGTCGTACCAAGCGTGAAGATTACGAGTAGAGTACTGCAAGGACTCTTCTCGTTATGGAAACCAGTCGTATGACATGTAAACTACTCGGATTGACTTGTAAAGCACTCCACGAGTTGTATTAGGTTATGATTCTACTCGGAACCGACCTTGTAACTACTCGGATTGCATATACATGACATACCTTTGGTCCTTTGCCACCGGGGTTGATGCCCGTGTTGATATCACGGAAGGGGTGGTGATGTCGAGGTGCAAAGGCGGCAGAATCGTCCGGCGACGAGGCTGCGGTGCCGGCGGCTTGGTGGAGCTTCCTGTCGCTTCAGCCCTTCCTCTTAGATCGTGTTAGGGTTAGAATACGGTGGGGAGTGGCGGCAGCAGTGAACCTCGTGTCGTGTGCCGTAGCCCCCACCTCCTCTATATAGGGCTACGCGACTGGGGGCCCACCAGCCTTCTATTGGGCTGGGCGTCCCCGATCAGAACACGAGTCTAAAGGCCCAGTTGGCCTTGGCTAGAGATCAACCTAACAATCTCCCCCTTGATCTCACCATAAGTATTCTTACACTTCTGCTCTGCGCTTAGTATCCACTTCATTATAGACAAGCACATTGAGCATTGGTCATCATGATTGTCATTTCAATCGGATTAGCCAGCCACAACATACTTATCCATTTTGAAGGATCATAACTTTGGGCCTTTATAGTCCGGAAGTCATAGGCAATACCATGAACCCATGTCGACTCTGTGTCCTCTGCACACACTGAGTGGTAAGCCTTTAATAGACGAATCCATAAGTACTTGATTGTTGCTTTTCAACATGATTCTAGACTTTTTCTCCTTTACCACATATGCCTTTCTGTCAATGTGTTTGGCACCACACTTGACTCGTTGTCATAGGAGTGAAATACTTGGATGGTTGTTGCTGTTGTCAACCATTATCAATTCCGGACACAGGTTTTCTCAACCATTTTGCCTGTCCCTCAACCTCATATCATGTTGTCCTATATCTTTACATCAAATTGATGATAATTGTTCCACTCTTTGGAGATTTTCCACACAAAAACTCCAAATGTGAAAGTTAGCAACAATTGTGGATTTCGCTACACATTTCACAAGTTCTACTATGCACTCATAATCTTTTGAGAGCACTTGGTTATTTATTTCTTAATATAGCAGGAGACTAATACAATTAACTCCAATCCAGTGATCTATTTCTGGAGTGGACATTGCCAAAACAACTCAGATACTTGAACTATGTCAGGGTAATGTTATTCTTTTGCATCTTATGCATTCAATGAGCTTCCAACAGTTGATGCATATGGTACCATATTCTTTTAATCTTCTCCTTGTTGGTTCTTGAAATACTATAGTTCTCATAACCATTTCTTATTCATAATTGAAACACTAAAGTTTCCAAAATCATTACCCTTAACTTTAAGGACAGGCATAGGCTTTCTCGCATGCACCTTTTATTTAATCATAAACATTTCTTAACGTGCATGTGCGATATTCCTAATACCCCTTTTCTTTCATCTTGGTGAATTTCATCGAGATTGAATCTTTGAGGACAAAGACTTCCTTGTTTTCATTAGTACTGCTAGTAAGTAAAATGTCATCCACATGAACATGATTAGGAAAAAAGGATCTTCCCATTCCATACCTTTATACAAATACAGTTGTCGTCTCTTTTTCTCTAACCCAAAAATAACTGAGTCTTAACTTCAAAAGCTACTGTCTAGAGACTTGCTCTAGCCTATAAATAACTTCTTCAAGTAGCATTTCTTGTGTTATTTTACCTCCATGACAAAACCTTTGGGTTACGACATGTAATTATCTTCACACAAATCACATCTAAGAATGTTGTCTTTACTACTTTCTCATATGTAACTTTGATTATGATGTGCCATTGCTTTGCGCAAAAATCCTTTGATTTATGTCGCAATTTACTTCTCTACATGTTCCCTTTGGAGTCACAATTCGTCTGTCAGACCCATCACAGCCTGATGTTTTGGCTCCATTGGGAAATAACTACTGAGTCCCAAAACACGTTGGACCTTATCGAGTTCAACTCATTTTCCATGGCCATGAGCCACTTTGATAAGTGAACGCCCTTTATGGCACAAACTCTATCATGTGGGGCTGGTGACGTTCTTCCTCATGAGCAATAATGGGTTCTATCGACTCCTGAAAGACAGGTTCCAGATTTTCGCTCATTGTTGCCACAAGTATAACCGCCAAGACGACTCCTGAATCATCGAAGTGAGTACTTGCGCCCTCTTCTCCTCAAGATCAATTTATCAAGTCACCATACTCCCCTTCATCATTTCATCCTTTAGTTCTCTCAGATTTGCCAATGAAATGGCAGCTTACTTCAGCCTAAGTTGAGCTCCCCCACACACACGCAAGTGGTTTAGCGAGGGTACTTACTTTGTACTCTATTGAGAACATGAATATAGAACACTCATGGTTATTTTCTTATGTTTCATTCTGCTAAGACTTGCCCAATATAGAATACTGGATAACTGCGCTATCTTCCTTGAAACTTTATAGAATTCAGGAATTCAGCTATTTCTTTACTTTAGCAGTATTGTCATTAAGACCGTCGTACTCCCCCTGATGATCACTTTCATCATAATAGATCACTTTGCATTACATTAAGTATTGGGAAAGTTTCATCCATTCTCGTTTTCTTAATTGATCTCATATTTCTCCCCCTCGAAGTGTGGTTAGAATCTTTCTAGCACAATTTCGAATCCTTTCAGAACTAATGTAAATGAGGAAACTTTAATTATCTTCTTCGCCTGCATAATTACGTCACGCAAAACAGAATTATTACTTAACTCGTATGGGAGCGCTTTTTCCTCATCTTTCTTCAAGAACTCAACATAGTTCTTTATCCTTAGTTCTCTTACAAGTCACACTCGCATGCCATTCATGTCTTTAGGTTCTTAAACTCATTGCTTGCTTGATGACCATGACACAATAAATTGCACGATCAATACTAGAAATAGCATGAATGCTACTTCATACTTTTCTCCCACTATGGGATACGCAAAAAGCACATGAGTTATAGCAACCTTTTCCCGCCTTACAGGATAAGTCTTTTACCAACCTTCTCCCGGCATGAGTTATTATCTAACATAAGCATTATTTCATCTTTATCTCGTCATGCAGGTAATTTTCTCAAACTTTTCCCGCTATGCGGGCTCTACCGTTAACTTTCTCCCCCTTATGGGTATTTTCCATGAGGGACATAAATGCCAGAATTGGCTCTTTTGTTTGCATATTCAATCGTCAAATTCAGATATTTCAATCTGAATGTTCTTTAACACACATGCTTAGCCCGACTTTGGTCAAAAATAAGCATGCATGTCAATTATTACTTCTCATCATGATAATTGAAAATATAAGTACATTCTTCTCTATAGAGTACATGAAAAATACTTCTCAATAATCTATCTTTCTTCTTGGATCACTGTCCAAGAATGCTTTCTTTTGAAGGCGCTCTTTAAAGAGAACACTATCCCTTGTGCTATGGCCTTCTTCTTTTGTCATCTTTTGAGTCTCAAGTACGTAGATCATTTTTCTTACTGCAGTCAAGAATAAAAGCATGAATATCTTTTGTCTGATAAAATCATTAACAAAAATCAACAATAATGCTTATTAGACTTTCAAACATTTATATTCAATTCTATATCACCTTTGGGTAGAAGATAGAACAGAACAACATCTCTTTACATTAATTCCACATCACCTTTGGGCAGAAATAGAAATAACGTAAAAATTTTTAAACATTTCTATACTTCAAGAGCATTTATTAAACTTTATCTCTACATTAATTTCACATCACCTTTGGGTAGAAATGAAAATAACATAGAAACTTTAAACATTTCTCTACTTCAAGAGTATTTTTTAAACCTTATCTCTACATTAATTTCACATCACCTTTGGGCAGAAGTGAAAATAACGTAGAAAACCTCAATTATCTTTAAAACTATACTCCTCAAATTAAATTGTCCCTCCAGTTTGAATTTAACATGAGAATTTGATCAATCGCAGCAGAAACTTTAAACATTTCTTTGCTATTAAGAGCATTTCTTGATCTTTATCAATTCTCTAAAAATTGATCACTTTGATACAAAAATTATCAGAGATTTAAACTTTAAACAATAAACTTATAGAATCATAATATTGTTATCATCAACTTTGGTCAGAAAATAACAATACCACAATTTTAACTTTATATGATTGCCTTTCTACTCCTCAAAATAGACTTAATTTAGAGGATGGATACTTTACTTTGCAGCGGAAACTTTAAATCTATTCAGAAACAACATTTCAATAATCTTTATTTCTCTCTAAAACAGACTATCCCTTTGGTTCAAGTTTGAATAGAGATAGAGCATTGCAACATTAAACAGATAATTGCTTCTAAAAAGATCATATTAAATGTGAAAAATCACCGTTCGCATCTCTATTTGTGGCCCAGTCGCGCAAACGGCCCACAGCCCGCTCGCGTACTCGCGGCCCACTTATTCTCGGCGCGTCCACCCCTCTACGCGGTTCGGCCCAGGAGCTGGTCAAACGACATGGCTCGACTTGCTTGCTCGGTCCGGCACGACCTAAAAGCCTAGCACACGACCCGTCCATGCTCTTAAATTTTTATTCTTCTGTCGCTTCCAATTACAAATAAAAGGAGCAACTATTTAACCTTTCGTAGTGGCAACAAAAAAATGCTTTTATTCAAAAGCAACATGTCATTTAAACTTTGCCACTAATAAACTATTTTTTAGAAACATTATACTCTCTGTTTAAATTTATCCCTTTGGTTCAAAATTTAAACTGGGATCTAAACATGAAATTATAGAAAAACATGCCTAAAGTTGCTTCTGAAAATGCATAAAACAAATCATAGATCGCACTGTTTATGCCTTCAATCCGGCCAGCAACTAATTTCGGCTCGCGGCCCACTTCGCGCGTGTCGCCCTCAGCCCACACGCACGTCGCGTGTGGCTCGGCCTGCTCGGCTGACTGGGCCTACTCTGCCCAGCCGCCTCGCCCCGCGAGCGCACACTCGGCTACTGGGCCTGGTGCCCGACAGCCAAAACGGCTGGGCCGGCCCAGCACGTGAGCTGCCCCTCACGAGCCTCGATCTCGTTCGTCTGACGGGATCCGACGGCTGCCGCTCTTTTCACCGGATCAAAACCGGGAGCTCCGGCCACCCATTGGAACCCTAGCGTATTCTTTCTCCCTCGCCCTTGTTTCTCGCTCTCGGCCGGTGGCGACAGGCCCGGTGCTCCTCTAGCTCCGGCCGCCGGAGCTCCTCCAGATCCGGCCACCGGCGCCATGGCTGGCGACCCAGAGCAACAAGGGGCTCGACCCTTTCTTCTTCCTTGCTCGACGCGCGCGCGCTGCCGGCGGCGGTCTCCCAGTGAGCCGCCAAGTCCTACCACGGACTCCGTTGTCGGCGGCCCTTGAGTGTTGTTGGCAGTTCTTAACGTCGTTACCAATTCCACGGCAACGGCGCTAGAAAGCCTGGTGACGTTTCTTAACGTTCACAGATAAATCTGCAAGTGCACATATATCATCGTAGCTTTCCGCTAAGAGAATTCCAAGGGTATCGAATCCAAGGAAGGCGGGTCGGTTAAGAGATTCTACTATGCTTATGAATTATATCTTGATATGATAAACCAAGCTCAACAGGGGTAAAGATAATAGCAGGGTAGTGTGACACACAAGAGAATGACACTCAAGATTAAATAGTCTAAGGCTAGGGAGAAGGACTAAGAGTTAGCTCTAGGTTCTAATGTACTTCCTATATACTGCACAAATCATGTTAGAGAGGAAAACATACATAAGATACAATCTATGCCTATGCACCAAAGGCTACCCGGGTAGATAGCCGCCCTCGCCACTTGCGCGTGACCACTTTGCAAGGTTGCTACTCATTTCAGAATTCCTACAGTGAACCTGAACGTGGGGGATTTCAGAGGGTCCAACGGGGCTGTCACCACCCGCGGCCTACCCCGGCCAAACCGTGGGGAACACTCATATCCAATGGAGGCCAACAATCCAAGCACCACGCTTGCATTGATGTGCAACAGCCTAACCCCCTTATAAGGCTCCCACCCTTTGGATGGAAGAGCTAAGCTAGAACCATCTAATACAAGATCATCGGACCGACTACCATGGCATAGATCATGAAGACTATATATGGCATGAAACCATACTCTACATGAACTAGAGCAAAGTCTAACACACATGAGGGCATAAGGTCCTATACTACCGGGTATATGACTAACTCATGAGCATATAAGCCAAGCAACACATGATAGCAAGAACACATACATAGCTCACACATATAATGACTAAGACAAACATTATATAGAGAAGATGTATCTTTGAAGTAGAGCAAAGTCATCCTAGAAATATCCTTATCTCTACTATCCTAAATACTAAAAGTGAGAGAGAGTGCTTCAACTTGTGGTGCTTAGAATGGATCCCCTCCACTCATATTTATAGGCACTTGGAGGCGGTATCACGAGGGAATATTCGGGAACCACAACTGACTTCAGGACACGACAGGTGGCGGTTAGAGGTGAGGGGAGACACCCCTGGTTCGGCCGAACCAGTGGGTCGACCGACCCATGGTGGGCCCCCCTCACAACCGCCTTTGGACAGGTGGCTGCCAGGTGGGTCCTCATGTAGGTATGGGGGTATCTTAGGTGTTTCTATGCAGTTTACCCCCGAGGTAGGCCCGTCAATCCGTGTGCTTGCACCTGATTGGTCAAGAGTGTGTTTCTTCTCTCTCTTGTGGGCCCATGGATCCATGTGCTGCCTAAGTGGCGCCCCCTCATTGGTTGGAGTTGTGTTTCTCCACCATGAGAGTGCATGTTCTCCATCCTTTTATCTATATTTCTTCAACATTCAAATAGTCCCAAGGACAAGTGGAACTACATTATTCTAAACCAAATGTGCGTGTAAAGATGTTAGTTCTTCTTTATTATTGAGAATATTGATGGCTATATTTGGTGTTTAACAGCCATCAACAAGTGTCCTTTTTCCTTTCCCCTCTCTCCCGCAGCTCGACTCGGGGTTGCACGAGCGACGGCGGTGGCCCTTGGTGTCCTTGGCAGAGGGTAGCTGCGCCGCTGGGTTCCCCTTTGCCGTTGTGCGCGTTCCCCGAGAGAGAGAACGCGCCTGCCGTCGAGCGGTGTCACCTCGGTGCCCTGAGCCCAAGGCCATCGCGCCAGCGAGCCGGCGTCGAGCGGCAGTTCAGCTCGATTTGGTCGGCAAAGACCCGCGGCTCGGGCCGGCCTTCCCGCTCGGCGACGACGAGTCGACCGGCAGTGGTGACGGCGGCGAGGGTCCTGGTGAGACCCTCTTCCCTGTCCCTCCTCTCTGTTGTTCTTTATCTCTAGGGTTCGGGTTTTGATTTTACTTATTCTTCCTCGATCTGAGATCGAAAACATCTTTTCTATTTCTATCCCAACTCAGATTTACATCCTAGAATCTGACTCTGATACCATTGATGGAAACTACGAATCATCTAGGAGTATATCGAGTGGGTGATTGCATATACAGGACATACCTTTGGTCCTTTGCCACCGGGGTTGATGCCCATGTTGATGTCACGGACGGGGCGATGTCGAGGTGCAGAGGCGATAGAACCGTCTAGCGACGAGGCTGCGGTGCCGGTGACTTGGTGGAGCTTCCCGTCGCTTCAGCCCTTCCTCTCAGATTGGGTTAGGGTTAGAGAACGGTGGGGAGTAGCGGCAACAGTGAACCTCGTGTCTTGTGCCGTAGCCCTCACCTCCTCTATATAGGGCTGTTCGACGGGGGCCCACCAGCCTTCTATTGGGCTGGGCATCCCCGATCAGAACGCGAGTCAAAAGGCCCAGTTGACCTTTGGGCCAACTGGCTGGAGATCAACCTAACATAAGCTGCCCCCCAATAGCGTCGTCGTCGCCGACACGTGGCCACCCCCTCACCCTCCCCCCGCCCCCCCCCCCCCCCCCCCCCCCACCACCACCGCTGCCAGCCTCTAATGGCTCCGGCGGCCTCGGCCGCCTCCGCTGCCACCCGCCAACCGCTGCCGACACTAAAGGACCATTCCGAAGCGACCGCCGTGACCACCGCCCAACCGCCGTCCTCCACTGCCGGCCCCTCCACCCGCCGCCTGCCACCTGCGCCGGGCCGGCCGCCACCCCCGACCCCTTCTAGACCCGACGGGACAGCAGCCACCCCCAACCCCGAAACCCTACGCCGGCGGTGGCGGCGCTATTTGGGGGGGGGGGGGGGGGAGGGCAGCTTACTCACGTGGCACGAGATTATTTTCGTACAACAGCCGGGGTGGCTACGACCGCGAGTATGACAACAACAACCGAGGTGGTTACAGCCGCGGGTACGGCAACAACAGCTGCTACTATGGTGGTGGCTACTACAACAACCAAGGTCACACTGAGCTCCATGGCCATGGCGGCGGCCGTGGGCATGGCCACGCTGGTCGTGGTGGCCGTGGCCAGGACCACGCTGGTCGGGACGGCTCCGGGGGTCACGGGCAAGGCTTCAACCATGGAGTGAACCAGCAGACGGGGGATGCCGACGTGAACATGAAGGAGGTAGGTGCTACTGCTCCTGAATCAATGGACGCAGCAGGTGCCTCAATCTCTTCTGTTGGCAAAGATGACACTACGGTTGGCAAAGATAAGCAGCAGGCAGAAACTTTAACCCAAGGAGCAGCGAAAGCTGGTGGTAAAAAACCTTACTGCTACCGCTGTCTCACTAAGGGCCATATTAATAGTAAGTGTACTACACAAATTCATTGTGATATTTGTGTTACTGATACACATGTCGCAAAAGCTTGCCCACAAGCAAAGGCAATAAAATCAACAACGGAGTTGTGTGGATATGCAGCCGATGGAGTCGGTTTCTACTACATTCCTTATACCGGTAAACAATAGTCACAATCAGAGTCTAAAGCTGCCGTGGTGAAGGTTCATGAGGGTTCTATGACTGCAGCCAATATTGCAGTAGAGCTTGAAAGACTTCTACTTGGTCGTAGTAATTGGATTGTTCAAGAAAAAGAAAAAAATACCTTCACTGTCACTTTCCCGTCGCGTGCAGAGCTTACGCGTATGCTGTTGTGGGGTCGTGTGGATACAAAGTGTGTGAAAGCAAGGATGGAAGTACAAGAGCAAGTGGACAAAAATGTTTACAAATACAAAATTCCAAAATGTTGGATACAGTTTCGCGGTCTATCTAAGGAACCGTTGGATGAATTTCCTATCATCTGGGCAGTTGGCACCATTCTAGGGGTGCCCAAGATGGTGGACATGAGATTTACTAAACAACATGATATTGCTCGTATGCGTGTAGCCATGCTGAACCCTGATTTAATTCCAGACCTGGTGGAAGTTGTGATTGGGGAATATGTTTTTGAGCTGCAATTCAGAGTGGAAAATGAGGATATAGCTAATAATCCTATACCTATTGACATGGACATAAATCCTGATGTGGATGGTAATGATGGCAATTTTGACAAAAAAGGAGAGGAAAACCAAGAAAATTTGGGTGGCATGGAAGCTACTAAAAATGAGAGTAAATCTGTGGAGCGTAGTAATAATAATACTTCCTCTCAGAAGACAGGAAAGCAAACTCCGGTAGTAGTGCTTAGTCAAAGTGCTGATGGCACAAACAAATGGACAGCCACACCTATACCCAGTTTGGATGCTAAGAAGCCTGCTACAGTATCTTTTATTAAGCAAGAAAATGCCATTGCCAACGTAGGTGTCATGCCTTTGCGTACCAGCAAGAGGAATGCAATTGTTGGTGACCAAGATTCTATTGAGAGGGCGGCTAAACTGAAGGCTCGAAAGAATCTGGAGGAACCTAAGCCATCAGGTACAAATAATGCAATCTCTTTTAATTCTTTTCTAGATGCTACTGTTGTTAAGAATATTGATAGTGTTGGGGTGTCTTTGGGAGATGGTGTTGATAGAATTCATAGTTCAGTAAGTCTACTAAAATCTTTAGAGGAAAATCGTTTAAGCGAAACTCTAGATTTTGCTTCTTTGAACGCTGCTAGTAAACATGAGGTTTCTGAAATAGAAGAAAATGATGACGAAGAGCCTGATATCTCTGCTTTAAATAATCTATGTGCTGATTTGATGGAGGGACTGAGCGAAGGGGACGGTGATCTAAGTCTACCGGCCACTCCTCAGACTAAATGTCTAAGCTCTAGGAAGAAGAAGAATTCAAAAAAGAAACACAAGGGAAGGTTTTCGGTTTAGAAGTGCTCTTATCTATCTTGTTTAATATATCATGAAAGGGGTTTTCTGGAATTGCAATGGTTTCGGTGATCCTAATAAATATAAGTATCTATCTGATCTCACAAAGGAAAAGGGTTTAGATTTCATCGCTTCATCAGAGACCGGGAGGGGTAATTTTACAGACGCTACCCTAAAAAAGTTATGCACAGGAATAGATTCCTTGTGGCATGCTAAACCTCCCAAGGGAAGATCTGGTGGCATGTTGCTAGGTATAAACCTTTTAACTTTTGATATTGGTGAGATTGAAGAAGTTGATTACTTTGTTAGGTTCAAGGTTAGGAATAAGGAGAATGGGTTTAAGTGGAATCTGGTGTTAGTTTATGGGCCGGCACAACCTGATTCAAAACAAGCATTTCTTACAGAATTAGTACAATTGTGCACTAAAGAAGCTTTACCTATTTTAATAGGTGGCGATTTTAATATCATCAGAGGTCCACATGAAAAGAATAATGCAAATTATAGTGGCAGATGGCCTTTCTTGTTTAACGCCATCATTGATGCGTTTAATCTTAGAGAATTGGCATTATCAGGTCGGCAGTTTACATGGGCAAATAATCTTCAGAATCCAACTTATGAAAAGTTGGATAGAATCCTAGTCTGTACAGATTGGGAATCCAACTTCCCATGTACCACGGTACAAGCCTTAACACGTGAGATATCAGATCATACTCCGTTGTTTATTAACACGGGAGACAAACCTTTGGGTACAACACCACCTTTGTTTAAATTTGAATTAGGATGGTTGTTACGCGAAGGGTTTACTGATATGGTACGCGAGGTTTGGCAGAGTGTTAGTGATGGCCATACCCCATTGGAGACGTGGCAAGCAAAAATCAGGAGACTAAGGCAATATTTAAGGGGCTGGGCAAAAAATACAAGTGGTGCATATAAAAAAGAGAAGAAACAATTGTTAAATAAGTTGGATGAATTGGATAAAAAAGCAGAGGTTACACGTTTAGATCAAGATGAAGTGAATTTAAAACATGTTCTTAATGAGAGGCTTGCCAATCTATTAAGACAAGAAGAATTGAAATGGTACCAACGGGCAAAAGTGAAGAATTTATTGGAAGGAGATGCAAATACCAAGTATTTCCAATTAGTGGCAAATGGTAAACATAGAAAAACGCGTATTTTCCAACTAGAACAGGATGGGGAAAGAATATGTGGTGATGAGGAATTAAAAAAATTAATCACCAAATATTATAGAAATTTGTTTGGGGCACCAAGTACAAATTATTTCTCTATGGATGAAACTCGAATAGAGGACATTCCCCATGTTCTTGAGGAGGAAAATGCACAACTGGTTGAGAAGTTCATAGAGGTTGTAAGTAAGAGAGGCAATTTTTCAAATGGAATATAATAAAGCTCCTGGCCCTGATGGGTCCCTCCTGAGTTTTACCAAGTCTTCTGGGAGTTAATTAAGGAAGACTTGATGGCTCTATTTGAGGAATTTCATAAGGGGTCATTACCTTTACACAGCCTGAACTTTGGAACAATAATTTTATTACCAAAAGGTAATGAGGCAAAGCAAATTCAACAATACAGACCAATCTATTTGTTAATGTTAGCTTCAAAATTTTCACAAAAGTAGCCACAAATAAAATTACAAAGATAGCCCAAAGAACTATTAGACTTTCACAAACAGCTTTTCTACCAGGTAGAAATATTATGGAAGGGGCAGTGATTTTACATGAGACGTTACACGAATTGCATACAAAAAACAGAATGACATTATATTCAAAATTGATTTTGAGAAAGCCTATGACAAGGTAAATTGGGAATTCTTACAACAAACATTACGAATGAAGAGTTTTTCGCCGACGTGGGGTAAATGTATTGAGGCTTTTACCCAAGGGGAAATGTTGGAATTAAGGTAAATGATCAGGTGAGATCGTACTTCCAAACAAAAAAGGGTCTAAGGCAGGGTGATCCGCTATCTCCCATTCTGTTTAATATAGTAGTGGATATGCTAGCGATTATTATTGCTAGGGAAAAAATGAAGGCCAAGTGAAAGGAGTGATTCCACATCTAGTACAAGATGGACTCTCAATTTTACAGTATGCTGATGACACGGTGATTTTTTTAGACCATGATATTGAACAAGCTAAGAACATGAAATTGTTACTTTGTACGTTTGAGCAATTATCGGGTCTTAAAATAAATTTCCATAAAAGTGAGATTTTCTGCTTTGGACAAGCGAAAGAACATGAGGCCTTGTATGCTCAACTTTTGGTTGTAAATTAGGCCCTTATCCTTTCCGCTATCTAGGCATACCAATGCACTTTAGAAAGTTGAGTAACAAGGATTGGAAACTAGTCGAAGTGAAATTGCAGCCAGGCATACCATGGCACCTTGACAGAGACTGTCTATTGCAGCCAGCCGGCAGGGTTTGTGGATTCCAGTCGTCCGGATCTTGCCTTTTGCCTCAACAAGTCTCTCTATGGTCTGAAGCAGGCTCCTCGTGCTTGGTACTCTCGCTTCACCTCCTTTGTGGTCTCGTTGGGGTTCACCGAGTGCAAGTCCGACACTTCTCTGTTCGTCTACCGGCATGGCTCTGAGACAGCCTATTTGCTGCTCTATGTTGATGACATCATTCTGGTTGCTTCCAGGCAGGCACTACTTCAACGCAGTCACTGCAGTAGGAGTTTGCCATGAAGGATCTAGGTGAGCTTCATCACTTCTTGGGTGTTACAGTTGAGCATCGTCCCTCTGGCCTGTTCCTTCACCAGCGCCAGTATGCACTCGAGATTCTGGAGCGAGCCAGGATGACTGACTCCAAGCCCTGTTCCACTCCGGTCGACACTCAGGCCAAGCTTCCTGCAGCTGAGGGTGATCCTGTTGCTGACCCGACTGCTTACCAGTGTATCGCTGGTGCATTGCTATATCTCACCTTCACCAGGCCGGACATCACATATGCACTTCAGCAGGTTTGCCTACATATGCATGATCCTCGAGAGCCACACCTTTCCGCGCTGAAGCGGCTCCTTCGCTACATCTGTGGCACAGTTGACTGCGGCCTTGCTCTTCACCGATCTCCTACCACCGAGCTCGTCGTCTACACCGACGCTGACTAGGCTTGTTGTCCTGACACTCGTCGCTCCACTTCCGGGTATGCTATCTTCGTCAGCGGCAACCTGGTCTCCTGGTCGTCCAAGAGACAGCCAGTCGTCTCCTGCTCCAGTGCATAGGCGGAGTACCAGGCTGTCGCTAATGGCGTTGCGGAGCCGTCCTGGTTGCGTCAGCTCTTGGCGAAGCTTCACAGCCCGCTCGCCAAGAGCACACTCGTCCACTGCGACAATGTCAGCGCCGTGTACCTCTCGTCGAACCCAGTTCAGCATCAGCGGACGAAACATGTGGAGATTGACTTGCACTTTGTCCGAGATCGGGTTGCCATCGGCCAGGTTCGGGTTCTCCATGTCCCGACCACCTCACAGTTCGTGGACATATTCACCAAGGGCCTCCTCTCCTCGACATTCTCCGAGTTCAGCTCCAGCCTCAACGTAATCAGTGGTTAGTTGTGACTGCAGAGGAGTGTTGTATGTATATTGTTTCTTGTCTAGTCTAGTACTCCGCTGCGCCGGTAGTACAGACTCCAAGGGAGTGTTGGTGTATATAGCCCATATAGTGTAAAGGCCCATCTAGAGGCCCATGTACTTCATGTATATAGTCCACCCTTCTAGAGTTGGAGGAATAGACAGCATCTATTTTCCTCTACGGTTGCTTATCTGATTAAGTTACAAAGGGATATAATGGATGTGTGGTTTGCTTGGAAGACACTGACGCCAAATGGCTAAGCAATAGTAAGAAGATTGTTTACATGGGTCATCGTAGGTTCCTTCCTACCAATCACCCATATCATCGGAACAAGAAATCCTTTGATGCGACAACTAATGAATATTAAGCTTCGAAGTTCCACAATGGTGAGCAGATATTTATAATGGTTACCAAACTTAGAGTTGTCTTTGGAAACACTTGCAAAGAGGACCTAATCCATACTATTAACAAGTGAGATGCATTTCCCATATACATTTTCGATATATCGGTGCATCTCATTACTCACCTTGTCGCCCAGATCAGAACCCTTGAGCCAATTTTCTTGCATCATATGTTTCCATTCGAGAGGTTAATGAACGTGCTAAGGAAATATATGGACTTGTAATATACGTATTGTGCTAGTGATATGTATTGTGGTCATGATATATTTATATATTGTTGTGCTATTGACATAATGCTAGAATTATATTTTATCTCAAAATTCATATCACTGTCGTTTGAAATTGTTGTCAATAATCATTTATTACAAGCGGTTTATGCCTTGAAGTTCTTGTGTTAATGGATTATCACTAGCGGTTTATGCCATGAACTGCTTGTGATAATCTATCACTCGCAGTTTATGCCAAGAACTGCTTGTTATAATCACCTTATCACTGCCGGCGGTGTGCAAACCGATGGTGAAAATCAGATGATCACTTCCGAACTTTTTGTAGCGGCAAAGCTCGACCACCTCCACCTTCTTGCGTCGGGTCTTCGGAATTTGTTTGCTCGACGGCTGCTTCGGAAGTTCCAGGTGCGGTGGCGTTGTTCGAAGTCTTCTTCTTTGCTGGCACCATGTTTTGGTTGAGAGTGTAACCACGAGGTGGGCGCCAAAAATTGTTGGGTGGATGACGGTCCGGAATGGACTCCCCCACCAACAGCGTCGGAATAGAATCTGAAGGGCGGCTATGGAATGCTGGCCCTTCGGAACCACTCTACTCGAGCGAGATTAAAAGCGATCCTGAGGACAAAACTTGTATTCAATAATTCTCGACCGTCCTATTAGTTATAGAAACCTTCCTGTTTATAGGGGAGGCAAACCGACTACACATGCTATTACATTTCTATCCGACACATCCGTTCCCCAGAATATTCGGGGGTATTACAGGTTTTGTACATCATTCAGACATCTTTACAGGTTGGGACCCACTGGCTGACCCGAGGACGACTTCGGAAACGACACGTCATGGAAACTTCTCGTCGACTAGTCCGCACAGTGGGGCCCCCTCGTTTATCGAGGGGCTCTTCGAAAATAGAGGCTTTCGGAGACTCCTTCGGATTTCCTCCTTTGTCGTCGTGTCTCCCCGGTGCTCAGCGGCTCGCCGTGACGCTCGAAATAGACTCCAGTTTCCTAGGGTTGCGTCGTCCCAGCCGTTCTTCTAACCTGAAATAAAACCCTTAAAGCCCCCTTCTAAAATGGGTACCCGAAGGGCATTTCCGAAGGGGAGTTAGGTACAAAATTGGGGGGGAGGGGGGGGGCACACACAAACGGTTTATGCCAAGAACTGCTTGTGATAATCACCTTATCACTGCCGGTTGGTGGCATACACCAGAGGTGATAATCTGACTTTCACCGGCGGTGTGCAAATCAATGGTGAAAATCAGATTATCACTTCTAAACTTTTTCTAGCAGCACCACAAAATCGGCGGTCATGAGGATTTTGGAACGGGGCGTGATGGCTTGCTACAGTAGTGCGTATTTGTGACTGCAATGGACCCACTGGAGGGATTCCACAATCTGAAATAATCAAAACAAATTAACGGATGTTGTACGCATTTATTACGTGATGAATGGCCGATCTTCAATGACACGCTACTTAAAAATGACAGGTTGACAGGACAAATTAATTATTTTTCTCCAGAATAAGGACATATGATAATTTCACCAGGTGCAGCACTCCGAACTCGATCCTATTTAAGGCTCTAGGGCTCCCTCAAGTTGAAATCAGAGAAATAAAGCTCAAAGAGAAATGACACCAAGAGGGAAGATAAGAAGTTGATGCAAGTACCTTGAGCTAGCAAGCAGGTGAAAGACCAGGGAGATTTTTAGTGAGTGCTAAATTATATTGGAATAGTAGGCATCGGGACTCCAAAACACCCTGATCTTCGGAGTGGGGGCTTGAGTATAAGACGTTGGTTAACAAACAAGGCAATTGGTTGGTGCATCGTACGGAATTTCACATTGGCCACCCCCGCGACCAGCGCCCAGACGACGCGTGCCACGGCCGCGTGCTCCTCCGCTTTGTCCTGATCTTGTTTGCCGTCGTCCTCCACATTCCTTCCTGGTCGTCTCTGGGACCCCCTGATGGGAAGTCGAGTGGTGCTGCCCAAGCCGCCGGGGTTCTGCGACAAATGGAACAGGAAAGTGAGTGGGGAATGCACTGCACTACATGTTTGATAGGGAACACGAGAATTTTCCGTGTTGGGGAATCCTCAAGTATGATTTGGGTACACGAGAATTTTCCGTGATAGAGCCACCACTTCTGGTCTCTAGCCAGAGTTTTTCTCCCTATGAGTTGTTACTCACACAGGATGGTCAGCTGGGATTAGCAGTAGTAGTACGTGACTCTACACTTGACATATTATTAAGGGATGAAGAGTATGGATGGGGAGGAGTCAAGATTATTGATCTGAAAAAATGGGGTCTTCATGTCTCATGGACCACCACACCTCGTTTGGTTGCCTTTGTGGATGACATTTCTCTTGCTTTCCTGGAAGTTGGAAATGGGATCTTCAGTAACGACATAAAGTTTCCTGGGGCGAAGAAGGTATATGAGAACTCATGCATTTCCTAGTCCATTCCCTACTACATGAACGTCTGCACTCCAAATACTTGTCTCAGGCGTCCTAACTATCTTTATTCCAGTACCAACTTCTCTTAACTTTGCTAATATAAAACGAGCTGATGCAAATACAACATTATCTCTGTGACCCGTCTACATATGTTTTTTTTGCACTAGAACATCCTTGAAAATCACTAGGTATACATGGCTATTCATTATCATTAATCACGCCTGATATGATAATATTGGTGCATGGACAACCAATTAAATAGCACTCAGTTCATGTGACAATTCAGGACTTGCCTCTCTGAGGTAAATCCTGAGCGCCACCAAGTTGCGTGGCAAATGACAAATTATCAAATTCAGGATTGCCCCTTAGTGAGTTAAAATTACCATTCATCTCCTATCCATTTGATAAAGAGACCACAATGTTTCTAACACAGATGCTGAAGGGTTTTGCTTGTTCTGTTTGATGGCTCCCAGCAATCTTTATTCTTACAATAACATGGTGAGTGACAAAGAAATAGGTGTAGAACACGATATCAGTCATATATGCACACAATAGGAATGTTAGGTACCAGGAGGCTATCGTTCACTCAAGCTCCTGTGGCAGGGCCAGCAAAAAACTAGTGACGACAATGTCATATTTTCAGAAATCAAGGATATGGATTTCGTGTGTCTGAAGAATGATTCTTTTCCACAGTCATCACCCGTTACCTTGACCATCATGCTCAATACTTGCCATGTTGCTGGTAATCTGAGTCTGCTATCCAGCTAACCATCAGCTACCTCGTGTGTGACAGAAACAAATAGTGCTCATATTCATTTATTTACTCATTTATTTATTTTTGACAGCAATAATGCTAATATTTTGTCTGTTTGATTACCTGTAAATTCCATCACCTGTTGGAAGCTCATTAATGGGCTCTTTGTTTATGGACTGGGATGGCTATGTAGTATGTAGTATGGACTGGGGTGGCTATGTAGTATGTACTGTCTGATCCTAAATAACGGCACAAATTAAAGAGAGGAAGACTCATTCTAGTAATAGTGGAACTGACTCACTTAGTCGAATGTCCTGAACTTTTAAAAAGTAATTAACTACTGGAGACTACACGGATCAGAGGTGACTATGTGCTTTTAGAGCAGCGAGATGAGCAAGTGGCGAGGCACTACCATCTGAGCATAGCAGCTCTGCAAGAGAACTGCTAAGGGCAAGCCAGCAACCGAGAATTACTGAGCATTGTTTTTAGCAAAGCTACCAACATCACAAATACGCGATTACAAAAATAAAAGACAGTTTGGTATGAAGACAGCAGAACATTATTTGCTTATCCACGATAGTACTGTGAGTGATTTCTATTGCTGAAACTAAAGTAATATTAAATTTGAAGTCCACAGAAAGAAAAGTCTTATAACATAAATCAGACAGCAGAAACACATAGAAAAACAGGGAGACGAGACAAAGATTGCAAATGCAGAATAAGTTGCACCAAGGACTACTTTAAAAATTAATAATATTGAAGTGAGGTTGTGGCAACAGAAACATAGTTAGCTGGCAAAGTACCTATTAGTGTTCCCCTCACAGATTGCAAGATTAAAGCAATTCCTATTATTGCTAGAAAAAGAGATGTAGAGTAACTAAATTCACAGAAATAACAAGCAAACATAAAGTTAGGTTACCTGATCTTCTTAACAAAGTGCAGTCATATCAAATCAAGTTACAACAGAGCACTCAACCATTAACACATTTTTATGGCACACACCATCAGAAAGATCTAGCCATGTTGTCGCTGCTCCTATTGTTACCCACATCATTTGAGGTAAGAAATGTGGAGCTATGCTATTCTAAGGATTCTCATTGTCATTGATCATCTGCCAATGATTCTAAGAAGTTAGGAACATATGGAAGATAAGGTCCGTGGCAATCATGCCCAAGAACATGTGCTACAGGCAAAATGCTTTGTTTTTCGTCCATTTTATAAGACATTAGCATTTTCTGATCCCCGACAACAAAGTAAACCGCATTGCCTTCTGGGTAGATTGAAACTAGACCACATCCACGTTCAGAACTGAGGACATCCAATTGAAATACCTGCCTATAACTGATACGGTGCTTCAAGGTCCATTCCTCACTGACATAGTCCTCGAGAATC
Organism: Urochloa ruziziensis; assembly: GCA_015476505.1. Classification (NCBI taxonomy): domain Eukaryota; kingdom Viridiplantae; phylum Streptophyta; class Magnoliopsida; order Poales; family Poaceae; genus Urochloa; species Urochloa ruziziensis. The sequence continues at coordinate 38,928,827 of CM027123.1, read as the reverse complement.
CAGATTGTCAAATTACTGGAAATATTAGTTGCTAGATACAGCTTCCCTTGAGACAGGTCAATGAATGCTTCATCAATATCAGTGGAAGGATAATATCCTTCGTCATGTGGCATAGGGATAATCCTCCAAGTCTTTGCCTCCACATCTACTGCTGCAACAACATCCTCATAGGTAACAAGATGTAGCATACCGTTGAAAAATACACTTCTAGATCCAGTACAAATTGTGAGTTCAGAGCTCCAACCACTATCTTTCTGAATCCAAGATCCAGTCCTTGATGAGTAAATCTGCAGCCCTTTCACATGTTCATCCTCATATTGCTCAAATTCAAACACATGGAAGTGCGAGGACACTGCAGGTTCGAAGCCCAAACACGCAATCGGCAAGTTGGCCGACCAAGTGGAGCCAGGAATGACAACCCACTTCTCAGTAGCAGGATTGCAGACGAGGTATTCGAATGTCCTTGGATCATTAGGCTTCAGGCTGCGGAAGAGGAGGAGGCCATTGCAGCAGTCAAAGATGCAGATGCTCCGGTGGTAGCAGCAGGGCAGGAAGCGCAGGGAAGGACTGATGGAAGGGCCTTCTCCCCTTAAGACGTTGGTGAAATGGCGGCCTACCACTGGGTAACGGTCGGTGTTGACACTCATGTAGAAGAAGCCGGTGAGGATCTGGGGCAGCTTCTTGCGGTGGTCCGGATCGGAGATGAGGCCGCGCCAGCGCGTGGACACGCATTTGCAGGCGCAGATGGACTTGGCGGGGAGGCGGCGTAGGATCTCGACGACGAGGTCGTCGGTGAGCCTTGCCTCTGGACTCCCTCTCCTCCTGCTCCTTTTCTTGGTGCGCCGCGCCATCGCCGCCCGTCGAGGAAGGAAATAGGGTGCCCCGGCCAATCTGCACTGCAAATGGAGAGTGAAGAGGTCAAGATCCATCCGCGAGCGGGACGGAGGGGCATGCACCATGAACGTGCGTACCAGATGTGGGCGGAACAGCGAGCCGGTGCTCCCGGTCGACCCGACGCCCGCGAGGTTTCGGGCGGGCGGCGGCGGCGTGTGGGAGCAGAGCCGGGAGGAGAGAGGGAGGTGTGGCTGGGCCGGTGGGGCGACCCGCTGGGGTTTGGTTGAGAGATTGAGCCCAGCCCAGTCAAATCTTTCACAGGGAAATGGAGTCTTGTGGGTTTCTTCTTTTTCTTCCGACAAGGAGATTTTGTAGACCCCTCTCAAAAAAGAAGAGATTTTTATAGATCAAGCATACTAGTAAATGAGTTACCATAAGCAGCAGCCAACAAGGCAACAAAGCCTGGATGGAGCACACCTGAGTAGTACCAGTAGACGTGTTCTTACAAGCTTTACTAGGACGTCCGGCGCGCTACGCCGCGCCCGTATACTTAGATGCTTGGCTGCTTTTAGTTTTTTTTTCTTGGCAGTCCTGCGAATCACTTGCTATTGCTAATAACAAAACATCAGAGAACACTATATAATATATGCAGGTTTCTGCAATCATATGTTACGCAATTTAGTATTTATTACAAATATAATCACAAAACGGTAAAACCCTGCAAGGAAAAAAACATGTAGAACACTTCAATCATATACAGTCACAGTCATGTTCATAAATGTCGAATGTTTTATTGAGAGCATGTTGCCAAAAAAAACTGAATGGTGTACACGGTCGAAAAAGATATATATATGTACTACATGAGAGACCAATTATAGTAATGAAATGATAGACCAATAATGCAATCGTGCTCTGTTTTTTTATTCCTTTTAGGCAGTGGCGGGGCTGGGGCCAGAAGTCATGTAGTACTGTGTAAACCATTTTTTAAAAAAAAAAGTGACATGAAAGAAGATAAACTTACTGAATTGGCTAACTATAACCTATGTATAAAATTAATCAAATATATGTCGGAAGTCAATCTGTAAATGAGTAGTTGATATAGTTATAGGGGAGAATATTGTATATTGATTTACTCATGCAGCACCATGCAGAATTTCAGGAGCAGGAGGCCGGTCCTGCATGCATGCGACCCACCACTCCAACACAAAAGCCTCACGCGAACGGAACGGCCATGCATGACACGACGAGGAGGACGAAGAAATGTTTGGAGTGGACATCGCTGTTGGACGCGGCGATATTTTCGGCCTGAACTGCCCTGCGAAAGATGAACACGATGCCATCGATCTCCAACTAACGCCCCCCTAGAAAAATTATACCGGGTGCATGGCTCACGTTTTGTCTGACCCTAGCCATATGGGTCAAAGTTTGATTAACGAAAACCTGCAAACATAGCAACATGATGTAAACATAGACCAACTACAACTCCTCAAAATATTCGAGAGACATGGACGGTGCGCAGGCTAAACCGGCGACAAGAATAGCCCAAGACAGAAGCAGGCCTGTGAAGTCCTCCAGAAAGAAATGTGGAAGCTATTCTTTGTGGCCCAATACAAATGTGGAAGCAGGCCTGTGAAGTCCTCGAGAATTAGCAGGCCCAATACAAATGTGGAAGCTAACAGCCCAACAGGGAGCAGCGTCGGTAGAAAATTAGTACTGGTATACATGTCACATTCCGATTCGCCTAAAACGGGAGAGCGTCGGCCGTAGCTCCAAATTCTTCCGGCATAAGAGTGTAGATATTTCTCAAACAATACACGACCATATATTTGATCTGTGCCGTATCGCATGATTAATCTCCTGCTTGCGATGCTTAAAAAGGATGAACAATCTTACCTCCTTTAGTAGAAGTGCCTAACTAATTGTTATCCTTTGACCTGATTGCAAGCGAACCAGGTGACAACCTTTCTCAAACGAATAAAAAGGATTAAATAAATGCAGATGTTCTGTTACACACCACGTTTGCAAAACAAAAAAAAAAAGTATATTCTTGCAAGGGAAAGCCAGCAATACCGAACTGCTCAACATTGGAGCAAGTATTATAAAGTAGCGTAGAGCGGGCGATATCCTACCTAGATGAGAGAGAAAGCAGGAGAGATATAAAAATGGGCGACTCGCCACACGCCGACTTGAGCGGGCGGAGAGAAAAACGGGCTACACCTATTCGTTCTGCTCTATGCTGTGCATTAAAGATGGCTGCTCCTATTCACTCTACTCCTAGGAACACATTAGAAGATTAGCGGGATCCGCCGTCACCACAAGTTTGTTGCAGCCTGTAGCTGACTCAACCATAAAAATTGCTCTTATAGCTAACAATATTGTTGGTGCACCAACTTTAAAAAAATAGCCAGGAGCAATGGTCCATCATGTAAGAACGCAACCAGGCACTCGTGCTGACCGCACGCTCAAACGGAGGTGGGCTGTCAAGAAGTCTGAGGACGCGCCTACTGGGACACACACGCGTATATACACCCACACCCACCTTGTCGGTATTTTACTGGCAATTCCACCGAGGGGTATCACTAGGTAGTAGAGTTTTGGTGGAGTGTTCGTAGAATCAGGAATTCGATGGTTATGTGGCACGAGATTTATACAGGTTCGGGCCGCTAACTAGGCATAAAACCCTACGTCATATTGCTGATCTTGTATTACGAAGAGTAAATATGAGTACAATTTTGCCTTATCGGTCTTGTGTATTGATCAATAAGACTTGTTGGATTCATGAGATTGTCTATGAATCTGAATCTGTTTTTAGAGGGGTCCCTGCCCAGCCTTATATACTGGCGAGCAGGGTTACAGGATGGAAAGAGTGGAATCTTGTTGACGACGTTTTTTGACACGTGTCATAGCCGGCGCCTTGAAGGAATTTCAATGAAGATGGAGTTAAAATTGAAGATGATGTTTGGATCAGATTTGTTTCCATAAGAAGAGTCAGTATCAAACTCAAGACTTCAGAATCGGATCGGACTCGGAAAAGAGGGTTGAAGGCGTCGCGAGCTTTGGGCTAAAGTGGGCCATAATGGGCTAGCCTTTTTAATGTTATTTAGAGTCTTAGTCAAAGTGGTTTCTTTATTTGCGTCAAGTTTGTTCATGTCGTGATCGACTAGGAGTCTGTAATTCCAGGGTATAAATATAAACCCCGAGGCTCGTGAAGAGGTTACGAACACATCAATACACAAACTTTTACTACTTGCATCTACTTTTCGCAATTTACTTACAAGTCGGCGACTTCGTCAAGTTTTTTCTCTTTCACGAGTTCTCCTGAGCTAGTCAAGGCGGTCCAGATCTCCAAGGCTTGCTCGTGAGTTTCGCTTCTACTGAATAACATCTAAGCTTTAGCATCGGGCGCATTGCTGTTGCTCCGTTTAGATTTATTCGACAATTATCGATAGTTGCTAGATCTTCAAGTTTATTCTTGTTGTTTTAGCTTTTATCACCACTTATCCAGCTTAGAATTCTACTTAATCGGCTCTGTTAAAGCATTAACCTTGAAATCTATCTAATAGCCGATTAGTTCAATTCTAAGTGTTGTTTCACTGAGCTGTATCGGATCACCTTACGGTTATCTTTTACTGCTTAGTTATCAATCGGCTTTCAGCTGTTTGATTATCAGAATCGGCTCCCCGTGCTGTTTCATTGCATATCGGAATCGGTTCTATCACATTCGATTTCACTAACGAGAATCGGCTCTTCAGTTGTTTCGTAACGTCCGATTTTATCCTTGTCAATCAACATGTCGGATTTCAAGGTCACGCCTTCGTTCATATGTTAACGCATCTGTCACTGCCCGATTTTTGCGTCAACAAATCCTAGTCTAGTTCGAGTAGTAACTCGTACAACTCTCGTTGCGCGAGTACTTTCCTTATTTATCAACTGGTTCCCAAGTATCGTAGAGTCTCGTGCCACCCTGTGCTGCGGTCTCTACTCGTTGTCATATCCTCCCTTGGATTCTTCCTGCGCGCATGTGGGCCCTAGGCCACCATGTCTAACAAGCCCCCGAGCGCTTCATAGCCGAGTTCTTCTTGTCCTGAGAGTGCTTGGTCCCAGATTCGTGTACTTTCTAAAATTTCTTGAAGATCTTTGAGTACTTCCTTGGTTCGCAGGTTTTGGTTTCGAAGACGAGGCTGTGAAGTGCTCAAGCCCCGAGATGTTCTTAAAATTTTAGAGTGCGATTTTAAATCGCACTTCATATGAAGTAGCCCCCGAGCTTTGGTTGAATCGAAGACTCAAGCTGAAGGTCCTGAAAAGTCTTGGTTCTTGGGTGGAAATTTGAAAAACTTCACATTAGTGACCCTTGTGCCTTGTAGGCCCCGAGCCTTGATCCATGCTTTAGTGTGGTGAGAAGGGTCAAAGTACTCATGGCTTAGGGTTAGATGGATAATGAAAGTCCCCGAAATTAAAATAGGCTAATAATATTAAATAGATCTTCAAGTTTGTGAGCTCTTCTAAAAATAAAGATTTAGATAATATCTTTTCCTCTTTTAAAGTTGGACGATGTCTGTTATCCAAATAGATTCTTTTTCCTCTTTGGTTATAAAGATAACCTTTTTCAGGTTTTTACTTTTCACCTTGCTTTAGTAAAAAATTGCTCCTTTTTATTGTCGTCGGCTGCCGCCATCGTCGTTGTTTTGCTTGCTCCCCTTTCCTTGATCTATCTTCATGATGAAAATATTATCAACGTGACTTATGATGATCTAAATGAAGAACAGAGAAAGGAATTTGATCTTCATCAGCAGGAGTACCGTAACGAGTGTCTCAAATCGTACTAAACGAGGGAAGCTATTAAGAAAGCTCCACTTCCTCTTCCACGTACAACTACTATTGCTGAATCACCAGGGAAGCTTCAGGAGATGGTTGACAATTCTATTCATCATGCTTTTATTAACCAATCACCTGTACTGACAAATACGGTACGTAATGCCTTATTGGCTCAACTGCGTGAAGATCCAACACTGGCGGGATTCAAAGGTCCAGCATATCATGCTCCATATTCTTACTATGGTATTCCCCCTTTCTATGGATCTCCCGCTACTCCAGCATTCGGATCTGTTCCGTTTGCATCTAGTGCCGCAGCAGAAGCTTTTACATCGGTTCCACATACAACACCCAATATCAGTGCATCAGTTCCAGCTACAACTACGCCATCAGTGGATCCAGAATATTCTTCTGCCAGTGCTATGTCTTCTCAGAATCAATCGGACAATCAGCCGATTGGAGTAACTACTGCAAATACCATACCTGTTGATTCATCAGGACAATCAGTTTCTCAGATGGCAGGTATACATACTTCACATCAGACGACTTCTAAAGGTTTGGGAACTGGTACGTATAATCCACAGACAGGTTGGGGCATGCCGCCTGATTTTGGGAAGAAAAAAGAAGAAGAAAATGTCACGTCAGGAGAAGGTGCTGCTTGGGTCAAACATAGCGACGGAGAAACTTGGTCTCTTGTAGATGGTAATCACAGAACCATACAGCAAATTCGAGTACCAGCCAGCTTTTCTCCGTTCGATAGTCAGCAGTATGGGCAGATGGTGCCACATGGTTAGACAAGTGTGTCGGCTTCTCAGCCGATTCAAACTTATGCGCCTCCTGCTCCTTATGTAACTTCTGCTCCTCCCGCGCCACCTGCTCCAATGGCGCCTCCAGCCCCGACAACACCAACCAACTTTCAATCAAGAGGGCCGCCAAATTGTCAATCGGATGATCAACCTGCAGAACAATCTCCTCAAAAACAGATTGATTGGTCATCTCAAATAGCCGATGTGATTCAGAATCAGTTCGGCTTGAAGCCAAAGGTGCAGAATGTCATGTATCGTCCTCCTTATCCTGCACATTATGACATGATGTCCTATCCTCATCGATATCGGATCCCTGAGTTTACAAAGTTTACTGGTCAAGATGATGTGTCAACGGTTGAACATGTTAGCCGATTTCTTATGCAATGTGGAGAAGCTGCTAAAGTTGATGCATTAAGGGTCCGATTGTTTTCAAGTTCTTTTTCTGGCTCAGCTTTTAACTGGTTCATGACGTTGCCGCCTAATTCTGTGGTCACATGGTCCGATTTGGAGAGACAATTTCATCAATACTTCTTTGCTAGAGTTCACGAGAAGAAACTTTCTGATTTGACCAACATGAAGCAAAGGAACGATGAATCAGTTTCTACATTTATCGCTCGATTCAGAGATGTCAGAAACAAATGTTTTAGCTTGATGTTGACTGACAAACAATTGGCTGAGGTAGCTTTCGATGGATTGTTGCCATACTTGAAAGAGAAGTTTGCTAATCAGGAGTTCGAAAGTATAAGCCAAATTCTGTAGAGTATGTCTGGGCATGAAAATCGGCCGTATGAGCCGAGAAGAAATTTTCAGAAAAGGGTCAACTATGCGAGCTATGGTTCTGATTCTGAATCTGATGAAGGAGAAGAAATCGGTCTTGCTGAGTGGGTTAAGAATAAAAAACCGATTTCAGTCCCTTTTGCTAAAATGGAGCCTGAAAAGTTCGGCTTTGATATTACAAAGGCCGATAAAATTTTTTATATGCTTTTGAAAGAAGGATTGCTTAAGTTGTCTGCTTATCATAGGATTCCTTCAGAAGAAGAGTTAAAAAAGATGGTTTACTGCAAGTTTCATAATGCTACTTCTCATAATACAAATGATTGCAAAGTATTCCGTCAACAATTACAATCGGCTATTGAGCAAGGAAAGATCAAGTTTGAATTGCCTAAGAAACCTACAAAGCCGATGAAGATTGATCAACATCCTTTTCCCATCAATATGGTGGAGGTATCCAGAGAAGAGGTTGTTCCTAAGAAAATGCTTACTTTGCAGCTGGCTGGAGAAAAAGGGGTCGTTGATCCTAAAGTTCAGGTTTGTATAACCGATCTAAAGGGAAAAGGAAGATCGGAGGAATCTGGAAGTTCTAGGAGTCAAGAAAGGCGGGTTACTTCTCAAGGATTGATCAGTAAGTTCCGAAGGGAGAATGAACGGATTCGATTTAAAGAGGAAATGAGACAAAGCAATGCTGATCATTGGAGATGTCCCTTCTTTATTTATTGCTGGGAGGAAGGAATTAAATTACCAACTCCTAAAAATTGTCCAGAGTCCAATGGGCAAGGCTGGAACACTCGGCCAAATAAGAGGCCGTGCGTTGAAGAGAAACCTAATCGGTTGGATAACCGAAACCAGGGAAATCAGGATCGATCAATGTTCAAAGATCGATGGTTAGATGATAGGGATAGACAAGAAGATTCAAATCAGCGTGTTTCTGGTCATGAAAGACTTGGCCGTAGGGTCGATATAAGGGATCGATTAGGAAGGAAGCCATGTATGAGCCAGGAAATTGAAGACATGGCTAATGATCTTGTCACTGATGATGAAATCATGCGAAGGGATCCTGAAAGGGAATCGGTTCATGAGCGACAGCCGTTTCACCGATTCAAAGAACCACAACCTCAATGGTGTCCTGAGGGTTTGACCAAATCATAGAAAAGACGTGTTAGAGATTGAGACAGATCGAGCTGGAAGAACAACGTCGTAATAATAACAAGGGCAGCTGGAATCAAGTTTGGCGTGTAAAAGCTCAGGATCAAAATAAAAACGATGCTCCAGCTGCGGATGTGCTTATGGCATTTATTTTGCCAAGAGAATTTATGGCATCTGATGAAGTCATAAATCGGATGTTGAAGAAGGAGTTGCTCAATTGACGTTCGATCCGGCAACTGCTACTTTTGATAAGCGAGAGGAAGAGGACCGACAGCACTTAAAGCCTTTATTTTTAAAGGGATATATTAACGGAACTCCGATGACTAGAATGTTAGTCGATGGTGGTGCTACTGTTAATCTTATGCCATATGCCGTGTTGAGAAAACTCGGTAAGGGTGAGTCCGATTTGATGAAAACCGATCTGATGCTCAGAGATTTTGAAGGGAAGACTTCTCCAGCTCGGGGGGCACTTTGTGTTGATTTGACGATCGGGAGTAAGACTTTGCCCACTACTTTCTTTATCATCAATGGCAAGAGTTCTTACAATATGCTCCTAGGACGGGATTGGATTCATGCTAATTGTTGTATTCCATCTACAATGCATCAATGTGTAATTCAATGGGTTGGAGATTCGGTAGAGATGGTGAAAGCCGATGCTCCATTTAATATTGCGACCAGCTGAAGTGTGTCCTTGGAGCTATGAGGTGACTTGCATATCAGGACAGGCTATTGATCCTCGACTTCCTCAAGATGTCCGATTTTGGTCTACAACCTGATCCAAGCAGTCGGTCCTGAAGAATTGTCTTAATGGATGTTGAAGATGATGGAAAACTAGGCTATGGGTTTACGTCGGCTGATAAATTAGAAGAAATCGATTTAGGAGATGGTAGCAAGCCTAGGCCGACGTATGTAAGTGCTAAAATAGATCCTGAGTTTAAAGCTAAATTGATAACTTTATTAAGAGAATATAAAGATTGTTTTCCTTGGGATTATTCTGAGATGCCCGGACTAGACCGATCAGTTGTTGAACATCGGTTACCGATCAAACAAGGGTTTCGGCCGTATCAACAGCCGTCTCGTCGTTGTGATCCTAAAATTTTAGATGATATTAAGGCAGAAATTACTTGGCTCATAGATGCTAAGTTATTAGACAATGCCGGTATGCCGAGTGGATTTCAAATATCGTCCCTGTTTATAAGAAAAATGGAAAGCTTCGAGTTTGCATTGATTTTAGGGATCTTAATAAAGCGACTCCGATGGATGGATATCTGATGCCGATCGCCGATGTGCAAGTTGATGCGGCAGCAGGACATAAATTTATTAGTTTCATGGATGGAAATGCTGGATATAATCAAATCTTAATGGTAGTTGAAGATATTCACAAAACTGCGTTCCGATGCCCTGCTCACATCGGATTATATGAGTGGGTCGTGATGACTTTTGGACTTAAAAATGCTGGTGCTACCTATCAAAGGTCCATGAATTATATTTTTCATGAGATTATTGGAAAGATTGTTGAAATATACATTGATGATGTGGTGGTTAAATCGGAGAGTTATGATGATCATTTAGCCGATTTACGACGCACATTAGAGTGTACAAGGAAACATGGCCTTAAGATGAATCCACTCAAGTGTGCTTTTGGAGTATCGGCTGGACAGTTTCTGGGGTTTATGGTTCATGAAAGGGGAATCGAAATTAGCCAGAAGAGTATCAGTTCAATTAATAAAGTGGTTGCCCCTGAAAATAAGAAAGAACTTCAGTCGTTGATTGGAAAAATCAATTTCATCAGAAGATTCATATCTAATCTGTCTGGCAAGATTAAGCCGTTTACTCCGTTGTTAAAGTTAAAGACCGATCAAGAGTTCGTATGGGGAAAGGAGCAACAAGAGGCTCTAGATAAAATTAAGAGTATTTGACTTCTCCTCCGATTTTAGTTCCTCCACAGAAAGGTAAGCCGTTTAAATTATATTTATCGGCTAATGAAACTGCAATCGGATCTGCTCTTGTTCAAGAATTCGAAGGAAAAGAACGGGTTGTTTATTTTGTGAGTAGAAGATTATTGGATGCTAAACAAGATATTCTCCCGTTGAAAAATTATGCCTATGCTTGTATTTCTCTTGTACCAAATTGAGGCATTATTTATTATCGGCTGAGTGCATTGTTGTAAGCAAAGATGATGTAGTCCGATATATGCTATCTTTGCCGATTTTGAATGGAAGAATCGGTAAGTGGATCTTGGCCCTTTCAGAATTTGATTTGAGATATGAATCTGCTAAAGCTATTAAAGGACAAGTATTGGCTGATTTTGTTGCTCAACATTGTGGATCGGATGAAGTCATGGTAGAACCAGTTCCTTGGTCACTTTTCTTTGATGGATCGGCTTGCGGGGTTGGATCTGGTATCGGAGTAGTGACTCATCTCGCCCCGGGGGGCAAGTTTCGACTTTGCGATACCGATTGAGAAGACTGCCACTAATAATCAAGCTGAGTATCGGGCAGTTCTTAAAGGTTTACAACTATTACGAGAGGTTAAGGCCGATGCTGTTGAAATATTTGGAGATTCGATGTTAGTTGTGAAACAGTTATCTAAGGAGTATGAATGCAATGATGATATTCTTTTAGGATATCGCGATGAGTGTCTCCAATTATTGAAAGAATTTAAGATGGTAACAATCGAACATATCCCAAAACTTCATAATCATGAGGCTAATCGATTGGCTCAGAGTGCTTCAGGGTATCGACCGATTCAAGACGTATTGGAATCGGATTTTGCTGATGATGATTGGAGAAAGGAAGTGTTTGATTATTTGAAGGATCCGTCTAAAAGAACCGATAGGAGAATAAGATTGCAAGCAATTAAATATGTTTTGATGGATGACAAGTTGTACTATCGAACTCTTGATGGAGTATTACTCAAATGTGTCGGTTCTGAAGAGGCTAAGGTGTTGATGGGCGAGATTCATGAAGGTGTTTGTGGGGCACATCAGTCGGCTTTTAAGATGAAGTGGATGATTCGACAAAACGGATATTTTTGGCCGACTATTCTCGAAGATTGCTTTCGATATTATAAAGGTTGCCAAGATTGTCAAAAGTTTGGTAATGTTCAGAGAGCTCCAGCTTCGGCTATGAATCCGATTATTAAGCCGTGGCCTTTTAGAGGATGGGGAATCGATTTGATCGGACAGATTAATCCGCCGTCTAGTAAAATCATAAATTTATAGTGGTGGCGACCGATTACTTTACTAAATGGGTTGAAGCTATACCTCTGAAGAATGTGACATCGGTTGATATGATTGAGTTCGTTAAAGAACATATCATCTACCGATTTGGTATTCCATAGACTATAACTACTGATCAAGGAACTATGTTTATTTCTGGAGAATTTGAAGAGTTCGCGTCAAACATGGGGATTAAGTTATTGAATTCATCTCCTTATTATGCTCAAGCCAATGGTCAAGCCGAATCTTCAAATAAGGGGATAATCAAGTTGATAAAGAGAAAAATTGAAGAGAATCCTAAGAGGTGGCATGTTATGTTAAGTGAATCTTTATGGGCATATCGGATGGCATGTCATGGTGCTACAAAATTATCTCATTATCAGTTGGTTTATGGTCATGATGCCGTTTTGCCTTGGGAAATTAAAACTGGATCTCGACGTATCGACCTTCAAGATGAATTAACAGCTGAAAATTATGCTATTTTGATGAAAGAAGAATTAGAAGATTTGGCTAGTCATCGATTAAGAGCATTAAGTAATATCGAAAAGGATAAAGCACGTGTGGCTCGATGGTACGATAAGAAGGTAAAATTAAGAGTTTTGTTGAAGGAGATCTCGTTTGGAAACTAGTGTTGCCAATCGGATCAAAAGATTCTAAATTCGGAAAATGGTCTCCGACTTGGGAAGGGCCGTATCGAATTCATCGCTGTGCGTCGGGTAATGCATATATCTTGGAAACGCTTGAAGGAGAAATATTTACAAGGGCTTTGAATGGGAAATATTTGAAAAAGTATTACCCTAGTATTTGGGTAGATTCATGAGCTGATTACTGATCGGAAGATACAAGGAAATACATGCAAGGACAAGCGAATCGGATTCTTAACCGCTTCGAAAGTTCTGATCCGATTTGATCTAAATCGAAGATACATGGCCGATGTGATAAACATCGCCCTTAGTGCAAAAAATAAAAATAAAATTACAGGGAATCTAATATTCTTGGATTGTCACGATTGCCCTGCAGTGACTCTCATGCTGCTCATAGGATGCGGCAATCTCTTGCTGTTCGTGAAGGAGTCTTATCGTTCCGTCCCTTGAGATGCGGGTCGAGTTTATCAGATTCTCTGCGCCGATTATCAGGTCTCTTCTTGATTCTAGGCGAGCGAGTTGTTCTTCGAGAAGGGAGAGAGAAAGTTGAAGAGCTTGGATCTGATGGCGAACTTGGTTGATTCCACCGGGGGCATGGTGTTGATGTGGATTGAATGAAGCACGGAGATGATTCCTGCTGGAAGTCTTTCTTTGATTTCTTCAGCATGACTCTCAAGGAAGTATTCGTCTCCTGCAGAAAGACGATTACCAGCTTGGAGCGATGTGATGATCTCGTCAAGCCTCTGAAATATTTGAGAAGAAAATTAGATTGAGAAAAGAAGTGATGGATCGAGTTAAGAAAGAATTGTTCACCTGTTGAAAGGGAGCCATTTTTCGCAAAGAGTTGGTGTATGTGATATGTGAAGGGGAGATGGTGTGGTATTTATAGAGGCTTTCGGTTGGGAGCATTTATGAGACAGTATTAAATCTCTCGATTCAGAGAGTCTGAAAAAGCTTGTGAATCAGCTATGACATCAATGCGGGTTGATAGCAGAGATCGGAGAATCGATCGAGGAGTCATGCATAAATTAAAATAGAGAGCAGGGGTCAAATCTACAGGAAATGATATTCATTACAAGCCAATAAATGTGCTCAGATTACAAGTCATCATATGAGGGATCGGACTACATTTAACGCTCGCAGGCGTATCTGATCTATGTCATCAATGACGCGTTGATGAGCTTCGATGGAGCCTTGCTGCGCTGAAATGCTTTTATGGAGCTTAAAGGCTTCGGATGCTTGGATCTTGAGGGTCTTGTTGAGATCTTCGATAATGGATGGAAGCTGCTGCAGTCTTGTTTCCTCTTCCTCGAGTTGTTGACTAACCAATCGGAGCTCGTTCGCCAGCTCTACTTTGCGAGCTTTCAGTTCGTCAATCTTCGCTACTATGGAAGGACGACTTGTTTCAAGGAATCGGATCCTATCCTTAGTGGCGTTGGCCAGATCCCTCTTCGCTTCCGATTCCTTTATCAAGGATTCCCGATTCTGAAGATCGGTTATTTTTTGGCGAGCTTCAATAAATTCGATTTGGCGACCTTCGATGTAGGGCCGCAGGAATGATGGCCGCTTGTGCTTTGCGATCAAGGTGTGACCGTAACTGGTGAAGGATCGATCGAATCGGCCCGGCGTCTTGAACTAAAACGAACGTGTCTTGTTCCAACAGAACTTGGAGGTCCGACAGTTTGTTTTTGATATCTTCTGGAAGCGATGGAGCACTGACGTCAGTTGATGGGATGACCACGGTCGGAGAGATTCTTGTTTCGGCCGAATTGTACTTCGTCGTCATCCAAAAGATCTTTGATTGCAAAATCAAAGAAGCTGTTGTCGATCGAATCTTGCGCCTGAAAGATAGAAAAATTTGTGTTAATGACGGGAAAGAAGGGTTAGAATCGGATGATGAAGTAATGAATAACCTGCTTCAAGTTGATTTCAGTCAAATTGAGTAGGCTGCCTTGGCAGTAAAATCGGAGGTGGTTCCGATTGAACTTGTTCTTCAGCGATGGAGGGGGTTCCAGCTGGGTCGTTCTGAAGAAAAAGGGTGTTAAGAGTAGGATCGGACATTTTAAATGAATTCAAAGTGAGCTTACCAGTGTTTGCTGAGGAATTGTTATCTCCGTTTCTTGTTGAGGGTGACCTTCGGTTGTTTGAACCACCGATTCTTCTGGCTGTATATCGGTCACTTTTTCTGAAAGAAAGCAATTGTCATATTAAAAAGTATGGATCGATATCGGACGCATGCTAAGAAAGATTGTTACCTGGTGGGTTAAGCTCAGGATGGTTCGATAATGATGAAGCTGGGGAGTTCTGACGAAGTGCAGGAGGAGGCATCGGTCCTACGTTTTCTTCGTTTTCTTGCTCTGTAAAAACGCATAAGTCAAGTTTGATTGTTAAGAATAAAAAGAGGAACTTGGAGTAAGAAAAGAAGTCGATACCTGCTATCGGAGAAAGGTGGGGGTTTGTATCTTGGAATGCACCGATGAGCAGATCAGTTGCCAGTTGAGTGCTGACCGTTGTAATCTTGATCTTCTTGGTTGTCTTCTTTGAAGAAGTACCAGTCTTATGCTTGGCCGATTTCCCCTTAAGAATATCTCCTGCTGATGGAGCGTTATATCCGATATGGGGAGTATCGGTTGCAGAGGCATACTTGATCGGTTGGCCACTCTTACTGGTTTTTGGGGGAGGGAATCGCTTCTCCTGCGGATGAAAGGGGTTAATAATCGAAATAATCAAAGGTTAGAAATTTTTATGGAAACTGTAAATACCTTTAGTGTGGTCGAGAAGTTCGGATCAAATATTTTGCAATATGATGAAGCCGGCTCACAGAAAAGATGTTGTGACCACTCAGCCCACCAATTCTTGAAGGCCGATGTAGCTATAGAGGTGATGCTTACCAACTTCCATGTGTCCAGATCAGACATATCTAGGTCAGGAACTCGGTCTAGGAGGCGGCAGAAAGCGAGACCGTTTTCAACATTGGTTCGATATGCAATCAAATCGGCAAAGAATAGCTTGATTGGAGCTTGAATGAAACCCAACTGCCTGGCCGGCACGGAAGGATAGTAGAATTTGTAGGAGTGTTCGTCACAAGCTACCGGAAGAATATTCGGACGGATCATTTCTTTAAAGATCGATTTCATACTATCGTCCGATAAAACCGAATCCAGCTGAAAGATAATCGAATTTTCAAAGGAATTGTTGGGGTCTTCATAAGCAAACCAGATCAGAGCCGATTTGCTGAGGCCGTTGTAAAAACAATTGAAGTACGCAGCCAACCGATTCGGAGACATTTTGTCGCGTCAAGGAATGCAGCTGCTTCTCCGAAGGAAGTGCATCGACGGGGGATGATCTTGTTTCCTTCTGTCTGGTCTGATGGAAAACTTTGATTGAAAAGATCTGCTTTCCAGGCCTTGTGCATGTGCAGGTTTAACCATAGGTTTATGAACCACCAAGGGCCACTGAGGCAGGAAATCGGTTCTCCTTTCTTCAATCGAGTTGATACCTCGTGTAGCAGTTGGTAGACCAATCCAAGAAGATACTTGCCCAAAGGGAGGAGGTTGCCCGATGCTAGATGCTCGGCCACTTTCTGATATTTAACACAAGGGGCAAAGGCTTTTCCACAGAATACAAATTTTTCTAGCCACATAAGAAGGAAGGCTGAATATTCCTTGTGATCGATCGGTCCTTGGCTCTTTGAATAAGTGGAGATATAATCTTTCCAGCCTATCTTGGCCACTGTGATGATGTGACTAGGTTTGGCAAGATTGTCGAATCTATTTGTTGAAGTTATGTTCAAACCTGTCAACATAACTATGTCGAAGAGGGTAGGCGTCATCGGACCATGGCCAAAAGAAAGGCATTCAGAGCATCGGACCAGAAGTGAGAAGCGGCTATCAAAAGCGGCTCGTTCTTCTTGATGTTTGATAGAGAAAGGGTGAGTCATTGGCCGATCTGATAGGTTTCCCAATCGGCTCGCTTGCTGCTCATGCGGAGATACCAGTTCCTCCATCGTGAGATTACTATGGGCCTAGATCTAAAGGCATCCTTCCATGGGGAGAGGGGATCCGATAGCTGCTTAAAGGGAAGGCGATTGGTTTCAAGGTTGATGAAATCGACTGGATCTTCGTTGCCAATCGGACCCAAAATGAACAGACCAGGAGTCTCTGGAATGGGGATTGTGATCTCATTCACAAGGGCCTAGAGAAAGAGTAAGAAAAAGAAATTTTAAATCTACAAAAAGCATGAGAGCATTGTTGGGGAAGACGAAGAACAGCAAAGAACAGGGGAAAAAGAGTTGAGATCTATTACCTTAGGGGCGGAGGAGCTTGAAGCCATTGTGACTTGCAGAAGTTGAGGAGTCCGCTTGAAGAGAGTTGGTGAAGTTGAGAAGCGGCGAGGACCGGTCGCCGGTGATTTCCTTGAAGACTTGCGCTTAACAGCTGTTGAAATGGCGGCGATGGTGAAGATGAAACGGCGGCTGAAGGAAGGAGGAAGGAGTGAAGTATTTATAAGCCTTGTCTACAGGGGTAAATGAGGGATTTCGCATGGTCGGGTAAAAATCAGGGTTTCGTGAGAAACGGTAACAAATTGAAAGGGCCCGAGAATTTCGGGATAATATGGATATTTTATCCGAAACTGGGGGGCATGTGTTGACGACGTTTTTGACACGTGTCATAGCCGACGCCTTGAAGGAATTTCAATGAAGATGGAGTTAAAATTGAAGATGATGTTTGGATCAGATTTGTTTCCATAAGAAGAGTCAGTATCGGACTCAAGACTTCAGAATCGGATCGGACTCGAAAAGTGAGTTGAAGGCGTCGCGAGCTTTGGGCTGAAGTGGGCCATAATGGGCTGGCCTTTTTATTGTTATTTAGAGTCTTAGTCAAAGTAGTTTCTTTCTTTTGCGTCAAGTTTGTTCATGTCGTGATCGACTAGGAGTCTGTAATTCCAGGGTATAAATATAAACCCTGAGGGTCGTGAAGAGGTTACGAACACATCAATACACAAACTTTTACTACTTGCATCTACTTTTCGCAATTTACTTACAAGTCGGCGACTTCATCAAGTTTTTTCTCTTTCACGAGTTCTCCTGAGCTAGTCAAGGCGGTCCAGATCTCCAAGGCTTGCTCGTGAGTTCCACTTCTACTGAATAACATCTAAGCTTTAGCATCGGGCGCATCGCTGTTGCTCCGTTTAGATTTATTCGACAGTTATCGATATTTGCTAGATCTTCAAGTTTATTCTTGTTGTTTTAGCTTTTATCACCACTTATCTAGCTTAGAATTCTACTTAATCGGCTCTATTAAAGCATTAACCTTGAAATCTATCTAATAGCTGATTAGTTCAATTCTAAGTGTTGTTTCACTGAGCTGTATCGGAGCACTTTACGGTTATCTTTTACTGCTTAGTTATCAATCGGCTTTCAGCTGTTTGATTATCAGAATCGGCTCCCCGTGCTGTTTCATTGCATATCGGAATCGGTTCTATCACATTCGATTTCACTAACGAGAATCGGCTCTTCAGCTATTTCGTAACGTCCAATTTTATCCTTGTCAATCAACAGGTCGGATTGACTGGCACGCCCCGGATTTCAAGGTCACGCCTTCGTTCATGTGTTAACGCATCTGTCACCGCCCGATTTTTGCATCAACAAATCCTAGTCTAGTTCGAGTAGTAACTCGTATAACCCTCGTTGCGCGAGTACTTTCCTTATTTATCAACTAGTTCCCAAGTATCGTAGAGTCTCGTGCCACCCTGTGCCGCGGTCTCTACTCGTTGTCATTATCCTCCCTTGGAGTCTTCCTGCGTCCATGTGGGCCCTAGGCCACCATGTCTAACAAGCCCCCGAGCGCTTCATAGCCGAGTTCTTATTGTCCTAAGAGTGCTTGGTCCCTGATTCGAGTACTTTTTGAACTTTCTTGAAGATCTTCGAGTACTTCCTTGGTCCGCAGGTTTTGGTTTCGAAGACGAGGCTGTGAGGTGCTCAAGCCCCGAGATGTTCTTAAAATTTTAGAGTGCGATTTTAAATCGCACTTCATATGAAGTAGTCCCCTGAGCTTTGGTTGAATCGAAGACTCAAGCTGAAGGTCCTGAAAAGTCTTGGTTCTTGGGTGGAAATTTGAAAAACTTCACATTAGTGACCCTTGTGCCTTGTAGCCCCCGAGCCTTGATCCATGCTTTAGTGTGGTGAGAAGGGTCAAAGTACTCGTGGCTTAGGATTAGATGGATAATGAAAGTCCTCGAAATTAAGATAGGCTAATAATATTAAATAGATCTTCAAGTTTGTGAGCTCTTCTAAAAATAAAGATTTAGATAATATCTTTTCCTCTTTTAAAGTTGGACGATGTCTGTTATCCAAATAGATTCTTTTTCCTCTTTGGTGGTAAAGATAACCTTTTTCAGGTTTTTACTTTTCACCTTGCTTTAGTAAAAAATTGCTCCTTTTTATTGTCGACGGCTGCCGCCATCGTCGTTGTTTTGCTTGCTCCCCCTTCCTTGATCTGTCTTTCCTTGAGCCCCCGAGCGTGATGCGTGAGAAGAAGCCTGCGACGACAAGGAAAGCGCCTAGGGCAGGGAGAAAGAGGAACACCAAGCGGAAGCGTACCAGCTCAGATCCGGTTCTTCCTCCTCCAAAGCTTGGGAGGGTTGATAGTCCGCATTATCCGCCACGGCCTACTTATATCAAGAGGTCAGTGGTCAAGCATTCCGATCTTGAGCGTCTTGTAGGTCTTGGTTTTTTAGAAGACCAAGCGATTCTTCAATGGGCTGCCCCTCCATCGACCGAGATGCATCCTATGGATCCGGTCGACAAGATCTTCGTTTTCACTTCCTTTGTAGAGAGGGGTCTTGGATTTCCTTCCTGCCGTTTTCTTCGCGGCCTCCTTGATTTTTATCATCTGAAACTCTAGAACCTTGATCCCAATGGAATCTTCCATATCTCTGTTTTTGTTCACTTCTGTAAGGCTTTTCTCGGTATCTATCCCGATTTTGACTTGTTTAGCGAGTTGTTCGTCCTCACACCTTTCCCAAAAGAGTTCTCTATTTCTCCTATTGGTGGGGCGGTTGTTCAGTTTCGACTGGGTGCAAGGCAAAAATATCTCGACTACACTTTGCCCCCGTCCGGTGCCGAGTGGAGGCAGTCGTGGTGGTATGTTGGGAACCATCCACCTACTTTTCCAAAGTTTACTGGGAAGGCTACCGTGAGTGAGCCTTGCTGGAGTGAAGTTCTGACTGGATGTGATTCCAGAAAGTTATCGACCTTGTTCAAGACTACCGAGTACTTGAACAAGCAAGGGGTAAGAGTTGTGTCAGTTGTATACAGCTGGATTAAGCGCAGAGTGCAGGCTCAGGGTTTGCGGGAAAGCTTTGGCTACGAGTACAGAGGTTGTGGTGATCCTTCTCGTATGAGCGCTGAAGCGTTGTCTGAGAAGCAGATCTTGGAGCGGGTTCGACTGATGCTTCCTGGGGTTGTTGAGAAACCCTATGTCCCGCAATTGTATGATCGAGAGCATCCTCCTCGTCAGGTAGTTGGTGAAACCACTTGTTCGTTGACCGACTGGTTTTGTGTTCAAGTGCTTGATGCTTCATTCTTGTAGGTTCCTGGTGCTCCCGCGTCGTCTTCGTTGGCTGAGGAAGAAGATGAGGGTGATCATCGAAAGTATGATGGGCCTCTTCTTAGAGATCTCGAAATAAGACGGAAGCTGCAGATTTGTGTTCGGAAGGTTAAGATCTCCCGAGGTGTGGTGCAGACGAGTTCTTCTGTTGAAGAGCTTGAATCTCGATAATTTTGGCCTTTTGATGAGTTTTAGTCTTCCATTCGTAGTTTTATGATTCCTTCTGACTACATGATTTGTTGCACGTCAACTGCTGAAGACTTGCCTCTGCCAACCCGAGATTACTCCATCGGCTATGGGGGGAGTTGCAGAAACTATTGTTGTAATGCCTTCTGAGCGAGCGGATAATGATGTCGTGGTTGACTCGTCGGCCGCGGGATCCTCGATGCGTGTCAAGCCAAGTGCTGCTGTGAAGAAACCAAAAAAGTTGGTATTTGGCGCTCCTCGTCTTCGTACGACTGGTTAAGACAGGTTAGATGCCGAGACACTTTGTAGACTGGTTTTGTAAAAGAGCTTTTTCCTGATTGTCTCTTTATCTTCTGCAGAGTATCCACCCTTTTGTCTTACTTGAGGAGATCTTCGACTGGTTCGTCTTCTGGGTCGACCATGCCAGGGAGAGCTGATCCTTGCCTCATCATGAAGGAGGGTGCTTTGGAGAAAGTGGTCAATGTTCAGACTGAGCTCCCAGTGGAAGCAGGGCCGAGTACTTCTGCAGGAGTGGTCATGGCTCCTTGTTCCGCTGGTGAGCCAGTCGTGTCTGAAGTGACTCCTGCTTCTGCTGAAGTAGTAGTCGCTGCTTCTTCATTGGATTCGGGCGCCGATAATTCCGGGAAGGGGAGTGCTTTGCCCCCTTGGTTGATGGTTCTCTGAAGAATTCTCCTGATGAGTCCTTGATCCTGAGGCAAATGGTTTCTTCTCTGGAGTCGGAAGTAGGGGAGCTTAGAAGACTTAATTCTGATCTCAAGGTTCGTTATGATGAGTCGAAAGCTGCCCGATGGAAGAGTATTCGAGAGCACAACGAAGATACCAATAGGATTATCAAGAATATTGACAATTATGTCGATATTGATGCGGTTAAGGCTAAGCATGCTGCTGAAATCCAAGCTCTGACCGTGAAAATGCAGAGTATTTCCTTGAATTTTGTCTTTTATCTCCTTCTGTCTTTGTTGACTGCTCATGAGACATTTTTCCTTTGCCAGACTTGGAAGTTGACTATATGGAGCTCCAAATGGATCTAATAATTGGAGGAACAGAGTTTACAATCTTACTGAGAAGAACGAGAGGTTGATCCTGTCTTCCAAGAGTGTTCAAGGGTCGTATAATGCTCTAAAGGCTGATCAGGAAGCTCTTGTTAAGCGTTACGAGGATCTGGAGGCAGCGGCTATGGTGGTTGCAGACTCTATTGCACTGGTTCCTGCCGGTACTTGTACTCAACTGCTTCTTGATCGTCTTGCAGAGCTTCCTCCAAAGCTCAACTCGTATCTGCGCCGCACTTGTACCTTTGTGGTCAATAGCGTCCTTTGCAGCTATTCGTTCTTTCCATCCGGATGTTAGCTTAGACAATGTTCCAGATAGTAAAGCTAGGGATTGTATCGACACTCAATTCAAAGATCACTTAGAGTGTACTAGGCCGATTGCAGAGCAAGTTGTAGATAATTTTGACCTGGAGTCCGTTTGATTGTAAACTTGTTCTCCTGCTATGTAGTGAAGGTAAATTTATTTAGATGGGAGAGTAGAAACAACCTAGGTCTTTGTACTTTTTGCTGTGGAATATGTGCTTTGTTTGATGCGCCCACTTGTGTACGTTTCCCAACTTGTTTGCCGTCACTCTTTTGTGAGTTCTCTTACTGCCTGAAGATACATGGCTTATTCGAGTAACTCGTGTGACTTTCTTGAAGTCTAATTGGTTAAGAATCTGGCCGAGTAGTTGGATGAACTACTCGTTATTCAGATGTCTCATTTGTACTTATTTGAAACTACTTGGATCGGGTCTGACTGCTTTATGAGACTCAGTATAGCCGAGTGGTTTGCCTGCCATGCTCTTCCACCCTTTAGTCTTCCTTGCCTGGTTCAGACTGTGGTGCTGCTGTAAGGCCAGCGTACCTCTTCAGTTATCTCTCCCTTTGAGTTATTTCTCTTGGAAATAATCTTCTTGGAGATCCTTAAAATATTTGATTTTGTTTGTACAAAATGCTTGGATCGGGTCTGACTTTATTCAGAAGCCAATGTAGTCGAGTGGTTTTCCTGTCGTGCTCTTCCACTCCTTTGGACTTCGTTGTCTGGTTCAGGTTTAGATGTTGCTGTAAGGCAAGCGTACCTCTTCAGTTATCTCTCGCTTTGAGCTATTTCTCTTGGAAGTAAGCACTCAGAGATCCTGGAAATACTTGTTCTTTGTACTTGTGGTTATGACTATTTATTTCCCCTTCTTCTGAAGATTTCATTTGGGAGAGTAGTCGTTTTTTGAGTCCTTTTGCCTTAGTTTGGGTATTTTTTTCTTGAACTTGACTTGTTTGTTTCAAGTACTTGAGGGGCCTGGACAGAGCAGGTTGGTCGCGTTCCTCTGAAAATGTGACGCTTTTGCAGTTTTGCTCTGTCCTTGGTTGGCGACTTTATGCCATGATCCCTCCACTGTTGATCCAGTGACTTAGGTGTGGGTTTGCGCTCTTGTTGTCATCTTGCCAATCTGGATAAGATCGAATCTTGATTGTGTTTTCCGTGAGATCATGAGCGAACAATAACTTTTGTCTAGTTGTGCTTTCTTCTGGCTATAAATGGCTTCGATTTGCTGAGGGTTGCCTTTGTTGAATTTCTTAACGACGTTACCAGTTCCCCGACAACGGCGCCAGAAATGCTTGTTGACATTTCTTAACGACGTTACCAGTTCCCCGGCAACGATGCCAGAAATGCTTGTTGACATTTCTTAACGACGTTATCAGTTCCCCGGCAACGACGCTAGAAATGCTTGTTGACATTTCTTAACGACGTTACCAGTTCCCCGGCAACGGCGCCAGAAATGCTTGTTGGTATTTCTTAACGTCACTACTAATTGCTTAGTAGCGCCGCTAGGAATACCACATGGTAATCTAACAATTACGAATGAATCCGCAAGTGCACGAATATACCATTGTAGCACTTTACCCATGAGTATTTCCAAGGGTATCGTATTTCCCAAAGGAAGGCGGGATGGTTGAAGAATACTATTGCGAACCATGAATATAGCGATAGCATGGATAGAATCATACTAGGAGGAAGAAACAAGATAGATAGATATGATGGTAGTGTGACACACACAGGGGATCAACTCAAGGACATCTAGGATAGAGAGAAGGACTAAGAGTTAGCATCTAGGTTCTTATGTATTTCCTATACATGGCACAGGTCAAGCTAGAACTACGGGTCACACAAATATACAAGCCGAAACTACTCATTTCAGAACTCCTACAACGAACCCGGACGTGGGGGATTTCAGAGGGTCCAACGGGGCTGTCACCACCCGCGGCCTACCCCGGCCAAACCGTGGGGAACGCTCATAATCTCTCCATGATTCCAACCCAAGCACCATGCTTGCATTGCTCACAACACATTGACCACCTCGAGCTATTGAGCTATTGATCAATGAGGCTATAGGGATAGTCGGAGAACCCAAACCAAGGCATAGCTCAAACAAAGCATATAAAGCATGAAACCATATTCTAATTGAACTAGAGCAAAGTCTAACATGTATGAGGGCACTCAATTCTATACTATCTATGCAAGGGTATAAGACTTCACAAGCATATAAGCCAAGCATTATAAGAGAGCAAGAACTTGAGCACAACTCAACCATGTCATGACAGAGACAAACCATATAAGAAGGAAATGTATAATCAAAGTAGAATAAAGTCTTCCCAGAACTAAGAGATACAAGAGCCATACCCTTGCTCCAAGAGACTTGGAACCTGAATAGAGCTACTCTAGCCTATGTCCACTAAGCCTAGAGCGTAAAGAAGAGAGTGATTTCCCAAGAGTTGTGTGTCTCATTTGGAGGCCCCTCCCTCTTATTTATAGGCTCCAACCAGCATCATCTCAAGCGAATATTCCTTGGAGCACCTCAGAACCGAACTTGGGAGAGCACCAGGAGCTGACACGTGGAAGCATCTCAGGAGAGGAGCCAGAGGCGGTTCGGCCGATCCTGTGGTTCGATCGACCCCTCCTGGGCCTCCCTCGGATTGTGCTTCTTCAGGGTGGCTGACAGGTGGGTCCCAAGTGTTGTCTGCACTTGTGCTCACTGAGTTGAGGTGGTTTGGTCCCTGGTGGGCCCCTCAATCCATGTGATGCACATGTGGCAGCGTCTGATTCGTCGAGAGGATGTCACTTGGATCCTTGAGGTGGATTCTCCTTCCATTTATTTTATTTTCTGCAGCAAATCACCTAAAACTAAATATCCACTAGGACATGTGAAACTACATTATTCGAAGGGAAATATGCGTGTTAGCATTGCAAATCCTTCACTTTAGTAGAGAATGTTGGCGGTTATTGTGGCAGAACCGCTCAAATTAATCCGGTTTTAGTGTGCTAAACATCGCATTAGACGCGATTAGACACTTAAACCGAACTAAAGTGACAGCCTGTCGTGTCGAGCCTGATACAACCACGCACAGTTACCGAGATCGAAACAAGTCATGCATTTACTCACGCGAAGGAGAGTACCAGAGATTACAACAATCCACAGATAATTTAAATAGGTCCCATTTCGGTACTTTGTTACAAACTCAGTTCATGCATATAGTAAAGAGAATTCAGAGTTTAAAATGCAGTGGAAAATAAACTATTTATTCGGAAAGGTAGTGACGTCACGTGAAGCCGTCGTGACATTACTCGGAAGCATCCTCGTCCCAGACAACGGTCCATCCCGGAGGAAGGGTGGTCGGCCAGGTAAGACCTGCAACCATCTCCTCGAGAGTACTACCTGAAAACAATTCAACAAGCAAGGCTGAGTATACTAATACTCAACAAGACTTACCCGTTGGGTGAAAACTACATCACCAACTCCTAAACATGCAAGGCCTTTGGCTGGTGGGTTTGTTTTGCCAAAAAGCGACTAAGAGTGAGTCCTTACTTTCAGCATTTTAGCGTCAAGTTCTAGTACTTTAACCATTCTAGGTAAGCAGCCTATACTAGTCAAGCAAGTTGAGCAAGCAATTAAGCAAACATCAAACTTATCATCGTCATGTTCCGCTTCCATTACTCAGTGCGACAAGAGGTCAAGTAGTCTCATTAGCTGCGAGAAACAGACAGTTCGAACCGATTTTAAAACCTTGCAAGGTGGAAACTAAACACATGGAAAAGCATCAACAACCAAGGTCGACGCTAACCAGGTAGTTCCCATCAATCCTCGAATTGCGTCCAGAGCCAAACTCCCCCTGGCATACGAGGTCTAAGGCCGGCCGAACTGAACACTTACGCCCCTCGTACCCACATGTACGTGGCATGGGGAAGAAGTTCCCGGAAGGAGCAGGAAAAAGTCCACACATCCGATTCATGTAGGTACTAAACTTACCGGTCCCAAGCCCAAACAAGTGCTTAGTACTTTCAAACACTTGACCAACATCACCGACACATTTCGACCTTAGCCAATTCTTAATAAACAGACGGGGCATGTACATGACAAAATCCCCGTCCGTCATCCTTATGATTCCAACATAAGTAAGGCATGTGATCCCTATAATCTCGCGAGTGACGGGAAACCACTCGACTTTTACCGGGTCCGTATAGCATAGCAACTATTGACCTGACATTCTAGTATTGCAAAGCATAGGTACCTGGGATCATGCAACTAGGGTTTCAATCAATGCCTGAACGTAAATGCACAAGCATAACTTAACAAACATAGTTGCATAATTTCAGAACATAGGTTATGCTCCGGGGCTTGCCTTCGGGCATGTGGTTAGTTTGGGGATCCTCAGCAGCGGGGTTCGGTTCGTCCTCCACCTGGATCACGTTCACGTCTCCCGAGGCCTGTTCTTCTTCTCTGGTCGGCACCAATTCGTAGTCACCGTCTGCGAGTGCTTGTTCTACACGAGAAGCACATGCGTAAAAGGTGATCTTATATCGAGTCATCATACTCGCATAATGATAGACCCGTTAGTGTATGAAATGGCACATTCACCTGGACAATATTGGTCTGACCTTCCCTTTCTTTAATTAAGTTTGTATTTACTCATAAAAGAACTTGGGGTGTTCGATGGTGATTGTGTACACATCTAAGATTATTTAATTTGCTTTCAGCATAAAACAGAAAGTGTGGTGTTGTGGGGTGGTTTATTTATTTAAAACACTTAAAGGTGATTTGCTTTTTATTTAACCCATTAAAGCATTGAAACTTCGATAATTTATTCTGGCAGTTTGGTGTATGTTTTGCATGTGAAAAATATACAGGGTGCTCTTGGTTTGATCCTTGATTTACTATCCAAAATTCAGATAAAAAACATGGACAGAACCACCAAGAAAAATAACACAAGTCCAGCACACTAGCATGAAGAATAGATCCTTGAAAATCACACTATCAGTAATTGATCCTAAAATTTTTACCAGGGCTATATCTAGTTGAAACAAGCTGCCATGCCAAGGATGAGGTTAAAAAGATTTAAGGAACATGCTGATCAATTGGTTTGATTTAAGTACTGGTAAAATTAAATGAGCAAGCTAACCATGCCAAATTGAGCTCTTCTATTTAACCCAAATGCATAACATCACAGCTACTGCAAAAAGATTGGATTAAAAAGCTTAAAAGATTAATTTATTTCTAAACAGAAACTGCATAGATGAGCTTAAACAAATCATACCTCAAAATCTAGAGTAGTTCTGTGTGCCAATTTTTTACAGCAAGCCACAAACTACTCGGACGAGAACATATCCAAAAATCAATACAAACTAACCCACAGATTTTAAACTATGCCCAAACTTGTATTTGAACAGATTTGAATCTAGTTTGAAAGCTAAGCAGAAAACTCCTATACATGCTTTCTATAAAAGGTAGAGCATAACACAGAGAGCTCAACAAAATTGTATTTGCATTTTTCCGATTTTTCTATGATTTTTAATCAATTTTTAAAATTCTCAGTTTTTGAATCTAGATCCGAAGAATCTATTTTAACTTAACCCCCTGGACTTTCTAAAACTTCACAAATAGGCCCCTTGTTTTAGCGCTTAGGCCCCTGGGAAAACTCTGGGCCTTGCAATGTGGTCTCTGGCCATGGCCGGCGGCGGAGCGGCCAATTCCGGCGAAGTGGGACCGCGGGGCTGGATGAGAACATGGGGGATCCACTCACCGGCTTACCTAGCGTCGTTCTTGTGCAGGAAGGAGGGCGGAAGAAGGTGCGACGGCGGCGGGCGGTGAGCGGCGGCAGCGGTGCTCTGCCTCAGCTCGAACCGGCGGCAGCGGTGGTGGAGCGGCGCTGCGAGTGGCCGGGGAGCTTGAGTGGAGGTGGGGGAGCACGAGTGCAGGGGAACAAGTGGACGGAGTGGCGCGGCGGCGGGTGCTCGGTGGAGCAGCCTGGCGGCGTCAATGGCAGGGCGGCGGTGGAGCTCGGGGAAGAAGGGAGGGGCACTATTTATAGGCGCGGGGTGCGGGTGGCGTCGAGGTGAAGCCAGGACACAGGCAGCGCGGGCAGGCGCGCGTCGCCGGGCGACGTGCACGTGGCGGCCAGTCGGGAGCGAGCTGACGCGGCTCGGGCAGAGCGCGGCTGTGCTGTCACGCCCACTTGGTCGAGCAGAGCACGGCAGGTGAGGCGAGGCCAGGCGGACTGCGCCGGGAGAGGGTGGATGGCCTGCGCGCTCGGGAGGAGGCCGAGGCGGTCGGCGCCGGGGACTGGCCGGGCGGGATTTCGTCGCGACGGGAGAGGGATCGCGCGCGCGGATTGGGCGAGACACGCCGGGTGGTTAGGCCGCGGACAGGCGGCCTCGGACGCGGAGCGCGGCGCGACGGGCGAGTGCCGCGTGGCGGCCGGCGGCTGAGCGCGGCGCGACAAGCGACGCGAGCGCGGGAAGCAAGGCCGAGGCGCGCGGGGTCAATGGCCGCTCTGTCCCATCGTCTTGATGGCCCTCGGGCCTCGGCGTCCGAGTCAGAGGACCGGCGACGCGTGGCAGCGGCCGCGGCGGCGTGAACGCGACGCGCTCGAGAGTGCCAGTGTACTCGGGGCTTTTCGTCGAACAGGTACCGTGCGCACATTCAAACGGGGGGTTCTTCAAAAATTTGAACTAAAGTTCAAATTCTCCAAAAACCAAAAGTGTTTCCCAAGCTACCAGCTACAACTTTCACAAAGGGTGACCATAGAAAAAGTGCACGGATTGGTGGTGAACGTGAGGAGAAGTTGGGTGAACTTCGGCTAGGTGAACTTCTGGGTTTGACTGGCTTTGACCAAGTTTTTAGGCATGAAACACTCAAAATTTTGAAGTCCACCAATTGACAAAGTTGTGTCCCACTAAAAAGTGAACAACTTTTATATTGGTAGATTTTTAAGTGTTTAAGTGAAATTTGGAATTTGAACCATGCCAACGAGGAAGGGTTAGGAGTTCACCGAGGAACTTAGGGTTTTTAGGGAGGTTTCCTTAAGTGAAAATCTAGGTGGGGCCAGGGTACACCTGATTAAGGTTAAGCCAAGTGATTTGCAGGTGATTAAGCTAAATAAACCCCTAGATTGTCACAGCTATTTTGGTACTTAATGGCCGTCAACAGCCTTCAATCTCTTGGAGATCTGTTTTTGGCCTTTGAATATGCGGTTGCCTTTCTGGCGATGCTTGAGGGCGTCTGTAATACCCCGTGTTATTAAAGCATTTAAAATAAATATTTTAAATAGTTTTCCCTTGAACTAAATATAATTTCCTCTCTTCCCAAATATTCAAAAACTATTTCATAAATAAAAACCATGCATTTAATTTATCTTATGTCATGCATTTTGGGTGCGTTAGAACCTCCTTCAAGTTCTTACCTTAGACCCTAATGGAATTTGAATTTAGATTCAAATTCAAACTCAAAGCCTTGTTCAAATAAATAGAAAACCTTTTATTTTGTTAAATGGGCCGCAACCTTCTCCACCCCAGCTCCAAGGTCCATTTCTCCCCCTCCAATTCACTCCCTCACCCTTAGAAGCCGGGGAACGGGAACGTGGCCACGTTCCTCGTTCCGGGAACATCGTTCCGGAACGGGAACGTTCCCGTTCCGGGAACAATTTAGTGTAAAAATCATTCATAAGTGCTGATCCTCGTTTCGGGGACGTCGTTCCCGTTCCCACCGTTCCGGGAACATGGCTTCTATGCCCTCACCCGCGCCTACACCTCCCTCCGACCGGCCCAGCTCGGCATCCACCAAAACCGGCCCGGCTCGCCCCTCCCACGCGCAGCCCACCACACGGCCCAAGACACCTCCACCCCCGGGCCCGGCAGGCCGCAGGCCGCCTCCCAGCCCACACGAGCGGCCCAACACGCAGGCCGACCTACACGGCTATCTCCCTTCCCCACTGCCCTAGCGTGCGGCAGCAGCCGCCGCCGTCGCCTGGCGCCGTCGCCGCCGCTCCGGCGGCCAAACCTCGCGGCCGCTCGGCGCCGAGACCTCCACTCCCTCCCACGTTCCGTTTTCACCGTCATCTTCTCCCTCTACGGCCGCACGCCGCCGCCGCATCCACTGGCCGAGCTGAGCCTGTCAAGCCGCCGCCGCCTCTCTGCTCGTTCCCCAGCAGCGCGCCACGCCGATGCCGCCTAGCCACGCACGTGCCACCACGCCCGGCGCCCTGCACCCGGCCTGCAGCGCTGCAGCTCGATGGCTTCCCCCTCCTTGCTCAGACGCGCAGCCCGGCGGTACCCCTGCCCGCAAAACCTGCGCCTGCTCCTTTGTTTAATCGTCGACGCTGCGCCTGTTGCATGACCGCCACGCCGCCCGCCCCGCAGGCTGACGCCAGCACCAGCCAGCGCCCGAACCCCTGCCCAGCGCCTATAAAAGCTCCTGCCCAGCCTTCCGTCCATGCACACACACTGGAGTTTCAAGCTCTCTACACCCACACGCAGGAGAGCTCTAGCTCTCTGCGTACACGAAGGCTCCAGCCCTCAGCATACAGACACAAGAGCTTCGACCGCCTGTGCACTGCGATACCGCTGCCCACGTAAAAAAAGGTGCGCCAACTGCTGCTCTGCTTTGCTCCCGAGTATGTCCGGAACAGTCTAACCAGCGGCGTAGCTTTAGCCACGTAACCTAGCATTATGGACGATGCCAGTTCGGCTGGCCGCGCAATGCGCAACCCCCGCCGCTAAACCCCATCGTTGTTCGCCATCTCGCAAACCTAGCCGGATACTGCCCAATTCCAGATTCCAACCCAGTCCACCCTAGCCGTTATAATGCCCAACCAAAACCACCAGCCACACCTAGCCGTTACGCTACCCAATTCCGAACCCCAGATATCTCCCGCTATAGTAGTTATGCCGCCCAACCAAAAACATTGGCTATTAAACCCTAGCCCTATATAGCCATTGTGCCGCCCAAATAAAACCCTAGGTCTCCGATAAAACCTAGCCCTATATAGCCCTTGTGCCGCCCAAATAAAACTCTAGGTCTCCGATAAAACCAAAATTTCAGATATTAGCTAATCTTAGCCGACATGCCCCCCAATTCCTTCCATAATATTCTTGGAAAATTATATTATTAATTTTCTAGAATATTATTAGAAATTCAACCCAAAATCCCTTAATTATTAAGAAACAGATTTCTAAATAATTAATATAAATATTCAGGAATTATTTAGATATCCAGTAATTCCTAGAATATTTATCCCTAACCCTTCTTTCCACACTTAGAAGCCATTCCCTCAGCTAAAGTCCTCCTAAGCCCCATTATCCTATCCATTAATTATTATTAAATAATTAATGGATAATTCATCAATATTAGATTATCCATAAACCCTAAGTATCAATGAACCCTAAGCGCCCTATCATCCAAATAAGGACCTTCTAGAAATCCCTATCGTTATTCGGAAATTATTTCTTAGAAATCTATATAATTTATGAAATACCGATTATCACCATCCTTT
This sequence comes from Urochloa ruziziensis, assembly GCA_015476505.1. Taxonomy (NCBI): domain Eukaryota; kingdom Viridiplantae; phylum Streptophyta; class Magnoliopsida; order Poales; family Poaceae; genus Urochloa; species Urochloa ruziziensis. The sequence continues at coordinate 38,897,921 of CM027123.1, read as the reverse complement.
GCCATTTCTGGAGGAATTACCCATTAATTTCCGGGAAATTTCCCTCCAAAATCCTATCCACTAATCCATTAATTATCTCACATAATTAATGGATTATCTACCTAATATCCATAAATTCACCCCTGATCATTAGGTAAGCCCCGGAATGTCTATCTCCCTTTCTCTTTCCAATCTATAGTCATTGATTGATGTATTGACGTTATTTTCTATGTTTCATCGTTCGGTAGCCTGATGGGGCTCCACCCAAAATGCCGAAGCTACAGAAGGCCTGAAGCCAAAGCCCGGTCAACATACGGTATACGTACGCGCTAAGATCGTCTAAGGACGTCAATGAAGGCAAGTCTTAACCCCAACCCCCTTGGTCATGATTTCAAAATACTATTTTTTTATAAACATAAAAGCAATATTTATTTTATATCTTTACCAAAGGGTTGCACTATAGCTATATAATCCTTGTTACTTCCCTAAAACATTGGGAAATAACTATAGTAACGCTTAGCCCTGCTTATAACCCCTCCACCTAAATATCCCCAAAATACTCTCGGTATGATACCGTGAAGAGTATAAAAGACACGAGATAAGGCGAATAGCCTCTCGACGAGCTCCTATTCGGAAGCTTATCCCAGTCGAGTAAGGACCGGTTCGAAGAGAAAGTCTTTCCTCCGCCATGTACGACTATACAGGCCGAAAAGGACATAGCCTACAGGAATGCCCTGTAATGTGAGGCCCTGATTCACACCCCACTAGCTGAACCTAGTAATCCATCCCACAGGAGCCGTATGATTGGTATAGTTTACCGACAGGTGGAAACCGATTAACGCCCGGTGCCTGGTCGTGCACGGTTGCCAAGTCGGGAAACAGGTATGCTGGAAACAGACCCAGACAGAGGGCTGGGTCTGGTCGGCACAGGATTGACCGGAGGGTCGAGGACTGTGAGGGCCGAAGGCCCTGTTATTTTATTTATTTATTTATGCGCATACCCAGGTTGATATCTGCAAGGAGGATGATGGTGAGCCCTGCGCGGACCCCAGTATACACGTGGATGGACCTAGGAAACACTGACCAGTGATGGACGCCGGTGGGTACGGATCTCGTAGGGTAGCACGACCAAAAGGCTGTGGTCCGACTATCTGACCGTATAGTCATAGAGTACAAACCTCTGCAGAGTGTATAATTTATTCGAATGACGTGGTTCTCGGTTAAGAACCCATCAGGTCAAAGCTCTCCTCGATTAGCCAACTATAAACTATAGTTATTACTTGGGAAGCCGTGATTGCAGGATCAGTAGGATCGCTGCCAAAATCATCGGGAACTGGCAGGGATGGGTGGTTTCCCCTCCAGGGCCCAACCATTAATTTATTTAATGCCCTAAACATAAAACTGGCTTTCCGCAAGAACCCCTCATGTCATTAATTCTTCTAGTTAAGACTTGCTGAGTACCGTTATACTCAGTCTTGCCTTTGTTGATACACATGTATGGGTTTTATAAGGCACTATAATTCATTATGGTTGAGGAATGGATGCCGGCCCCGCCTTCCGGTAGAAAAGGTATAAAACTATTTAATTATACGCCATTTATCGCTTTTGATAGTAATCTGTGATGGCATCCAATCAGCGTACTGATCCAGGGACTGATACAGGTGGTCTCGAGACTTTCGAAAGAAGGTCGCCATAGCCTTGGTAGCCGTGCTTGTGTCTCCAGAGAGATGGGTGTCCTAGATTTCCTCTTGGCTTCCTCCTTTGTTCGTCCTCCATGGTTGAGTCTACTTTCCCTGAGATCTTGATGCCAGAAGAGAGCTTGCAAGGGGAGATTGGGAAGTAGTCAGCAACCGGCCAGCCCAGCATTTCTGTGCCGTGCTGCATGTAGACGGTCCAGTCCTGTCTTCTGCTTTCCTCCGGGATGTAGTTGGCGACCGGCCAACCCAGCATGTCTGTGCCGTGCTGGGTGTAGACCGTTTGGTCCTGTCTTCTTCTTCCCTCCTCAGATCTTGTTTCCATGCCCTGATGCTAGAAGAGAACTTGCAAGATGCCAGATATAGGCATTTTTTCGTCTGTTCTTGGGTCGAAGGCACGAACTTGACTTGTATGACTGCTATAGAGTAGCCGCTGTCTTTGTTCTTGTAAATCGTGAATCTCTTGGTTGTCTTTGTTCTTGTAAAGTCTTGAGTTTCTGATGTAATCTTTTGAATAAAGGAAGTGTTGGATGACCTTTTGTCGAGCTTGCTGTGTATAATGGTTATCTAATCCTTTGACTAGTGCCAAAGGGTTTCGACCTTCCATTGGAAAACTAAATCCCCCAGACATGGACACAAAACTCTTTGAGAAAATAGTTCGGACTTTCCAAGTTTGTGGTGAGTAGTGTTTGATAGTAGTTGGTGGATAAAAAAGTAGTCAAAGGATCTGCGTAAAAAATATACTTTTACGCGGCAACACGATCGATGATACTTTAAGCACTTATATAGTAACAGAGACTGGTTACATAATTAATGTATCTTCTATAAGTCTCGAAGAACTACTCGACAGCTTCATGCCCTTTATAACCCAATGTCCTTTTGTTGTTTTGCAAGGAGATACGAGTATTCTGTCAGTTTGCTCGACTTGTTGTAGAACGAGATCTATCTACTGTCTTGGCCAGATCTGCTGGATAGAGGGAGTTGCTTTCTTGATGGCCCCTTTTGGACAGCAACGACATTGTTCCAAGGTTCCTTAAAGTGATAGAATGCCTTTTCGAGTAGGCATCTTGATGACAAGGTAGTTGTAATTTGGGATAGCTTGGAATTTGATTAATGCTGGTCTTCCAAAAATAGCGTCGTAAGGAGTGCTAAAATCGATCACTTTGAAGTTCAGGTACTCTGTTCTTGACTTGTTGCCGTCACTGAAGGTTGCTGGCAGAGTCACTGATCTAATTGGCATGACTTCTATGTCTGGAATGATTCCAAAGAATGGAGCAGTTGCGGGTACCAACCACTTCTTTGAGTCGAATCCCATGTTCTCTAGAGATGAAACTGTTAAGAGGTTGATTCCAGATCCGCCATCATCTATCAGTACTTTCGTTGTCTTGAGGTTGCCAATTCCTGGCCTTACTACGAGTGGTGGAGGATTGGTTTCTAAAAATGTTGCCCATCGATCTTTCTCTTAGAAGGATATGCTAGTATCTATCTTCCTCGTGCAGATGTGTCTGGATATTGGTATTGTTCTCTTCCTTTGAGGCTCTCTGTTTGGCTGAGAGACTACCATTACCATTACGTCGTGGTGTTGGTATGTGTACAACTCTTCTTGCACATCTTGGTTTGGAGTAGTTTTCTGACCCTTCACTGAATGCCTAGTGCTTTTTTCAATGTATAGCATTCTTTGGTGAAGTGCTTCTGATTCGGGTGCAATGTACATCTCTTGTTGAGTTCTTCGTCAAATGCTGCCGAATTGGAGCTTTTGCTTAACTCGTTGAGCCGTTGGATTGTTGTTGCGCCATCGATAGACTTCCTCTTTAGAGTACTCTGGGCTTCCTATGGCTGAATTTTCCAGTTTTCTTGAGGATCGTACTGTTCCATTGCTGTGATCCGTAGGTGTGTTTCTAAGTCGTCACTTTCCTCCTCTTGTGGATCCTCAGATCCATCGAGTTGCTTGATGATGATAGATGCCAGTCTGAGTAGCTTCTTTACTTCCGCTGTCTGTTGCATGAGAGATAGCTTGAAATATAGCTCCATCGCATTGACAATTGGCGTGTTGTAGTATTTTCTAGCTTGTGCTTGTTGATTCTTGCTGTTTGTTTTATGACGTAAAGTGGCGTTGTGTCGTCGTTCAACGCGCTTCTGATTTATGGCAATTCGACTGGTCCTCTTTTCTTGTTCTTGAGTATTATTTACGCCTGAAGAGAATTCAAGGAGGGCCTCCCTTCTGTAGTGATTTGTTTCGTCGAAATCCTTAGAACCGATCATGAATACAGCACGATTTTGGGAGCAATGCTTCATGTCATCCATAGTGGTTTCCTTTGGAATTTGAATTGGAGGGCCTCCCTTCTGTAGTGATTTTTGAACCAATCATATATTCACTGTGATGATCGGATGAATGCCGACAACAAGAGCAAAGGGTGTTCCAATGTCTATGTGCAGTTGGTTCAGAGGGACCAAATGATCCGATCAAACGAACGACCAGATCATCCCATCCAATGGAACTTTAACTAGATGCTAGAATGATTTGAGGCAATGGCTCTCTCGAGTTGTTAAGCTATATACACCTCCTCTATTGGTTCATTTGGTGTTGTTGGAGTGACCAGGAGTCTATTCAAGAGCAAGCTACATCAAGAACATATCCAACCCATCAAAGTGCTAAAGAGATCATCCAAAGGCCATTAGCACATGCTTAGATGGGTGTTAGTGCTAGGATAGGCCTAGTTTGAAGAAAGAGAGAGCAAGTAGCTGCTGCCTTGTACTTGATTCTAGAGTGAACCATTTTTGTACAAGAGGTGCACTACTGCAGAAACCATTAACCTAAGCGGTGCGAAAACCTCATACGCGTCGACACCGACGCCGCTTCCCTTTTTCCGATGCCAATAAGGTGGTCATCCTAAACGGTTATTTAACCGCTCTCAATGACATATTAAACATGTCGTCGTGCTGCGCACCGCTTAGAATGACATATTATTCGAATCGGTTTGTTCAGCGCCAGAGCGTTTGACTACGTATACTAATCGGTTCGTTAAGCGCCGCGTAGTTTTATTGACCTATTGCTACCGGTTTAGCTAACGCCGGTTAGGATGATGGCACACATGTTTAAAAAAACATGTTCATTTAAGTCAATTGATCTCAAATCAATACTAGTTAGTTATATATGGATCGTTATGAATAAATTGCAGACACAACAGATTCACATTCAACAGAATGTGATCGTGTACGTGCTAGACGTTCACAGTAAACACAGAAGCTAGCTGATGGGTACCCATTCAAGATCAATATAATTCAGTTCATCACTTAACAGTTCATAACTAGATCGAGACTTCATCAAGAGTTCACTAGGTAGCACTATGACTTCATCACTAAAGAGTCTAATTTACATATACATAGTAGTGCAGATATAACACAAATTAATCACAAATTGAACATGCAGTTCATCTCACATAACTAGCTAGTGGTAAGCATAATTAAGGAACGACAATGCCTAGCTAAACAGACCAAAATGGGCAATTCGTTCATAACGACAAAAAAAATGTAATCCCACGGTGCTTACATCGTCGGATTACACCGCTATTGCAGTGGAGGAGCTCATCCCGGTGACCCCACTGTCGCCGCTACTATACGGAGGTCATGGTCGAAGGGGAGGCAGTGGCACCTGGTGGAGAAGTCGCAGACCAGATCCGCGACAGCACAGGCCAGATCCGCAGCCAAGGCGGCCTCCGCGGCTGCGGATCTAGCCGGTGCCTCCAGCGTGGCTTACTACTGCACGACGGAGGCGACCCAATCCACGGCAGTTAGGGCGGCGGAGGCCACCACTTTTTGCGAGTCGGCCGTGGATCCGATCAAGGCAGCGGCAAAGGAGCGTAGGAAGGACTCTCGCACCGCCGAGGCCACCGCAGCACGAGCAACGAAGTCGGCGACGCAACTTACTACGGCCGCCAGAGCTGCCGCAGTCTTGGCCCTTGCGTCTAGGGTGGATGCCTTGCGGAGTACGAGGACATGGTGGAGCTACACTAGCAGTGGACGCGGCGACGGGGCTGCTAATGTGGAAGCGGCAAGCGGAGTAGATATGATAGGGATATGGTTTGGTCCCTATCGAAACGGTGCGGTTTATTTATACCCGCTCCTCATTCTAACCGGCGTGTATTGGGCCGCTTAGAATGATGACCTCATTCTAAGCGGCGTTGAATGGGCTACTTAGAATGAAGGCCCTATTCTAAGCGGTGTAGCTATCGCGGCTTAGAATAAGAAATATCCAGTTACAAAAATAAAACAGAAGATGAAACAATGAAGAAGATAGAACTGCCATATTGTTCATTGTCCTCCATACCAACTATGGATCTACAGATCTACTGCATCTACCATGGGGAATGGAAAGGGCGGCTGCAGTTCAGGCGGAGCTACGCGGTCAAGCCCCTCACTGTTGAGCCCGAGCGCCAAGACCCTAGTGAAGGACACCTTTTGCCACCTCCATTTTTAGCTACGGCCATGGAACCTCTCCACCTCTCCTGCTTCAGGAAGCCGCACGGAGAAGGTGTGGTCGAAGAAGTCGTCCGCCATTGCTATCCTGGAGCGGTAATGGCTGAGGACATAGTTGACGATGAAGCTGGTGGTGATGAATGGATTGACTCGTCGGTGGCGATGATGTCATCCTAGTCGAGGCGAAACGTAGTTGACGAGGACGTGAATCTGATCTTTGGGGATGACCTAAAGCCGATCCATCTCCCGTTGCGGAGACCACCTCACGGCGAATTGGATGTGGCCATGGCCACAATTCAGGGTACCAGCTCCGTATCTGGACCTCCATGGCCATGTGCACATCATCCATGGCCCTCTTGTGGTTTCCTTGTAAATAAAATGGACGAAAAAGGATAGGGGACAGAGGCAGGGGATTAATGAAGAGTCGAAGATGCAGAGGACAAATAGAGCCCACACCTATCAACTTCTCGTGCAAGATGAAGCGGCTGGAGGACATGTATGTTCAAGATGAAGTGTTGGAGGACATGTCCCTGGTGTGATTTTTCTAAGCGGCTGATAGCACGCCGCTTAGAATGAGTCCATAAAAATTATTAAAAAAAGAAAAAAAACATGATATCTAACTCTTTATTGGTCAAAGACGGCTCGTTATATAACGATTGTTACTAAGAAAGTGTAAAGACTGATTTTGTTCATCGTTGCCAGATTTGATAAATCCCCCTAAGGGGATTACAAGATGGCGACCAAAGACGGAGAGGAGGAACTCCAGCAAATGGATCTGTCTTTGATCGCAAGTATGGCGCATACGAAAGCTCCGACAGATCCATTTGCTGGAGTTCCCAGCAAATGGATCTGTCGGAGCTTTCCTACGCGTCGGACTTGTGATGCGCTTCAACTCCTCCATCTTGGCCAACGGGCAAAGGGCGTCCTATATTAGCCTCCCCTTGATCAGTTGTCATCCGGGAGAGCGCGGTGAAAGTCATCACGAGGATTCTCCTAGCGATTACACCTTCTGGCTTCACAAAAGGCAAACTGAAGAAGGGGTAGGAACCCAACCCTATCACGAGAATTCTCTTAGCGGTGAGAAAAGGAAGGTGTGGCTGTGGAGTGAAGAAGCAAGAGCTTTCTGCCTACAAGATCTTGCGCCATGGCTATGGGTATGGTGTGAGGAAGAATGACCCTGGGGGCTTTATTTATAGGAAAAGGAGAAGAGAGAGATTGCGATCAACTTGTATCGCAAGCTGAAGAAGATCCTCGATCGGTTTCACATGCGCACGCCTGCTTCAACTTGTATCACAATATGAACACATTTGTGCTTCAATTTCCAATATATATGCATTTTAAATTTCCAAAGCAATCGCGTCAAATTAAAACCGCTTCGGTAAACGAATATTCTAGCCGGCATATAATGCACCGTTTAGGATAAACAATCATTGTAACTAGGCTATTTTTGCATTGCTTCTTTTACATATCCGAGCCGGCTCATGAGTTTCACCACTTCGTATGATGGCCTTATTCTAAGCCGCACAGGTCACGCTACTTAGAATGACGTAAACTAAGCATGCCGTTTGGCCCGCTTCGTATGGGCCGATGAGGTTAACGGTTTCTACAGTAGTGGTGTGGCTGCTGCCTTAGGGTCTTAGTGACTCCCTGACAATCTTTGACCTTCCGGCTTGGTATAAAGCAGCGATGGCAACTGTGCGTGTGGGACATGGAGGCGCTCTTACTTTATGGAGAAGCTCCTTAATTAGTGGATACAACATCAAGGTAACCGGAAGAGTAGGGGAGTTGAGACTTGTCTTTGTGACAAGTGACTCATCTGACTTGGCGTGAGCCTTAGTGGCGACCTTGACTGGGAGATCTAATCTTGGTGACCTGGAGCATATCTTTTATGAAGCTCCACCATAAATTAGGGATGGATTTTGCCTATCGATATCCTGGACGAGGCATATGAGGGGGGGGAGGGGGGGATATACCAACCTGTGAATTCATTTTCATGCAGCGGAGTGAATACATTTTCAGGCAGCGGGTCATGCTCATGCCGTCGCCTGTCCTTAGAAATACATTATTGCTAGGGCGGGGTCACGCGCCCGCCCTGCTATATCTACCAGCGAAAAGTGGGTACAGGCGCCAGACCCGCCTCTAGAAATACCTTTAATAACCTTCCTCTAGAAACATTTTCTGTAGTGAGGTACAGCAACTCCACACCTCTTTGACCATGCTTCATCCGGCAGCTATATATATGAACATACACATAAAGGAGCCTCACAGAAAAGGTAGCGTAATGTGATGCAGAAAAGTAGAGCTACAGATTAGTCGTGTAGCAATGGTAGGCATTGGGAAGCCCAAGCACTCAACAATAGGAACTCTCTCTCTCGATGGTAGTGACTATAGTCGCTCTACCATGGCTACTGTAATGTCCTCATTCCTCGACTCCAGCTTCATTAGGGCAGCATCCAGAAACAAAGCTGCTCCCAGCATGTCCCTTCTTGACGTGACGCGGGGTGGCGTTGAATATAATGAAATGATGTAGTCCAACTACTCTGGTCCTTACTCTTGCACTCGAACTCCAATCGAGCTTCATCAACCATGAGAGAAGATGCTTAGCAGCATCTCTTTGATGGGAAGGTGAGGTGTCCGGTCATGTGCCAGCTCTCCGCCCCATTTTGATGTGCGTACGGGCACGCCGGCGTGAAGGTGGCGCTGCAAGTCTTGTACACGACCGTGTTCCACTGCGAGTGGGGATCGTCGGTATCAAACATGGTCCACGTCGGAGTGGAGTACTCGTAGCGGCTGTGCGTGACACGGTGGAACTCCTGGATGTCCTTGTTCTTGGTGGTGTCCTCCGTGTCCCGGAGGTCGACGGAGAAGATGTCACCGTAAGGTCTGACCGAGTGCAGGAAGTGCGGCATCGACACGGGCTCCGCGGACACCCAGCGAGGTCAGAGGCGAAGACGATGCTCTTCATGTCCGGGCTGAACACCGGGTGGTTCACGTGGCCCGCGAACGTGTCCGAGCTGTGGACCACGCGCACCGCCCTCGGGATTACGCTGTCCTGGCCCTGGACCACCTGCACCACCGTGGGGTCGTTCGCCTTCACCAGGTACACGGCGAAGTAGCCCGCGTCCAGGACGGCCTTCTCCGGCTCATCGCCGGGCCTGTCCCGGGAGGAGGAGAACACCACCCAGTCGCATCCCTTTCCGGGCGACCAGCTGCAGTGCGTGTCGACCCACTCCCCCTTGGTCAGCCTCGTCACGTTGCCCTCCTCATACTCCCCGTCCTCCACGTCCTCCATGACGTAGAGGTTCTTGTGCTTCCGCTGCCCGCCGCTGCGGTCGCACGTCGACCGGAACACGAGCTTGCTCCCGTCGGGGCTACTGGAGGGGAAGGCGTTGTTGAACCCCATGAACGTGAGGCGGCGCACGTCCCGGCCGTCGGCCGGGCCGGAGGCGTTACGGATGGCGTAGATCTCGAGCTGCTTGGTGGCGTTGAAGGACGGGCCGACGCAGACGTAAAGGGTGTCTCTCTTCGGGTTCTGGTTCCAGGCCGTGGAGAAGACGCTGTTGGCGCTCCGGCGCTCGTAGATGACGCGCAGGCCGTGGCTGTCGGCGAGCCACACGGCCTTGAACTCGTTGTCCACGAAGGCCAGCTTGGAGCCGTCCTTGGAGATTGTGGGGAACACGCCGGACACCCTGAACAGACCAACCTCCGTGTGCGGAGACTGCAGCTTGTAGAAGTTCCTCGGGACGCCATTATTGTCAGCTCCAGTCTGCTTGTGTGCATGATGCGTATGCAATATGCAATGCAACAGAGCCAAGTCAGCTATATATATGACACACATGCATGGAATTTTGTACACCAACAAGCATCTAACTGGTAATTGACCTGGACAAGCTTGTCGGCTCGGCATCGGTGGTAACCGACGCGGCTGCCGCCATCGAGCACGAAGGGGTTGTAGTGGTCGGCCAGTGGCCTGAACTTGAGGGTGATCTCCACCGGCCGCGCAAGGTTGTGGACGTCGAAGATCTCGATGTGGCGGTACTGTGCCGCCACCCGGGACACGTCCATCAGTTCAGACTTCTTGTGGACGGTGGCCACAGCGACCTTGCTCTCACTGATGGCCGCCGGAGTCATGGCGTCCATCTTCTCAGGTGTCACCCGGACGGTCTTCTTGGCGGCGATGTCGTACCGGAACACGCCCCAGTTGGTCACCAGGTCCTTGCCCTGCTTCCTCTCGGCCCACCGGTGGAAGAAGATGACGTTGTCGCTGCCCCACGTCGGCCAGCCGCCGTTGTTGTCGCCGTCGGAGGGCAAGACGCCGCCTTCTTCGTCCAGCATCAGGACCCTGCGTTGAAGCCCACCCTGCGCCTCCCTGTCCACATTCATCACCACGATGTCGGTCTTGAGCTTCTCGATCTCGCCTGTCCACTGGTTCCACCGGAAGTTGGCCACCGCTACCATCTTCCCCGACGGCGACACTGGCCGGGCTCAAATCACACTGGTCTGCAGGCCATGCGCAAATTAACTCAGCTAACTCAACAAAAAAAAAAACAGCTCACTCGTTCGTACTGCATAAGTGTGTCCCAAAAAAACAAATCATCCTAGGAACGAATTTCAAGAGATTAAGAAAAAGATAAAATGGCCTTCATTGCTAAGTAACTCATGCATTCTGGTGTGCACATGCTAACATGCCAAATCACCGGACCATGCCGAGCAGTGGCGCTCCGCTGCGTACCTGGAGGGGTGAGCCGCTCCGTGGTGCCGTCGGCAAGGTTGGTCTTGTACACGGCAGTCCACGGCGTGCGGCGCGCCAGCCGGGATGGGACGGCCGTTCTGGTTGTAGGACTCGCCGTCGGTGAGGAGCACCTCGTCGTGCTCGGACGACGGGGGAGGATCGGCCGGGCACGAGAAGATGTCCAGCGGCACCGGCGGCCTGTAGGTCGCGAAGAAGGCGATGCTGCCGCGGTTGTTTCCGCCACCCATTCCGATCGATTGGAAGACAGAATTACTGTTAGCCAATACCCTTTGTCCAATCGCTCGGTTCACTATTCCTACTTGGATCTGTTGGCTTCATTTGCTCAGATCAAGCGCTCGACTGTACCAGATTTATAGAGCACCGCCGTAAGCCCCACCAGCCTTTGCTTGGCTACTTAACGTAGAGCGTCGTTTTTTTCTGCTAGCTAGCTATATGTGTGTTTTCACAGAGATTTTCATTTTTCGATTCAGAAGATTCAAACATCACTAAAAAATATCCATTAAATATACTTCTCTCTAAATTCTCATTGGTTTTCACTAGCTGGTACAAATAATTGACAACCGACCCACTACTACACATTGGTGTCACCCTTGCATCATCCCTAATTTTAGGTCCTCGATGAAGTAGGCTTATTTGGCATTCCTTCTCTAGATCAGCCCATTGATCATCCGCTGTCAAATAAAATGGACCACCGGAGTTAGGGTCTTTTGGATAAAATTTTTAAACCAAGCTCAATATTGTTTTCCTTTTCAGATAACCCCACACTAATTATTGTTGACAATCGAACAGACACTACCCTCCTTTGTTGGCCCTTGAACCAACCGAAGAGCCAAGAGTATGAAGCAGATGTAGTTTATTACATGACAGCTGCTATGCTTTGATGGTCTTCGATACATAAAGATGGTATGTGGTATAACTAGTATATGACACCGTGCATGATCCCATCACATGGTCACAGCAATTTGTAACATGAGGTCCACTCTAACCAAGGCGAGGAAGGCATACACCTTCCTCTAGCGAATGACATCATACACGACGTTGCAGACAATAACAAATATGAGAGCATGGCATCCAAATAAAATTAAAAATCGCCCCAAAACAAAAGAATAAATTCAAGACTTTGTACACCTGTCATGTATGAAGTCGTTACGTTAAATGGAGTCAACTCCAACCATTGATCTGACTTAAGAAAAAAGACAAAAATATTGCATTATCATATGGACTAAACTCTAACCATATATCGGATTGAGAAAACAAAGACACTAACAGTTGGTCAATCAAATATGCACAAGAGGTTGAATTCACATCTTTCTATGATAAAGAAAGTAATTTTTTAACATATTTTGGAATATTTTATTTCACTGCTCCAAAATATTTTCTTAGACAGATGACAATGTAAATCCAAGCTAGAAAATTCGAAAGAATGGCCTGCAAAAAAACAAAAAAAATCGCTCCAAAACATTAGAGCAAATTCAGGACTTTGTACCCTATCATGATGCATGAAGTCGCATTAAATGGATTCAACTCCAATTATTGATCTGACTTGAGAAAAAAAGACAATCAATTGCATTATCATCATATGGACTAAACTTTAAGCATAGATCTGATTGAGAAAACAAAGATACTAACAGTTGGTCAATCAAATAAACACAACTTTGTATGGTTTTTTAATTAGATGTAAAGCACGACTTGCATTAAATGGAGACAACTCTAACCATAGATCTGAATAAGAAACGAAAGCCACTGACACTTGCTCAATCAAATAAACATCAAATGGAAAAACTTGCTCTAGGCAGCGCAGCGGCCAGCTGGACCGCTGGGGCGTGACAGCCAGGGCTTGCCAGCAGCCATTAGGGCGTGATGGCTGGCCGCTGGCTCATGTGCGGCATGGGGTGCGGCAACTAGGCTCCACAGCAGCCTTTGGGAAATTTTCTTTCTTTTCTATTTTTGTGTTTTTCTTCATTTTTATTTTTTTAAAATTGATTTCTAGGGCGGGTCATGCTCTCACCCACCCTTGAAAACGGCTTTTGCAAGGGTGTGTCCACATCCGCCCCTACTAACATCTATTTCTAGTTCCGAAAAGCAGGCTAGGGTGCTAGAGCCACCCTTTGCAAAGTATTTTTACCCATCCTTGCAAACTTTCTCTGTAATAGTGACTAGTGAGTCATTTGCCCTATCAAAAGGTAAATTTCTCAACTTTGATCAAATTCATAGAATCATTACGAACATAGTATGCAAGATCAAACTAGTATAATTAAATCTATTACCAAATATATTCCCATTTGTATTCATTCAACTCAACTCGAACTAAGTTAAACTAATTAGGATTTAAAAGCAAGACAATGCGATACAAACGAAGTAACTAAGCGATCCACTACACATTAGTATGTCACCACCTGCATCCCTAATAATAGATCCCTTCTCTAGATCAGCCCATCGATCATACAGTGTCAAATAAATGATCGACAAATAAGTTAGGGTTTTTGGGATAATTTTTTAAATTAAGCTCTATATTTTTTTCGAGATAGCCCCACACTAATTATTGACAATCCAACAGGCACTACCTTCGTTTGTTAGCACATATTGTTTATTACGTGAAGCCCGCCATGCTTTGCTGGTCTGCGACGATACGTGAAGATGCATGTTACGGACCAAGATGACACCACACGGTCGTGCATGATCCCATCACATGGTCACAGCATTTTGTAACATGTTCCACTACCAAAGATGATATCATACACGAAGTTGCAGACATTAACAAATATTAAAGAACGTCATGCAAATAAAAAATCTCCCCCAAAGAATAGAACGAATTCAAGACTTGGTACCCCTGTCATGCATGAAGTCGTTGCGTTAAATGGAGTGAACTCTAACCAACGATATGACTGATCCCAAAAAGAAAAAAAACAAACAATTGAATTAGAGGTCTTCTTCGGTGCTCCATACTACCCTATGGTAGTATGAAGTATGGAGGGATGGACAATTTTGTAATTAGACTGTAATATAATTTTTTTATTGGAACTCCTAACCTAAATGAACATATGTGTAAAGAAATAAATATATCGACCAAATGAGTATAAAAATAAAAATAATTTTTCTCATAATACCCCTATACCACTATATTACTCGATCTATACCACATTATATCACATGTTGAAAATAATTTTTTCCCATAATACCTCTATACTACTATACTACTCGACCTATACTACCTTATACTATAGGTGAAGGTCTAGTAGTATACAACTAATTTGGACCGTCAGATCCTTTTATACCGGTCCTTTTTAAACACCAGTATAAGGTAGTATGGAGCACCGAAGAAAACCTCTTGAATTATCATCCTATAGAGTAAACTCTAAGCATCAAAGATCTGATTGAGAAAACAAAGACACTAATGTTCGTCAATCAAATAAGCACAACTTTATATGGTTTTTTATTAGATGTAAAACACAACTTACACCTTGGCCAACAAAATAAGGCAAGATGATTGAGCGAGTTGGCGTCTACTAGCTTGGTTCCAATCACCATAAACTCTCTCTTCTTCTTTTTTTTTTTTTGAGAATCAATCACCATAAACCCTACGCCCCTTTTGATATGGTAAAAGTAGAGTTCACCCTCCTGCGGAAGAGATTGTCACTTTGGATATATTTACCAAAAATGGATGGAGAAGCAACAATTAAATTTGTTTTAAAAATTTTCATAATCTTTGTGTACTTGTTTCTCTATTTTTTTGTTTTTAGCTTTTGTGCTGAGAAGAATATAAAAACATGGCTGTGTGCGATTGCAGAGGCAAGAGACAATTTCCTTTGTCTAAAAAACCGTGCCTTCGGAACACCATTTGACACCTTGGATCATGTCTTCTCTATTGCGCTGAAAAAGAAAATCTCTTGGTACTCATTACCCATAGGCAGCGTAGGCTCTCTGTGTGCGCACCCATAGACACCATAGGCTAAATCTGTGTGCCACCACCATAGGACTATACATGTCCTGCCGTGCAGGAGCTCAAGTCACGTAAGGATACCACCCTACCCCTTATCACTACTACATAAAACATTTTCACAGGTTTCTGACAACCTGCCTTCATAGGTGTTTAGCCAATTGATTGTAACCAAAAGCCTGTAAAATAATGAGCGATTTGCTCAGGCGTAAATACACCAATTAGAATTTACTTTCACAAGCAATTCGGTCATGGCAGGAAACAATTTTCACGTGTGTTTTTTTTTAAACAGCAGCAGCCTGTGCAACTTATATTTGAACATGCAGTTCTTGCATCAGTTGCCAGTATAAATCAATTTCTGCAGGCAGTTGATGTAATTAGAAACCTAGCGTCCCGAAGAAACCCTTTCAAAATTTCATGACATCACACATGAGTTCAATTGCAGTAGTTCACCGTTACATTATTGCAAATAACAGATGTGCAACTTTCATAACTTTTCCCATGATGATGTGAAGAATAAACTATTACTATATTTGTTTTCCTTTTCCTAATTCTTCATCTAGGCGCAGGATAACAGGTTTTCTTTGAGTAGATATAGCTTGGACCAATAATGCAGGTCCATAATAATATCTACAACATTATAGTATTTAAATTAGGACAAGCTAATTATTTACATTTTATCTAATTAGTTTGCCCTAAACATCATTTATTTAAAAATGAAGTAGTATACACTTTATGAACATAACATGGTCAAAGTAAGAGAAATTTGAATTAGGCCACAAAACAAAACACACACACATTTTGGAAATTGAGGGGGGGGGGGGGGGGGGGGGGGCTGTATGATATATATATTGGCAGCTCATAGGTGGATTGAGTACTACCATACTGAAGGTGCTAGCTTAAGCTTTCTCCTAATTTCTGTTTCGATCTCTCTGAGCAGATAGCAAGGGTTCACCTTACGATGGTGCAGTACAACGACGATGAGAAGCCTTTTACTCCAAATGCAGGTACTATCCTTGATCCAAAAACTTATGCAATTTATTGCGAGCATCCCCAAATAAATCCAATACCTGGCTGACGATGTATTAATTGATTGATTGATTCGCCAGCACCTGCGGGATCGAGAATCACCAAGGGGCTAGTGACGCTGCAACCGGTGAAGTACAACAAGGACGATGTGTCTCTTGGGGAGGACATGGTGACGGCAGAGGTGGAGCTCAGCGCCACGTTGTCAACCGCTGTGAGGGAGAAGCTGGACCTGGTGATGGTGCTAGATGTCGGAGACAGCATGGCAGGCGCGAGAATGGAGATGTTGAAGAAGGCGATGCGGTTCGTGCTGATGAAGCTCACCCCCGTGGACCGCCTCTCCATCGTCACCTTCTCCGACGAAGTCAAGAGGCTCTGCCCGCTGCGCTTCATGACCCATGTCGCCAAGGACGACTTGAAGCTTCTCATCGATGGCCTGGAAGCTGGAGGCGAGCCCAACTTGTTGGCTGGCCTCGAGACCGGACTTGAGGTAATCAGCAGTCGCAGGCACACGACTGGTCGCACCGGCAACATTTTCCTCGTGTCTGCTGGGCCGTGTACGGAGGAAAACATCGCTGAAGCTGTCTGCAATCTCTATGTAGACATAACTGATGAGGCGGCTGTATACACGTTTGGTTTGGGCAACAGCAAGGACGCAAGCGAGCTCCACCGGGTACCCGATCAATCGATAATCTTTGCATATATCCAATTAATTGTAAGGATTCTGGATCGATCTTTGTTTGACGTGCACATTTATATATATGTGATTCCTAGCTGCTCGCCGAGATCTCGGTGCAATCCCTGGGCGGCACATTCAACTGGGTGCCGGATGGCGCGAGCCTGAGCGCGGCCTTGTCGCAGCCGCTGGCTGGCCTCCTCACCGTGGTGGCGCAGGACGTGGAGGTCACCCTGACGCCCAGAAGGGACGATGACCCCAATGCTCGCGACCTGGCCAAGATGGAGGCGTCGCCTGGCGTCTGGGGCGAGCACGACCCTTCCAGGGATAGGGCCACCGGCGCGATAACGTTCAAGTTCGGCGCCCTCTTCAGCGGAGAATCGCGCAAGGTCATCGTCAACTTCAGGCTCTCGCACAGTGCTGCAGAGGCCACACGGTACGACGCGGAGCTCGCCGACGTCCAGCACAGCTACACCGCCCAGGGGACCGTGCAAGGCCCTCGAGCGCCGCAGCTGGTACAGGTAAGGCGCAGCCCGAACCCGACCGGTGCCGGGGGAACCGGCAGCAGGGCCAGGAGGCTGCGGGCAGAGCAAGCTCGCCGGCAGCACATCAGCGTGATCTCCAGGTCAGAGATGGACTTGACATTGGGACCGGGGCCCCGGGACCTTGACAGGGTGCGGTACAGGTTCGTGGCGGCGCAGAACGCGCTGGAGGACATCGTGCTGGACGAAGATGGCAACAAGGGAATGGTGGGCACGCTCCGCGCCGAGATTCGGCTGCTTCTGGCGCTCGTGCTCAGGAAGTCGCCTGAGGTCTACCAGGTTAAGGGCGCACCGTACGTCTTCGCCACCAAGGGCTCCCATATCAAACAGCGCTTCGCCGCTCGGGGCCACGACATCGACGTCATCCGCCCCTACGCTACGCCGCGTATGGACACGTACCTCCAGCAAGCGAGGCAGTTCGATAAGGATCCTGACGAGCTGCTGCCCAACGCGGACGAGGATGCCAAGAATAATGAGGCCGCGCTTAGAACCACAATGCCATAGGAATTCGCTAGCTAGGAACTAGAAGGAGCAACACTTTCGCTCGCACTCGTAATTCTACTCGACTTTTGGTGCTAGGCTGGTACGCGGCCTAGTTTTGTATCATGTAATTTGAAATAACTAGCAAGATGGCCCGCGCAATTTGCACGTGTAGCTAGTTCTTTTATAAATGTTATAATTTTTTTTAAAAATAAGATTTCAGTTTTCCCTCTAGTCATATGATTGTATTTGTTTTGTCCAAATAGGTCGAACTAATGTATCGTATATGTTTATTTTTACCTCTATATTATATTATATATTTTTATCATGAAAATGATACGAAGATGAAAAGGTTGATATTATTTTTTTAACGGAAACGGTAGGAGAGGCCCGTACCCCAATCTTTGAAAGACGGTTGATATAAATATATTTTTGAATATTTACTGAAACATATAAAGATATATACATTTTGTACATGAATTTATATTTTTACCGTTTGACTTGGTGATCATGAATTTTACGTGAGATTTCTAAATAAAGTACATGATTAATTATTTTTAGAAGATTTATAGATAAGTGGTTCAATCTGCTGGTCGGGTATAAGCTATCAGGCAAGTTCTTTAATCATACTGGTGGCAATTGTCATGTGCTTTGAGTACATTTTGCCACTTCCTATGATATGTGTATTTTTACTTAATATTTTTATCTATTGGTAACCACTTCCTCTGTCATGTTGTGTTCTCAATTATGTGCTTGCAACCAGGGAAGTATTGAGGGCCATACCAAAATAATAATCAGTGATAAGAATAAAGAAATGAATAATAGTCGTTGATATCAAACCCACATATCTTCTTAGTATTAAAATTATTTTATTAGAAAAATAATACTGACGTAATTGCTAGTCGCTTTGGAGTTTTATTAGATGCAAAGTGCTAATTTACTTTTTAATTTTGGATTTATATAAATTTTAAATTTTGAATACCATAAGTTATATACTCCTTAAAACAAATTGAGGACGATATAGATGGCTTGATCATCATAAATCCAATGATGTATAGTTTTTATTTTCAATATTAACATGGTAATTTATAGACACTTTAGGGCTTCACAATGGCAGTACCACTAGGTTACCATTATTGTCGCGCTCTCATAGCCAAGAGTTCTATCATCGCTTTCTAAATCAAAAATTGCTTTTTAGTATCTATAGTGACCTGTCTCTCTTCTTTTCCATCTTCTAGTCCTGCAGTTACTCTCCATGTGTTGCTATCTCGATGTGCTTATTTACTTTTTAATGGCCAATCCACAACTTTTCTCTATGGTCGTTATTATCCTGCCAAAATGAGATGCTCTTTCATCACCTTCTAGATCGGAATTACATCCCAGTTTGTTTGTAGCCAATTGGCCACACCATGTTCATGCTCTTCTACATTCCAGTGTGCTACTTTTAAGTTGTGCTTCTTCAGGTATTACTCAAAGCTTTTTTTTTTGGCGGACGTCACCATGATCTTGAAATGATGCATTATCCCATCATCTTTTAGATCAGAATCACATCACTATTTTTACGATGAATGCATCATGTATTTGCTCTTTCCGCACACATCTTCTGATTATAATTGTGTGGCCATATTATTCTTTCTACAAACTTAGCGTAACTCAGTTGGTAAGGTTTTTTTGATGGAACCTGCCCATCTGGATTCGAGTCCTTGGCCCGCGGGTGCTCGTATTTTCCTAGATTTAGTATATGATTTAACCAATGTTATTTATTTCAGTGGTAGGCAATATGCCTATCGATCGTGATGCCTCCATGCTAACTTTGTCAATCTCAAGATCAGCCAACTCAATCTTTAAGAGGTGTTCATAGGAGTAGAGTCTCATGTGCTTATTCATATGGGTGAGTGTGTGTGCGAGTATGTGAACGTGTATGTTTGTACTCCCTCCGTCCCACAAAGAGTGTTCTTTTAGCACTCAAATTTTGTCCTACAAAGAGTGTTCTTATAGCTTTTAGGGAGGACCACCTAGTGAAAGCAACACCAAATACCAAGAAAACGTTGTATAGAGAAGCGCAAAGAACCAATGAAATGCTTAATTGATGCTACTTTTCTAGTTCCAATGCATTAGTAATTAGGGGTAACATGGTCATTATTCGCTACTACTATTGTGTCTGAAATTTTCTAAACGAACACTTATTTTGGGACGGAGGAAGTATATGTTTCGCAAGATAAAAATATTTGTGTAGCAACCAGAGCAAAGGCAGACAACGCTAGGCGTTTTAATTCTAATTCCAAATCAACGGGGTCAAATGCACGATGAATGCATCATGCATTTGCTCTTCCCGCACACATATTTTGATTATAATTGTGTGGCCATATTAGTCTTTCTATGAACTTAGTGTAGCTCAGTTGGTAAGGTTTCTTGTGGTGGAACCTGCCCACCCAGATTTGAGTCCTCGATCCGCAGGTGCTCGCATCGGCAGGCCAGCCTTCGAACTCCTAGACCATGACGGGCCCATGTCGGGGCTTTTGTGTGATCTGGCCCTAGGGTCCCCGTGCGTGGCGGGGCTCCGGCCGAGTGCTCGTGTCGTCCTTTCACGATTTTCCCCCCACGCACCTCGGTCGACGAGGTGAGGGGTAAGAGTCGCCTCGTGTTCATTCCTCGTTGGGCGAGAACACGGCGCTCGTTGAGCTATTTACGGGTCAGTTCGAGTGAAGCCCGGCATCCCGTTCGCGGGGGTCCGATGAATCAGCTGGCGATCGACTTCAAACTCTCGGTGGTCAGCCCATGTAGTTCTCAAGACCGTCCGACCGGTCTTGAGGGCGCGTAGCCTTCCCTTCGCAGGAAAACCATGGGTCCAGGGGCGGATCCACCACCCGGGCTTAGGGGGGCTACAGCCCGGGTCTAGACCAAGAAATACATGTACCTCTATGTAGTAATTAGCCTATAAACAGTCCATATACAAAGGTTTAGCCCCCTCCCATGTTACCACAACACAGCCCAAGCCAGCAGTAGCCCCCCTCATGCTCTATTTCTGGGTCCGTCACTGCATGGGTCAGCTCATGCCGAGACTCGAACGCGGGTCGGGGATGCCCTCGGCGCCGGAGCGCTTGGGTATTGGCCTCTATGTGGGCCCATCCCTTTCCGCCCTTCACTCTGTGTTCGTCCTGGAGCGGCTGTCGAACCCGCTGTTGGGCCAGCCTTCGAACTCCTGGACCGTGACGGGCCGTAGGGGCATTTTCAGCCCCGTATCCCTTCTTACCTAGGCGAATTGGCTTGTCAAGGCCGATCGTCCTTCGGCGTACCCTTCGCGAGGCGTCCAAGGTTAGTGCAGCCCCAAGACGCGATCCTCGGGTTAGATCATGACGCCTTCTCTTGCGGCATCCGAGCCCTCGAGCCCAAAGCGGATGACTTGTTCCGAGGTCTCAAGGTGAGCCGAGAGTTGATGTTGACTGTTTAGTGGTTCGCACGCCGGTAGTCTGTAAGTCGTTGTCGGTCTCGGATCGTCAGTTCCGCAACCGTCTCCACCCTGCGGCGTCGGCGGTGCCGTTGGCGGTGGCGGCGGTGTCGTTGTTTGGCGGCGGCAGCGTCGTGGGTGCCGTCGGCCACGGCGGCGCGGTCGTTGTTGTTGGCATTGGCGGCGGATCCCGGTCGTGAGGCTTGTTTGTTTTGTCACAGCAAAACTTTCCAATCTCATTTGCTAAAAAGGGTCAGGTTGCAACAACAACTTTTAGGTGGCCGTGCTTTAGCGTGATATTTAAAGGTACCAACGTGAGTGCTCTCTCTATGCTTTTTAGTAAAAAGAAAAGAACACTTTTTGATTGATGTGAGTGCGTTCGTAGCTTGGAAAAAAAAAATAAGTGCAAGGGTAACTTAGCCGTTTAATGTTCCAATCGTTGGGCTGACTTGTGAGATGGAAGTTGTTGGTGTCGCCAAGCGCTGGTCTGAGCTGCCTCCACCCGGGATGGCCTGGTACGCCGACATATCGTGGTCGTGCTCGTCGGCGTCGCCGTCGTAGTCGTCCTTGCTGGAGCTCTCGCCGGCGAGCTCGTGCTTGAAAGCCATGCGATCCTCGGGTAGCAGCGGTGCATACTGCCATGTATAGATCTCACCTAAGCATCAAGCCCCTACGTGCATGCTTGAGAGAGGAAAATGGGACTTAAATATAAGAGGAGAAAGAAAATAGAAAAGCAAAAGGGAGACAAGAGGGGCGTGTGAACGCAGATGGTCCGCAAAAGTGTCAGTCTTCAGAGGGCTTGATTTTTCCTTTGGCGTAGGGGGACCCGATGCCCTATTGCCTTTGCCTGCAGCTGCAGCAAGAAACGGACAAGACCTGCGCCACTGTTGCAGCTATAGCCGGACGTGGACATCGGGTTTCTTAAAACCTACTGGCCCTTCCTGCCCTCCCCGCACTTCACGGCCGACGTGGCGCTCAGCGGAGCCTCCGATTCCGCGACGCGAGAGCACCCACGCACCGCGTTCTGGCAGTTTTGCAAAAAGGTCCCTCAATTTCTCAAAATTAATTTGCAGTCCACCGCACCTGGAATTGAAGGGCCCAAACCCTAGACCCTCTCCTCCCCGCCGGGCCCCATCGCCCCGCACCCCGCTCTCCTCCACGCCGCGCCCCGTTGCCCCATCCCCCGCTCTCCTCCCCGCCGCGCCGCCGCACGAGATTGCGTAGATCGAGCGGACCTCGCCGCCGGTCCCGCAGCCGCGCTGGGCCCCTCTCATCTCCCAGCCGCCACCCTCCCAGCTCGTCGCCTCCTCCGCGCCAGCACGGACCCCGCCTGTGGCCTCTTAGTTGTTCGGCCACACGTTGGGGAGGCTTGGTGAGGCCGGCGGAGCTCGATGTCTCAGCGTTCTGCCGCCTGACGGAGCTTAACGCCCCAGCCGTGGAGCGACTGAGGTGAACTGCATGTCCTTTTTATGTCTCTCCCTCCCCCGTGTATTTTAGCTGCCCAATCCACCTCCGGATCTGTCCATGTGAACATTAGCCTAGATCCCGCATTCCTGTGCAATTTGCAATGTTTTTCCAGTGATTTTAGGGATGTAGGGCAGCTACATCCTCTGTAGTCATGCTTGATTTTGTTACGCCTGATGGCTGATGCAGCAGCCAACTGTTTTGCACAAAATAAAAACACACCAGGTATTACTTGTACAAATTTAGATAGGAAATGGCTTATACTAGGATCTTTAGCTTTCTGATTGTTTTGCAGATATGCCGAAACAGGACACATGTTAATACATTTGCTTAATCAAAATTGTATATTCATCATGGAGAACAAAATTTTGCTTGCAGCAAGCAACCAATCAGACTAACGATCCATTGGAGTCAGTACACATGTTTTTGCTCCTGAAAGTAGCTTATCTAAAACTAATACATGATTATGAAGCTGAGAGTAGTAATAGAGAGATATCCATACTTTTCCATTAAATTAATTTTCCCTGCAACATTGTGCATCACTATCGGATAACATTAATTTCATCGTCTATGTCCTGCAGTTTGTCTGAACTGGTACAGCCATAGTCACGAGAGTTTCATTTTCTATGGAGCCTTGCATTGGTCATGCCATAATCAAGGCAGTGAATTCTAGAAATTCTGGATCTGATATAATTAAAAATAGCATAGTGCTGTGCGGTTTGAAAACCATCCTGTGTTTGATACATGTTCACAAATTGCAATTGCACTATGCATCTTCTCTTTGAAACTTTTCAAATGCAGTGATAGTGTGTGTATATGTATCTGAGCCACCAAATTTTGTTATGAGTAGTGGGTGTATGTGGTATGGCACGAGTAGTGGTGAAAGTAAAATAATCCCTAGAGGTTAAAGGAAAAAGTTCTCTAGGTATCCTTTATTTTCATGAACCTCTGTATTGTGTGTAGCACAACTGAGCTACCAAATCCTTTTGTTGTTCATCAAAATAATTTTGGAACTTTAAAATGCATTTTGGAGTTACAAAAAAATATTTACCAAAGGTCTGTTCTGATTGCTCAATTATTGTTGCTAGCTCAGCTGAGTCTTTTGAAGTAACATGATGAGGCACAGGCCGAGTTTAATTTTGTCAATCCCAACTGCGACTGTTCTGAATATTTGGCCAACCAAAATAAAGCACGATGACAATTCGGCTATTCTTTCTTCCATGTTTTTTATGTGTTTTTGTTGCCTTCTATATGCAGCGTCCCATTCCAGTAAAGTAATCTTTCTGTGTACCAAGTTCTGCTCTTGCCATTTCAGTAGCTCTTACAGATCTCAAACTTCTGTGTATCTAGGGTGAGCACTGAGCAATGAAATGAGTGTACAAGACCAGAAATTGTTCTGAACTATTATCTTGAAGCGTCAGCACACAGAGGACTATGCAGGAGTGTGAAGCAAACATGAGGACGGTTATACTCCCAGGTACTGAATGCACTTCTTTCTCACTCAATTTGGTCTTTTGTTACACTCCATGTTTAGACCTCTCTGTGTTTGCATAGTTTTTGTCAATCGGACGTCGAACGGGATGATACAACCTCATTGAACTGGGAGGTTAAGGTGACATGGGCCACTGACCACACGGACCATGCCAATAATTTTGTAAGCACTAATATTGTCTCCCAATTTTTCATATGTAGCTCCATTTCAGAAATAGTGGACTGATGATGAATTACTTATCAATCTCTACTACCCTGGGAGGACTGACTGTAGCCAGCACAGATATTTGTGTTTATCCATGACAATTAATCTACTTACTGGATGCAGACTCTTTTCTATTTTAGATTTTTAGTTAGAATTGCATATACTTTAATCTTGGCCAAAGGATACCTTAAGTTTTATCCATCTTTCATTTATGCTACCACTCTACTGCTGTTTTGATACTTGAGCTTTTAGATTGTATTATCAGAAGGGTTGACTAATTTTAAAAAGTCATATCTTTACAGTCTATTTAACAAGATGCTAAGTTAATTTTGTGAGAGGCTTTTTATGGAAATGGCTGCATGTCTACAGAAGCAAACAACGCAAACATAGACTTCTCACTTCCAAAAAATGATGCCTTCTATTTTTCTTTATTTCTTCATATTGACTTCTTTTCATATCTTTCTAATTTCTCATTCAGATTGAGGGTTGTCATTGAAGTAGTTTAGATTGTTGATTACCTTCTGATTATAGAGCAAAATGTTATATAGAATATAAATTGGGTAGTTGTGTTTGGCAGTTGATCCCCTGTTCATTTGTGTGAGCTGAGTCATTCTGTGTTTGAGCCTTCAAGCTGATCTAAATTTGGCAGATGGTATTATTTCCATATACAATGGATTGCCATTTCTTTGCCATGGTTAAGCTTTTGGAGAAAATTTTTATGATTGTTTCATTTGAAAAGTTATGTTGTTCCTAATTCTCACCACAGTCTAGAATATTGCTAGCCCTTTATTGAATATACATATTTCCTACCATTGTTTTTCTTTGCTTAGCAGTGATGTACTTATTCTCCTTTTTCAGTTGTGTCCGTAAATTTGACTTAGCAAATTTGATCCTTCTATAGTTAGTTCTAATCGATGGCTTTCTTGAGCATGTAAAAGAGAATGCTGCTAATGTCCTAAAGGTATTGTTTATTATTGGAATGTTTAGCCCATAATACAATTTTGCCCATTATCACAGGGGGTGCTATCGAGCCAACAGATTTTGATGGAGTATGGGTTCATGTTACATGTGTCTGGTTTTGATATAAAGCCTCTTTTCCGGTTGAGGAGACAACAGAGCCAAGCTATGGGAATATTGAGTATTCATACAGAGTACTTTAAGAAGGAGAATTCTTTCACTGCAATTTATTGATGGTTTCAGCTGACAAGTAGAGAAGAATTATTTCTTGGTAAGTATGCGCCTAATAATTTAGCAATGCATCTTTATGGATGGGCAGAACTACCCCTAGGGACACATCATTTTCAAACAAGTTCCCTTTTTCTTCACTGCACTTGCAGTTTTATGGTCGATAGTCCTAGGTTCCTGTGTGTTTGGGTTCTCTTAGGTATAGTCTAGAACATGTCCTTACACTTGATTACTTTTAGTGCTGTGACAGAAAATATGAAATATTATTTCAGTTTGGTTAGTGATTTGTGGTGCCTTTGATTACCAGTGAGTCTCTTTCATGGCCACTAGCCACCTCTATTATATATATCCTATTCGGACAGAGAAGACAATGTTTTATGGAGATGTGTGAGTCTCTTTTATTTTTAAATCCACATGGCTTAGTGGTAACTCCCCAACCCACCTTCAGTCATCAACACATTTGAGATTAATGAAATATGCAAGAAGTGGTTTAGTTTTCTACAAGAATGCAAAGCATGGATGTTTTATCAGAAACTGCCAGTGTAGGTTAAGCATGATCAACATATACTATTAGAATGTGCAGGACCTGCAAACATTATTGCAATTACCATTGGTGTGCGCTATGCGCACTAAAGTCTGAAAAAGTACTATGTGTTATGGAGATTGGATACTGAGCACAATACTAAGAATAGAATTTATTGTCGGTTATCTCCATATTTCCAATAACTTTTTCTCATTGGACCCATTGATGATGTAATTTGCTTAACTTTCACTGATATGTGAGTGTGGTAGATTGAGTGGCTAAGTTTATTTTTCACCTGGGCTATTCTACGTAATTTGCTTAATATACAACATATGTCTTTCACTAGCATTGTGGAATTTTGTAGTTTGCTGCAACTTCAGAACTCAGCATGTAAAAATTCCTTGCATTGACTCGAAATGACTCATGTACTGTGAGGTATGAAAATACTTAACTGCGCTAAGAACTGAAGAATTACGGTTGAGGTTAGAAAGATGAGGGCATATAGAAAATGAGCTGTTATGTTTGACACAGGGCTCAAGCCTACTTTTATATGTTATAATTTTTCATTCCTTGGTAATTTTATTTTTCATAGCAATCTGATATGACATTCTACCGCAATTGGCCCAACAAGTCTGCCTTCTGATTTTGGGATATACTTGTCTTGTGTATGTGTAGTGCAGCAGAAATGCATCAGGGTTTGCTGCTGTGCACAGTGTGCTGTGGCTCGGAGATCATCAACCAGCAGCAAAAGGGCATTTTCTGGTGTTCGTCTGAAGTTCTGCTGGACAACAACCTGAATGGCATTGCCATGTACATCCATTTCGACGTTGTTGCCGGCGTTGTGCTCTGTTGGCGTCCTGTGGGCGTTGGGTGACTGAAATAATAATCTGAGATGGTGAGACATTGCAGTAGCATGGATTCCCTGGTGGTTCCCGAAGAATTAGGAACAATTTAGAAAGTTGAACATACTTGCGTGTAGGAGCAGTTTTATCTCTTACTGTTTAGAACATTGAACATACTTGTGTGTAGGAACAGGAGTAAATCGTCAGGTCAGATAATACTGTAATGATATGACAGATCATTGTGCTGCATAGGATTAGAGTGTTTCACGGTTGAGACCTAGGCCATGGCCTAAATACAAGTTGCGTTGCCATTAACTTAAACAGGAATTAGATGAAGCAAAGTGCTGTTAATATCATAAAAGGAATGAATTAAGGCTCAAATCGATAGCTGGTCAATGACTAGATGCACTGGATGCCAACTTGTTCTATTCTGAAAATATGCCATTCAGTTAGAGAAACGGTGGTGCCTAACATGCCTAACCCGAACAATCTTGTCTCTGAACTGCTCGAATACGTTGCATTTTGATTTCTTCTTCTGGTGTATTAATCTTGTCATGCTTGTGTTGGTTGTTCAGATTCATTCTTCAATTAACCAGTGGAATATGTGTGAATGTTAAAGAGGATCCTTTCGTAGATGATTGTGCATCAATTTGGCATCAATTCCTATCTGTTTCTTTGTTCCTTTCCATTCTGTCTACACAATCAAACGTCTACAGTTGGTGATGGGGCGCGCAAAGCGCGCTTAATGTTCTAGTTTCTTGAACCGCAGATGTGCTGTGCGGGCCATCAGACAAATCATTCAGATGGTGTTCCAGGCGGCGGAACAGCTCGGTGCTGTCCTCCTTGGCCTGACTCCACATCTGTTGCGGGGGGTCGGAAGCAAATTGTCACTGTCACATTCGCCCCCAGAGTTCCCGGGTCGGACGAAGCCAAAACGTCCCGACGGTGGTTGCTGGGGTCAGGAGAAGTGGTAATTATTCTGAAAACCGCCGTCCTCTGAGCTGCCGCTCGTCACGTCACCCGAGGATTAGCTGGGTAGGTGTCCATACTTCTCCCCCACGACGTGCTTCGTTCAACTGTCTGGCGCGCGTGTGGGCTGTCAGCTTCGCCACTAGCGTCGACTGGCACCGTAGTTGATGGCATTATCGTTGTCGAGGCCGTCGCCCTTGGCGGCGGCGAGTCTGTCGTTGTTGGGGCCGGTGGTGCGGCAGGCGCCGTGGCCGTCGTCGTGGCCCGCGGTGTGGTTGAAACGCCGTGGTGGCCGGCACCGTGGTTGCCGTCGTGGTCGGCGGCGCGGCTGGGACGCCATGGTGGCCGGCGCCGTGGTCGTTGTTGTGGCCGGCGGCGCGGCCGGCACTGTGGTGGCCACCGCCGTGGTCGTCCTCGCGGCGCAGCCGGAACGCTGTGGTGGCCGGCGCCGTGGTTAGCAATGGCGGCGGCGTCGAGGCCGTCGGTGCCGGTGTCGTCGTCCTTAGTGGCGGCGGCGGCGAGGCCTCCGTCATTGGTGCCGTCGTCCTCGGCTGTGGTGGCGTTGTCGTCGGTGCCGTTGTTAGTGTTGGTGATGCTACTGCCGCTACCGTCAGCGTTACTGGCGGTGTCGGCGCCATTCCAAACTGCAGATGCTGAAAAGAAAGCAGTCTCCTCGGAGCAGTAGTTTTAGTTAGTCTTTAGATTATGAACTAAAGGGCGTGATACCCAAACACGTCCAAATATTTGAGCATGTTTTTTAACTTGTGTGTTCTTGTCGTGTGGAATTTTAAGCGTTTCATTCATTAAAAAGGGGCGCCGTCCAACCATGTTTTAGCATTCAGGTGACAGAGGCTGAACTATGGGCAAAAAAGACATCCAGCCGTACTGGTCAGCGAGAGTGCCGTGGTTGCCCAGGCGTAGGCCTTTCGCAGTCTGACTGGTTTTATCTGGGTTTATTTTGCCGCAAAGTACTCCATGACCTCGCCACTAAAAAAGAAAAATCCGGACAGGAACAAATTTATTGCGTTGGCGTAATCTTGCAGCTCTCTCAGTGATGAGACCCAATCCCTCGCTGGGATTAGGCGTCGTACAAGAGCGAGTTGAAGAGGCCCTCCTATCAATCAAGGTGCCCTCAAGTTATGCTAGTATATGCTGGTATGTACAAGGCTTAGAAAAAACTAAACGTACAAGCAACTTAGCTGCTGCTGGTCGATGTTGCAAGCGTTGGCAGGGAGCTTGCCGTCGTGGGCACCGGTTTCGCAGTCGTAGTTGTGGCCGCCAGCGTCGCGGTTGTAGTCATGGCCGCCGGCGTCGTAGTGGCCGGCGTCGCGGTCGTGCAAGCCAGCGTCACGGTCGTGGGAGCCGGCGTTGCGGTCGTTGTCGTTGTCGCCGGCGGTGCGGTCGTGATCGTGGCCGCCGGCGTCGTGGTTGCTGGAGCTCTCGCCGGTGTGCACGAGCCCGGAGCCCAGCACGTGGAGTGACTTCCCATCCGAAGCTTGTTGGAGAACGAAGGAACGCGCAACAGGCCCTTACTTGGCGCGCTAACTGTCGGTGTTTCGTAAACCCGACTAGTAAATCTACGTGGTTGCGCGTCTAAGCTCGGATGGTTAGCAAGACGGACACAAGGATTTATACTGGTTCGGGCTACCCGGAGGTATAAGACCCTACATCCAGTTCGAGCTGCTCATGTTGCTTGCTAGAGTTCGTAGTAGGGGATACAAACTGGCGAGAGAGGAAGCGATCCCAAGTCTCTGTGTTTGTGCGTGTGGTGTGTGTGTGAAGAAAAAGAAGTCCAGAGAGCTTGCCCCGAGCAAGCCCCTGGAGGAAGAAAGAAAGAGGAATCAATCTAGTGTCTGCCCCTCGCAGGGAGCCTGGCTTCCCTGGAGGAAGAAAGAAAGAGGAATCAATCTAGTGTCTGCCCCTCGCAGGGAGCCTGGCTTGTCCTTTATAGTTCAAGGAGAAGCCAGAGTAATGAAACTTGGAGAACAAGAAAGTATAGTCAAAAAGAAAAAAGCAACAGGTGGCTCGGTCCTTGTCGCAGACCCCGCTGTCCTGGAGTTCCGTAGCCGCCCTCTATGGTTGTCGTGATGGGAGCTGCAGCTATACCTGAAAAAAGGGGTGTAGTTGGCACAGTGTTAGCACTGTGAGCTGTATTGTACTACAGTGTTGAGTTATCCGTATGTTCCTGGTTAAAGTGATGGTGTTCCTACGCGAGGGTCGGGCGAGGCGGACTGGACCGCCCGACCACTGCGCGCGGGTCAGGCGAATCGGACAATGCGTCCGGCCAGCGAAAACTCCTGCCCAAGCCTCATGCATGGGCATAAATCATGAGAGAGAGGACCTGACACGCATGCATGTGAGAGCGCGTGAGAGGAACTATGAAAGAGAGAAGAGTAAATGTATGCATTAGGCAGGGTCGCTACCGTGCATGGCCTTCATGGGCCCCTCTGGCTCTTGAAGTGACGTATGAGGCAGTGAGAGAGGGAGAGAGGTCAACAAGCATGTGTGTGTTCATGAGGTGTGAACGTGAGAAGCCAACAGAGGCAGCGGTCTCCATCGCTCTGCCCACTTTTGTTCACTAGCTGCAGCAGCACGAGATGTGTGCAGGTCGCTCTGCACAATTACTACAGCTGGCGTCCTCTGGTCTACGGAGTAGGTGCGCTGCCCGGATAATATGTCACGTACGACGCTGCGGACAGAACAGCACACCCAGTAATGTGGGCTGTGGAGAATCGTGCCTATGTGCACTAATTCCTTGTCGCATTAGTCGTTTGATCCTGGTCGAGCGCGTCTCGCCCGATCCCGGTGTAGTAAGGGTCGGGCGAGGCGGAAGTAGCTCCCAGCCCAGGCGGGAGGGTCGGATGAAGCGGAGATTGCCTCAAGATCCATTGTTCTTTGTCGGATAAATTTTTACCGCAAATATTTATCCCCGACAGTATTCGTGGCAAATAAAATCGTGGTGCCCCTTGCACATTAGAGAGTCGTCATTGCCTCCCCCCACAAAGTTGAAAAGGTGACACAAACATTGTCCTCCTCAGCTACTCACTCAATTTCTCCATCATGTGTCACAAATATTGTGCTCCTCGACTGCTCGTCCAATCTCTCGCATCATGTGTCGACTCGCCTCCTCTATCCCTTCTCTCGAGTCTCAGTTTGGATCAGAGGTAGTGCCGCTGCCTCGAAGAGAGATATCGTCCACTACCCCGAGCTCACCGGCCTCACATGTGAAACCCGCGACCACAATTTCTTCTCAGACGAGTTCGTCGAACCGTTCCTAACTCTAGATTTTCCTCTCTTCTCTCTTTATAATTTGTCGGCTAGCTGGCCAACAACATCACTTCGCGCCGCTTCAGTCCTCAGCTCCTACTACCTCTGGCGCCGTAGTGGCAGAAGGCCCTCTTAGTTGCACACTCTATGTCAACACAGCCATGCTCTCCATGGTCGATAACATCTGCCTTACTGCCATCGAGTTTGCTTACGAATCATGCCAGCATAATACTATCACTATTCATGATCTCTTACAGAGAAGAATTCATCTGACGCGGCATTAGCGCGCCCCCTACCTAGTATATATGTTTGCTACTATCGAACGCGATGGCAGCAGCAGTACAATTATTAATGGGGTGTTTAGATCCAAAATTCACAATAAATGTTTGGACCCATGTATGGCATACTAAATGTAGTTAAAAATCGCATTACGTAGATGGTTCGTAAATCATCAGATGAATTTAATGAGCCTAATTAGGTTGTGATTAGACATTAAATTGTTACAGTAATGCTACAGTGAACATTTGCTAATTATGAATTAATGAGGCTCATTAGGTTCGTCTCGCGATTTACATGCGAGTTCTGTAATTAGTTTTTAAATTAGTCTATGTTTAATACTTTAAAAGTGAAAAGATTCCATTTCAAAATTGTAAAAGGTTCGTAGCAAGGACGGACGATAATAAAATAATATGTTTAAGCCATGATGAGCCTACTGTACCATTACTATAGGCTGTATTTCATTTTCTTTTACTTTCTTTTCAAAAGTCACACTTCTGCAGCGATCCTTATTCTTGCCGACGCGAAACCCTTATCCGCGTCGGCACCAGCACCGCTGCTCTTAAGGCGATGCGAATGAGGGCTATATTCAAATCAGTGATAAAACCGCTTCGAGTGACACATTAAACGTGTCGGCGTCTTCCGCACCACTTAGGGTAGTCTTATATTTGAAGCGGTTTACGATAGCACCGCAACGTTTGAGTGTCGTATACGATTCGGTTGTTAATTATCCACATTGTTTGTTAACCTATTGCTACTAGTTTGATTAGCGCCAATTAAAATAATTTAGATGGGTTTAAAAAATCAATGCGGTCATTCATCAATCATTTCACGTCATCGGATCCACGAGTAATGCAGCATTGTTATGAACGAATTGAACAAACAACATATGCAAATTCAATGGTATATGCACGTGTACATGCTAGATGTTCATAACAATAATATCATATTCAAATCATAATCTGACAACATCACATAGCATTAGCATTTAACATACTAAAAATAACATTTAACATCATATTCATACGAACAACTGAATAGCTTAACATCTTATGGCTAAACATCACATAAACTGAATAACTTAGACTGAATATGTTAAACATATAGATGTTCAAACGGGCCACCCGGCCCGGCCCTGGCACAGGCCCGCCCTGGCCCGCAGTTTACCGGGCCGTGCCTGGCACGGCACTAAACATGTTCGTGCCGTGTCGTGCTGGCCCACGGGCTGGAGTGACGGCCCAGGCACTGGCCCGCCGGCTGTTTCGGGCCGGGCCAGCCCGGCTTAGCCCGACACTAGAGGCCAGGCCGGGCCGCTCGAAGCCCATATACAGAAAAACACCTCAATCAACTCAAAATTTTTCAAACATCTCCAAAATTTTCAAATAAGCATCAAACATTCAAACATCTCAGGCAGACACACAGATAACAAAAGATCACATAGTTGATAGTTGTGATACAAGAATTATAGAGTTGCTTTAACACTTGAACTATTTGATCAACTGTTGGCTGCCTCATTAAAAACCTTCCAAGTAAAACTCACCCTTGTGAGAAACCTTGGAAGGGAAAAAGAGTACAGTCCAACTCTATAATTCAGAAATTGTTCAACATTACAATACATCAAATTGTTCAAGTTCGACATTACACACTAATGACTAATAAGCAGAAACAGAAATGCAAAAGAGTGCAGCCTCCAGAGTCCAACAGCCACAAGTCCTTGCTGGTGCTATGCTGCCTTGCCTTCACTTCTCTTCACTTGCCATTGGTTGTGGCAGTGGCAGGGGTAGGCCTAGCAAACAAATAAACATTGTAAGGAATCATGCTAATGAAATTGAAGTAGTAGCTCAAATTCTGAAAACTCAGTTGCAGCAGTAGCTTCTTCCCCTTCCTCATTTTCCTTGATGCCCAACTTTGCCTTGAGCTCTAGCATATCCTTGTTGACATCATGCTGCATCCTCGCATCAGCAGCCTCCCAGTCCTTGACGCAGGTCAGAATTTCCACATTCTGAGGCGTCAACCGTCGTCGTCGCTCCTCGATGACCCTGCCAGTGAGACTAAAGTAAGACTCCGAAGAAACAGTAGAACCTGGAACAGACATAATATCTTCAGCTAGTATAGACAGAATGGGATACGATAGTTTGTGCTCATGCCACCAAGTTAATATGTCAAAATCATCATCAAAACAGGTGACAGTGTCGCTGTCCAAGTAGGAAGTCAATTCAGAAAGAACAGGAGAAGTAGATGCAGCAGCAGTTGATGAACCATTGGCACTTGTACCAGGAGCACCATAAATCTTACCCCATGCTGCTTTTCTCTTACCTCCTCCTGAAATGTTGGTGTTGGGCCTCACCGTCCTAATTGCACCAAACTTGTTTTCATACTTGTTATACAGTTTATATAGATCAGTTCTTACCTGATTGAAATAACTTCCATAATCAACACCTTCCTGCCCGAGGGTAAGGTCTCAAAGATAGGGTCGAAGTCATTCCAGGCAGAGGACCTCACACGCTTCAACACAACAAAGTCGCCAGTGGTGGGACTAGGCATTGACGTCGGCGTCGAGGATGGCGTTGGAGTCACCGAGCCGCCAACACCACCAGCGTCGGCAGCGGCATCATCAATGCCATCAACATTGATCAGAGCAAAAGAGCTACCGAACAATGCCTCAGCGCCGGCGGTCAAGTCGTCATCGTCGTCAGCAGCAAGGCCAGCAGCCCTGAGGTCGTCGTTGACCGTGTACTCCTCCATGTCGTCCATCACGACGACCTTGTGCTACAGCCCGCCTATGACTCCGCCCTCGGCAGCTCCGTTCCTCAACGACACGCGGCCCCGAGTACACGAGACCTGCAAAAGAACACGAGAAAGCGAGTCAAGAACTAAAGAACACGAAATCAGACGACTTTAGGATCTAGATCTAGGGTTAGGGTTTGGGAAAAAGTTCATACCTGCGCAGCCGGAGCTCGGAGCCGAGGAGAGACGAGAGGACGACGGCGATACAACAAAGACGAGGAGGCGAACCAGCGACGAACCAGACAGGAGATGTCGCGGCGAGGAGGCGAACTCGCGAGGAGGCAGGAGCCGAGGAGCGGAGACGAGGTCGCAACTTACAGGGAGGAGGAGTAGACGGAGATCTACCCGCCACGCCGCCGGAGATGGGGGGAAGGGGAGAGGGCGGCGGCGGCGAAGAGCAGATCGGGACGATGGACGGAGCAGGAGCAGGCGAGACGCAGACGGCTGCGGGGGCCGAGGGGAAGGGAAGGTGGCGGAGGATTTTTGGCTAGGGTTGGGATGGAGGAGCGGCCGCCGGCCGGGGGTTTATATACCCCGCTCCCCCTGGGCCCTGGCTGTTGCTTGGTGGGCTGGGCTGGCTAGCTGCTGGCCTACTATCCATTGGAGTTAGCGGGCCGGTACCGTGCCGGCCTGCTAACTCCGTGCCGGGCCGTGCCAGCCCACGGGCTGGGGTGACGGCCCCGGCACTAGCACAGCTAGCGGGCCGGGCTGGCACGGGCATGGGGTCACCGGGCCGGGCCGGGCTTGGGCCGGGCCAAAATGAACAGGCTTCGGGCGTGCTTTCGGGCTGCGGGCTGCATTGACATCTATAGTTAAACATCACATAAACTAAATAACTTAGACAAGTTCAACGTGAGTACTGAACAACCGAGCGGAACAGAACATGGCAATAGCGGAACAGAACATGGCAATAGTGGACAAAATGGCAATTCGTTCATAATAACCTGGCGCTTACATCACCGGATCTGCTTGGTACTGGCGCTTCATCGCCCCCACCTCACCTGTAGAACCTCCATCGTCCCCACCATGACGATGGAGGTCATGGTCAAAGAGCAGGCAACTACGATAGGTAGTCCGATACCGCCACACGAAGACGCATGCAAAGGTTTCGTCTGCATCCATGTATGCAGCCGCCATGGCGACGGTTCTGGCCCGCGATTGGAGGGCCTCTTCCCCCACCGTGGGCTACCTCGGTGTGAATGGAGGTAGAAATGGATCTGGATACCAGATCCTTTGGAGTGTAAGCTCAAAGATCTGTTCCTTTGCGGGCAGCCATGTACGCAGCCCTGGCCACAGCACGGACGGTGGCATCCCTCACCGCAGCCACGACCAAGTGTGAACGGTGACGCCTGCAAAGGCCACCACCGTTGCCCGAAAGTGGGCAACTGCAAGGATGGTGGTGACCTCATGCTTGGACAGTGGCACCATGGCAGATGACAACATAGGTGGATGAGGTCTGCCTGAAGGAGGGTGGCGTAGAGGTGGCTGAGGCAGAGGTGGCCGGTGCGGAGGTGGCCGAGGCCAAGGAGGCCAAGATGAGTGGATATGGTTAAGGTTTTGAGAAGCGATCATTCGCTTGATATATATATATAGAGGTGGGACACATGCTAAGCAGTGTGTTTCGGCCGGCTTAGAATGAGCCATCTTTCTAAGCGGCTTTTTCTTGGACCTCATAGAATGTGTCAATGTAAAATTAAAAAAATAAAACACGAAGCCTATTTAAGTCAATTCCTAATCATTACAAACATCAATATGCGACATTTGCCAAGTCGGCTCTACTCCGCAGTGGTCGAGCTCGTCGGAGTTAACCCGGAACTCCATGATGCGGCAGAAGGTCACCCTCTCCCCCAGCCATTGCCATCTCGTGCCATGGAGCCTCTCCACGTTCGCCTCCTCAGAAAGCCGCACGTAGAAGTAGTCGAGTACATGCTTCATGGCGACGCCGATGACGATGATGGGATTGCAGCAATGGCATCGTCGCCTGCGCACGAAGGCGGCAACTGTGTGAATCTGAACTCCGGCGTACACACCAAGTTGTTGGATCACCCATAGGGGGACCATCTCGAGCCGAAGTGACGGTAGCCCCCCTCCAAGGAAGGCCGCCGCCCTTATCCGCGCCTCCATTGTGGCCCTTGCCATTGCTCCCTCTATTGCTAGTGAAGGACCGATTAGGTGACCAGAGAGGCGGGAAGTGAATGGGAGCCGATAAAAAATTCTTCTCAACGAATCCGGCTTTTCTCCTAACTCAACTCCAAATCCTCGCAACACGATCTAGCCAAGATCACGTAGCTACTGAGAAGCTACTGACCCTAGGAACACGATCACGTAGCTACTGAGAAAATCGAATTGAAATTGAACCAAACCGAAACGAACTCTCCTCTTCCCAGGCAAGGGCGGTTAAACCGGCCTAGAGGAGGTTAAACCACCCAGGGGCGGTTAAACCGGTAAAGGGGGGCGGTTAAACCGCCCAAGTCTGTACCCACGGGATCCGAAAGTCAACTCCCAAAATCGAATTACCCGATCTCCCAAACGGCTTGAGCTCTTGAGACAAAACTTTGAGGAGATGATCCACACCTCAAGTAGAGGGTATGCCCAAAAAATCTCGGCCTCTAACTCACTATAACTCCCAGAATCTCGAATCTCATGAAGAACACCTCCATCTCGAGTTCATCCAAAAACCCCCAAATCCAAAGCGATTCCTGCAGTTTGTGAGGGCAAATCACTAAGGTAAGAGTCTCCACGAGCTCATATGTGAATCCCCCAAGCAAACTCACAAAGAAACGGCCTCAAACACAAGGAATCAAAAATCCACCAAAGGGACCAAATAGAGTCACAGGATGAACAAAGAAATCACAAAATAGAGGATGAGCAAAAGATAAATCTTCCAGACATGATGAGGTCAACTTCTTTACAAAGAGACTAGCAATCCAACCACATCCTACCCTCTTGAAGATTTCACCGATGAAGCACTAGCTAGCCTATGGAAAACTAGAAAGGTAAAATCGAAAGGAAAATAGAACTAAGCCAAGAGAGATTACAGTCACCAAACCCTAGGGGGTCTATTTATAGTCCAAGTGGTGGTGCTCTAATGACTCAACTAACCCTAAGCGATACATACCCTCAGAGAAAATTTTGACATTTGGATCGAATCTTTTCCGGCTGGGACACCTTCCACTGCAAGCTTGCTTTCCTCCGACGCAACCCTTGCAATCACGCCACGTGTCCTCCGGATCGAAGCTCCTCGACGCTCACGGGCCCTGCCTAGGGGGGAGCGGTTAAACCGCCCCTAGGGGGCTGACCGGCCCACGACCTATTTTCGCCACGCCGAGTCATCAGCCTTGGTTTTGAGGCCACCTGATGGTCTTGTGGCCAAACCACCAAACCCCGCGTGCAAGCTTCGGTTGTGAGCTGCTACCTTGCACCGGCTTCATGTTCGCATACGAGCTTCGGTTGTGAGCCGCTACCTCGCACTGGAACCACGTTCCCTTGCCTGAACCGGAAGTACTCTTGCTTCCCTTGTTCTTCAGTGAAGCTAGGTACTACTTGCAGTTCCTCTTCCAGTGACCCAGTTCATTACAGTGAAAGCATGGCTTATCAGGCACTGGTCCAGGTTTGGGATCCGAGCTTGGCTGTTGATCACATCTTTAGCCTTGCCCTTCTTCTTCCAATTGCCATTCTTCTTAAAGTTGGACTTGTTCTGGATTGTCATCACATGGCCGCCACCATTGCTCTTCTTAATGTCAGCCTCTACTGTTTTAAGCATGCCACACAGCTGATTAAAGCCCTTCTCTGCCCCATGGATATGGTAGTTTGAGATGAAGCTCCCATAGCCTGGTGGAAGTGATGCTAGAATAAAATCAGTGGCCAACTCTGGACCTATTGGGAAGCCTAGCTTCTCCAATCTCTGAGTGTGACCAACCATCTTGATCACGTGTGGCCCAACTGCTGCACCTTCTGCCAACTTTGTCTCCAAGAAAGCTTTGGACACATTGAACCTTTCCGTCCTAGCTTGAGTCTGCAACATTTCCTTGAGAGCCACAATCATATTGTGTGTAGTATATCCCTCAAACTGCATCTGCAACTCAGGTTCCATACTAGCGAGTAGAAGGCAGCTTATCTGATTGTCAACGTCCAACACTCTCTGGTTGGCGTTTCTCACAGCAGAAGTTGCATTTTTAGCAGGCTCGTCTGGTAAAGGGGTGTCTAGAACATCCTCCTTTTCCTCTGCCCTGAGAACAATTCTCACGTTGTGGATCCAATCCGCATAGTTTGTTCCATTCAACTTTTCTTTCTCAAGGATCGAACGTAAATTAAATGGTGCGTTGACAGCCATTGATCTACAACAAAATAATGCAAAATACTAAGACAACGTATTCATGACGGAGTAAATTAAATTGGACATTTAACTGAATCTACTCCCACTAAAATCAATATCCCTCGATTGATAACTAGTGATTTAGGATCCACAACTAACAAGTCGAGTAGTGAGCTTTAGCATCACCGCTGGAAGACATGGTAGATCGGTAAGCAACTCTTTGCTAATCATATCTCATATGACTCCTGTTGTTGGGTGACATCTCTATGTCTCAGCGCCCAACTCTTGTGCCCCAAGCTCTTAACCGTTAAGATGACTTTGTTCAAGGTAACCAAACCCCGTGCGAGTAAGTATCCGATACAAACCCATCTAGTCGAGGAAAATCAGTAGCACCCTAATTTTATAGACCCACCACTGATCGTACAAGACATGATGGTGCAAGGTTTGGGAGGGCACGTAAACTCAAACATTGTTGAGGAATTGTTCTACTTCTATCATCGCATACATGAGAAAACGGTTATCGCATGTAAATAAAAGCAGAACGTTAAGGACGACATTCACACAATAATGATACGGTATGGCACATTATCACAGGTAGATCTCCATCTCCATTGTGTTGTCCATCATGTTGATCTCCATCTTCATGATCCATCATGTTGATCTCCATCTCTCTGATCCATTCATGCTATCCTCCAGTGATGAGTCCTCCAAGAACTAAAATCAAACGCATGCAAGTAAATAAATTACATAATCGCGCTTAGATCATCACAGGTTGGCACGCAGGCCATTACATTAACTCGACAATACATATGGCTCTAGCCGTATTGCCGCACTCACGATACGCAGATCATGATTTAATTACATACATGCATCACATACACATAAGGGTCATACGGATCACATGAATTTCTGGAAAAACAAGTTAGGCGATTCCGACATCTAAACTTAAAACGCAGAAAACTCCATCTTCCCGGCCGAATTTGACAAATCTAATTTCAGCGAAATTGCACAAGGCAGTCGGAATTAGACGTAACTTTTTCTGTAGATGAATGTTCATATAAAAAACGTCTCCATCCGAGATCATATGCAAAAGTTATGGTTGTTTTACCGAACACCTTGTTTTTGCATCTTTCCCCGACCCGGTTTAAGATCCAATCTTCACCGCCACGCATCCCATGCGCCTGGCCATTGACCTAAGTTCGATTCGACCGATCCAATTGATCTATCTCTCACCATGGATGGGTTTACGAGTATCACTTAGCTCCGATGGCGAAAAACCGACCGGTAGGAGCAATTCGTTACACGACCATCACGGCAAAGATTACAAACCGATCAGAGACTCATCTACAACCACACATATCTCCACATGCCCACGATCGAACCTATAACGAAGCAGCTACGGCTCTGATACCACTGAAGGGATTCGGGGAGGCTACGCCAGCACAATATAAAACCGTGTACCCCGAAAACAGGAACAACTGCAGTTATAGATCTCAGATCATTACCACTAGACGCGTAGATGCAGCGGAAGCGTCTCGATGTAGACGAAGGCGTTGAAGTGGCAGTGCCGTGAAGTTGCGAACGTCCGTCTGGTCCTGCGGCACGCGCGGTTCGTTCTAGTGCTCCAAGCGCTTCATCATATCCACACGTACGGAAAGACGAACGGCGCGACAGAGTTTGATAGCACTCGATGTCAAGCCCCCGCGGACAGCAGGTGCACCACCAGCACCACTGTAGGCAGGAGGCGGCCAGGAGTCACGTATGTGCTAGGTGATTAGGGTTAATGGCCTCCTTTGGCCGGTTATAATATAGACTAGTTAATGGGCCATCCGTATGGGCCATTTGGGCTGAAAAACTCTTGGCTCTTGGGCTTTTTACAAATTTTGTGCCCACCGGGTGGACGGATTAGTGAAAGAAATGGATATAGATCACTGAACGCAAAGCTTCCTTGGCTTCAAGTTGCCTGGTCGCTTGAGCTCAGCCCAGCAGATTCAGGATACAGCTCCTTCACAGAATACTATTCAATCAGCCAAAACAAGCCAAAAAACCAGCCAAAATTAACAGACTTTTCAGCTCTATCTACTGCCATTTATCTGCTCAACCTAAGCTCGGAATATGTCAAACAAATAATTACAGTTACCTGCTCTATCTACTGCCATTTATCTGCTCAACCTAAGCTCGGAATATGTCAAACAAATAATTACAGTTACCTGCTCTATCTACTGCCATTTATCCAGCCAATTTCACGCACATTCATCCTGTTACTCAACAAGTTTGTTTGAATAATCTTATGAACATATCTGTCTAATATCTACTCTGCAGATAACAACAGTTACATACAGTACAGAGACGGGTTGCATTGCATTTACGCCCATCCATTACCACAGATTGTCATCTACCTGCAGATAGCTCTATCGCTTCCTGATTGTAGACAGAGTCCTCTCCCCAGTCAAACCTCCGCTGCATCCGCTCGTACTCCTGCCTCCTTGTTACTTCCACCTGCTGCCACTCCTCCCACCGCTCTGCCAAGCCCTCGCCTTCCAGCATCCTAACCACTTCTGACATGGATGGTCGGTCCTCCGGTGATGCCTGTGTGCATAGCAGTGCTATCTGTATAATCATCTCAAGTTCCTCATCGTCATAATTCTGATTCAGGTTGCCATCGACAATTGAGTCTAGCTGCCCTTCTCTCTGTAGCTTCTTTACCTG
The DNA here is from genome assembly GCA_015476505.1 of Urochloa ruziziensis. Classification (NCBI taxonomy): domain Eukaryota; kingdom Viridiplantae; phylum Streptophyta; class Magnoliopsida; order Poales; family Poaceae; genus Urochloa; species Urochloa ruziziensis. The sequence goes on along the minus strand of CM027123.1, from coordinate 38,856,877 downwards.
CATTTAGTTGCAACATCCACAGGAATCAGGTTGTATCATGGATGGAGCCAGTTTAAAATAATAAGTACCCAAAGAAGCAAAGGGCAAAACTATCCAATTTCCGGAAAATAAGAGTAAGACTTACATGATCAAGCAATAGCACTTCCTCTTCCTCTTCCAACCGTGAGAAGTCAATGGCCCGCTGCCCGGTCACAAGTTCAAGAAGCATAATTCCATAACCAAAAACATCAGTCCGCTCAGACGACTTCCCCGTGGACAGGTACTCAGGTGCTATGTGACCCATGGTTCCACGAACTTGTGTTGTCACAGATGTCTTCTGCACATCTACTAACTTTGCGAGGCCAAAATCACCAACAACAGGCTCAAAATCCTCGTCAAGCAATACATTAGCAGCTTTTACATCACGGTGTATGATCTTGGGGTTGCAGTGTTCATGCAGATACTCTAGTCCACGAGCTGTGCCTATAGCCACCCGTTTCCTTGCAGGCCAGTCTAGGATGGGTTCTCCAGGCTTAAATTCTGAATAACATTTAAAACATAAGATACATAACATGAGACCAACATTAAATACATTGAATTTTTTTATATATTAATATAACAAATCAGTCTCATTAACAAAAGGCTTAGCTAAAATGTGAATGAGAAGTTTGATGTCTGACATATGCAAATCAGAAAATGGTGAAGTTCTAACTGTACATAAGAGGAAGGAAATACTAGAGAAAATTCCGTGTATGTAATAGTAGTGGAACATCTTAGCAAACTACACAGAGGAGGGGCGCACGGACAAACAAAAAAATTAATACCTCTTAAGCGGTAGGCAACACTTAAATTCTGCATAAATGGATAGACTAGCAGGCGCTCTGTTTGTGTTGTGCAGAAGCCAATCAACCTTAGGAGATTACGGTGAACTGCAACACTAATCAGCTCGACCTCACGCAAGAAAGCAGCTTCCCCACCAGGACTCTCGTAGTCAGTCAATCGTTTTACAGCAATTTTTGTGGCGTCTGGAAGAACTCCCTTGTAGACTTTACCAAAACCTCCCTGTCCAAGAACATTTCTTTCATTGAAATTATCAGTTGCAATCTGCAGTTCTCTCCATGCAAATCTTTTGAGCTGACCAAACGCAATTCGTCGATCATCCTCACCTGCAGATCATGGATTGTTATGCTTAGGTCAATGCATAATGTTCCAACACAAACTTCAATTTCTTATGATTAACTCAAAGCCCAATCGATCAAGTTTCACGTATTCTGATTAAGGGGTATGTTTACTTGCTTGTTTTTTTGTGGCAATAAAATTCGTAATTTTTAAGAGATAACAGTTGCACTAAGTCATTAGTAAGACTATTGACAATGTAGAAAACCAAAAACAGCACATCAACTGCAAGGGCATGGGACCTGCTACATCCACAAAAACTTCCCGCAGATGGCTTTTCCTCCTTGCATTACAGATTAGAAACAGAACTCCCACAATAAGAAGCCCTATTACTCCACCCACTGTTCCAAGTATTAAGCCAATTTTTGAGCTATGAGATCCACCTGTAAGATGATAATTGCAGATTAGTTAGGAATCTCATAATATATAAGGCAACCATCTGTACTAACAGACAAACTACAACACATTGGTAAATTCTTAAATAGTCAGAATACAACTTACTTTGATAGGACACGCTGGATGCACAAGAATGGGGGAAGTTGGGTCCGCAATTTAAGTGATTACCAGAGAAGCTGCTCATGGGAAAAGGGAATTTTATCAATAACTAAGGATTAAGAAAAAACATAGAAAAAGATATTTAGAGCAAATTTGGCATACTTGTAACGTGCTACTTCAAACAGGGAACCAGGTATCTGGCCAGATAAATTATTATATGCCAGGCGGCTGTCATTAAAACGTAATTTTTGTCAACACATGAAATGAACTCGAGTTATCAGAAACTTAAAAGGGTATCATACTCAGAAAAAAGGCATAGTCTTACATGTCCGTTAAGCTTGAAATGTTTGCTATACTATCAGGAACTGGACCATCAAAATTATTTTGACTCAGTATCCTGGTTGTGAAGAAAAGAAGAAACCATATGAAAATGCCACATCATTATAACTCAATTTTAACAATGGGACGCTGACTTTGACATACTTACAACAGCTGTAGCTTAGAAAGGTTGCCAAGAGAAGCTGGTATTTCTCCAGCTAATAGGTTATCTTCTAAATCTAAGCTTGTCAAACTCGAAAGATTACCAAACTCCTCAGGTATGCTACCAGTAATCCTGTTACCAGCTAGTGACCTGCAAGATCATATGCTACATAGTTTCATAGTAGTCTCAGAGAAGGATCGCGAAATAAAATTGCACAAAATTAGCCAGAACTTGAACCAATTCCACTGAACTACAATGTGATCATCCTACTTTACTTGCATAAATGGCTAGCCCACTTTGATCTTGTTTCAGTGAAAAATCAGTTTTGCTAAAACCAAGAAGAAAAGCTAGACATCTGTATCCACAGAAGCAACATAGAAAAAAATTTCAATTGAGGAACTCATTCCTAGACTAGCGAAGGTTTCTGGACTTTAGTCAATGCAATCTTATTGCGTGTATTCATTACATAAATTTCTAATGGAATAACATAATGCAATTCTTTGGAAATAAAGAACTCAGTATTTTGAATAATTCAACAAATGTAGTGTTGCCCATTTTCATGATTAGAAAATTGATTATGTAAAGTTTACTATTTAATTGACCGAATAAGAGATTGTACTCACAGGACGCTCAAATATTGGAGTTCTCCAATTCTTGGTGACAGAACACCAGTAAATCCTCGTGCAGCCAATGTTCTAGGAGAAAGCATCAAGAAAAGTCAGAAAAACAAACAGGACCAGAACAGAGGGAAACATTGCTCTACGACATCAGAATATACTGAATGCAAACAAAGTAAGAAGGTAAAGGGGATCCATCTTACACTTGAACAACATTGTTGTTGTTGTCACAAATCACAGAATTCCATGTGCAAGGGTTAACTTGATTTTGGTTCCAATCAGAAAGTTGTCCGCCAGTAACATTCAGTTTTTGCTTCATATCATATAAAGCATCCCCTGCAAAATAAAGTCATTCATTCAGTTTTTATACACTCCTTGAGCATTTAAAACCTGAGTCCAATCAAAACTTAGCTTATATTAAATGATTACATCACCCCAAGGATCTAAACTAATTTGGTTTCTCCATGTCCATTCAAAGCTTAAACATTGTGAAATACAGTTTCTGGTAATCAATAGAGTGAAAATGAAGAGAATATGATGTCTTTGGATGGCAATCTTCACATAACACACTAGTATATGGTGTCAGATATGATGTCTTTGGATCTGACTCCCAGTAGAGAATACAACATTAATGAGCATGAAGGTGTGCTTCTTCTGAAATAATTTTACCCGTACAATCATTAAATGCTATGTTGAGCTAGTTAATTACTTGCACTTACAGAAATATGAGGTATCATTATTATCAACTAAGATTGAACTTCCAGAAAAGTAACTAAAGTCGAGCTAAATTTATGTCTCCCAGATATCACTTGCGATGCCGATATATTGTAAACCCTGTCTTGGAAATTACACAACTGGCCCGTCTAGGCGGCATATTCGCGCTAGGCGACATCCTCCCGCAAAGTGCCAAATTGCTACTTAGACTGCCTAGCAGGAACAGAGCCTGCCTAACTGCTACCTCGGTGCTAGTCGCCACTCCACCGCCCCCAACCAGTGGATAGCGCTTTTCTAAAACATTTAGTACAACACAGTAATGGACTAAGGATACAACTAAATTTCCATTTATTTAGCTAACATCTACCAAAAACGCATTCATACGGAAGCAAAAGCGACGCCGGTTGAGAGCGCCACCTTGCAGTTGCAGGAAGGAAGGATATGGCGGGGCGGGAGTACCTTGGCGATCGGATGCCAAGAAGCACGGCAAAGATACCACCAGGACCAGCAAAGCAAATCCCAGCTTTCTCATCTCGCCGAGACGATACTCGGGCTGGATCTCCATTCCAATCCACACCAGTGGCCCAGCACAAGTGAGTAGTGGGCGGCCGGAGGCCGCGGCCCCCGTGCTCCGCGGCGGGGTCAGGCGGATAGGGCGCGGGGTGGCGGCGAGGCGGGCGGAAGCCGGGATCGCGGAGGAGGCGGCGGCGGCGGATTGGAGAAGAGGATTTGGGTGGGCGGATTCGGCATGAGCAAGTTGGAGGAAAGTGTGAGAGCGGAGCAAGAACCTCGAGCACTTCTCTTTTCTTTTTTTGTTTTTTTGCTATTTTCTTTTCGGATTTGGATTATTCGGATTCCGTTGGTGGGCCGTGCACGCCTGGCCGTTCGAATGGCCCGAATGGGAGCAGCCTCTCCACCAGCGCTGTGTGGGAGCCGGAGCCGGGGCCAGCTTTTGGACTGGAGCCGATGAACATCCCCAGCTTCCAGAAGCTGTGAAGATGGGAAACTTGAAACTCCCACATGGGCCTTCATTTTTTTCATTTGTCTCCGACGATCTCCCCGGACAAACTAAGGGCCCATTTGTTCGTTTGAGCTGTATTTTTAACCTTAGCGTACTTTTTTTGTGAAAAAGGCAACAATAACTTTGCGAATATGTTTTAAACTTTTCAAACTCACAAAACCACAAAAAAAATCAAAAATTGATCTTTTTAATTAGTTTTCTACACAAATTCAATTTTTCTGAGCTTCTTACTTTCCGAAAGTTTTGCAAGAAGTGTAAGAAGTTTGTTGTTTATTTGAACTTCTAGCTCTTTTTTGACCGAAGTCAGCAGGGAATCCCCTTTCACGAACTTCTAGCTTTTCGTATTGAGAAGATGTCCAGAAGCCCAAACAAACAGGGACTATCTATTCTAACAGATCCTCAACCCTCCCTTGTATCCGGTATAAGGCACTGCTACACAAGGTAGCATTAGCACCGGTCATGCGGTGCCCTGACCTTAGTACCGGTTGTTGTAAGCGATACCACGTGGTAGGTACTAAATGGACTGGCCATTTAAGTATAGGTTGCAACAATTTTGCAACGCAACCATAAGGATTCGAACCCGGGACCTCCACACTCGCGTGCAGTTTTCTTACCATCTCATCCACATGTGATTGAGTGAGATATGCTTTCCTTTTGAAGTAACCTGTGAAGGATCATTTAGTACTGGTCCATACACCACCCGGTACTAAACGACACCATTTAGTACCGGCTGGGGTTATGGCCCGGTACTAAAATGGCTCCGGAGTCTTTCAAAGTTTAGAGCGGGTACTAAAATGGCTTCGTGTCACTTTAGTACCGGATTTTTAGGAACCGATACTAACGTGCGTGGACGAAAGATCATATTTCCAGTAGTGAGGGGAGGATCTCTCTAACAAATTAAGGATACTAATTTTATGATTTTTAGGGGAAATCACAGTACGGGCATAGACGTAGTCTCAAACACACACGCGCAGATCATCTTCCTCAATCCCTTTATATTCCTTTGTTTCTTTCTTTTCCTCAAACACAATGCTGTAAACAGATCACAGCGTGGGCATGGTTGGGCTACACCGCTAAACAAAGCCCAGTGCAACAAAACACTAAGATCAAATGCAACTACCAGACACATAACACACAAGGAGACATGGCGTAGGAGCAAATTTATATATCAGACTTCAGCCACTCTATCAATTGCAATGCGTCTGTCATCCTAGCTCATTATTAACCATGTTGGCTAGCTCCATAGTATCCCGCATGCATGTATACATACAAATTAATATATGATCTAGCCTGCATATACATATGCATCTCAGGAACTCTTATATGTTGCCGCTATCGTCGTGTCTTCTATTGTCCTGTTATTTTAGATTTTTCTGCTTGTTCCACTACTACACAACCCAACATCACAAACGCGTCATCACAGCCGGTTTTACGTAAACCGGTTGTGATGCATTTTCACAGCCGGTTTAAAATCGAATAGGGGCAACAAGTAACAAAACCGGTGGTGATGTTCACCTTCACAGCCGGTGGTTGGCTAAAACCGGCTGTGAAAGTATCACAACCGGATTTTAACATCACCCGGTTGTGAAAGACGAGTTCGGACCCGAAAAGTTTATACAATCCGATTTAGAGGACAGCGACATCCCCCCCCCCCCCCCCAAATTGCGCCCGCCTCTCTCTCTCTTCTTTCTTCTCCCTGTCTCTCCTCGTGGTCAATGCCTCTCTCCCCAGCGCGACTCCTCCTCCTCTCGATCTTCCCCTCTGCCTCCTCTCTCCCCGGCGGCCGGCCTGTCTCCCCTCTGCCTTCATCTCTCTCCAGCGGCCCGCCGTGCCTCTACATCCGCTCCCTCTCCTCCCAGATCTCGCTGCTCCTCCCCTTCCCCCTTCGCTCGCCCCTCACTCGCGACGGCAGTGAGGAGCGGCGGCGGGGCAAGGTGCGACGGCTGGCGGCGCGGGCGCGGAGCAGCGGTGGCCAGCGGCATGAGCGCGGAGCGGCGGCGGCGGCTGCTCGATCCGGCAGGGGCGGCGCAATGGGATCTGGCAACGGCGGCCGACGCATCCTCCTCTTCTCCAAGATGAGTGCTCAATCTGCTCATCTAGATCCCGCGAATGTGGTTGACCCCCGGTTGAATTCTTGAGCCCTTGATTTCTCCATAAGCTATGATAGCATGAATGTCATTTGAATGAGTTTGTATGAAATTGGTATGGGCAGATACATATGCAGGGTATTGGGAGGGAGAAAGACAGTGGTTCTTGCTAGTTTAATTAACCATGAATACAAAATGTTTACCCTTGTTTCCTTGGAAATAGTTTCTAGGACTTGCTTAGATTGGACTCCATTATGTGTACAACTATGTGCATATCATAGCAATCACTACAAGTTCCAATACAGACCTGGCAAAATACATCTTGTTGGGTATGTGCTATGGGTGTCAGATAAGTGACAAAAAAAAGGGAAATGATAGTGTAATGTCACCTGCATGGATATTTCTTTCAACTTATGTGCAATCTGTGTGTCGTCGAGAAGTAATGAAACACCATCTTCTTGTCTCATCAAATGATCGTCCTGACATTTTGTCGTGATAAAATCATGGCTATTCTTTTTTTATTCATATCTGATTGACAAGAGAGATATCTTATATAGTGAGTTTATCAGTTATGATGACCTGATTTACGAAGGTGCCCGTCATCTCTTTGAGCCTGTGTTAAAATAACCCTCAACCTGAAACTTCTGGGAACCTTTCTCTAGCATCAATAACCATCAACCTTATGGGCTTTGGTGGTAATAATCATTCATGTTCTTTTTCTTTGTATCCTGCAGGAGATAGATTTTCCATTTACAAGGGAAGGTGCCTAAGTCTTGCAATCCCTATGGCTCTGTCAGCAGCTGCACCAGGAGCTGTCTGGGCTAGAGGCAGGTATTGATAATTTCACTCACTGCATTTAAACATTCTCTTTTTTTCCTATGATGTTGATGTGATAATGAACATATCACATGATGTTTCCTTCTGTTATTCTGACCAATTGAACAAACAACATATCCTCTACAATGTTGAATGTTGCAAGTAGTTTTGTAATTTTCATTGAGATCTAGTTAGACCACATGTTAGCAGGTATACATGAACCACTCTATTTATTTGCTCCTGTACATGAACCAATCTATTTATTTGTTCCTTATGTTACTCTAGGTATCTGTACACTTTCCTCTCCCCAAATCGGCCGGATCCATCTAGTTTCAGGCCTCCGGCTTTAAACCAGTGAGGTAAATTCGAAATCCCTCTCCCTGTAGCTTATTCCTCCCCCCATTTATTTTGATGTATTTTTATTCTCATGGAAAGGCCAATGGCGCAGTATGCCAAGAGGAGCTTCTGATGTATGATAGATAAAGGCTATCTGTGTGGTAGTTTTTACATAGGGTCTATCTTGTTTATTTTTAGCACTCATATGTCATTCTATTTATTTGTCTAGTTCACTTTTATTTTGAACTGCCGCCATCAGAATGATTATGACTTTTAATGATTATGACATAGCTTGTCTGGAGTGCACTTTACTGATTATGAGTACTTTATGGACATGATGGCTATCAGCTATGTTAGAAAGGATATAGTGTTAGTGTGATGTTAAGTAAATGGAACTCATCAGCTATGTTGCCACATATGTAGTTCTGTTTATTTGTCAATCAGTAATAGCTATGATGGCGGTTTGTGTAGTAGTGAAGCTCCAACTGATGATGAATAAGAAGCTCCAACTGAAGAACAGAGTGGCAAGACAGATCAAAAGGTGCTCACTGCTCAGTTTTACTCTATTCTGCTTGCTATATAGTGATAAGCCATGTACATATTAGAGTTCTTGTGTTATTGATCTGAAGTGTGAAGTGTGAACTAGGAGCTACATGCGATTAGAATACTTGTGTCATTGATCATTTCCTGAAACATGCACAAGGCATTCTGGAAAGCTGCTTCAGTACCAACTTCTTGCTTGCCTAATGCTGCTTCTAAATTGGTGAGACTTTAAGCATAATGTATAGTATGTATATGATGAATTAATTTTTTTTAATCTCAAAATCTACATCACAGCCGGTTTTTGGGACTATCATAGCCGGTTTTTAGCTCAGAACTGGCTGTGATAGGCAGCTCATCACAGCCGGCTGTGATAACCCCCCTCATCACAGCCGGTTAACAACACCGGCTGCGAAAAACGGCTGTGATGACACTTAAAAACCGGCTGTGATAGTGGATTCTAGAGTAGTGTACCTAGAGATAGCAACTAGATGAATAGGACAACAATAATTTTTAAGCGAGGATTTGTGGGAACGCTAGGCACTACGGGAGAAAGGACTTTCGGTCCAGTACCGGCTCCAGGCAACAGTAGCAAAAATGCCAAGTTAGTACCGGCTATGTTTAGCCGCCTTGCGATGACCTCTTCCTTTAGTCAGTTAGGGCAGTGAGTCTAGTTGATAGAGAGTTTCTTTACGGGATGGAAGCCTTTGTGTCTAGCTAGGGCCTTGTTTGGCTAGTCTTTTGTATCCTTTCTCCTCTAATAAGCAATAAATGTTACCATGATTTTCACAAATATAAAACAAATTACTACTAAATTAGTTAGTTTCCTTCATACTTCTAGTCATCAAGGCTGGGTTCTATTTTGATGATAAACTCCCCTGTTAAAGTTTCCTGACAGAGGTCGAGATGGCTGTGACTCTGGACGAAGGTAAATGGAATTTGGAAATACCAGCCGGTACTAACGTGCATCGCTGTCCCCACCCACCAACAGGCAGATGACACGTTAGTACCGGCTGGTAATACCAGCCGGTACTAACCTGACCATGCCAAGTTACTAAATGTCAAAGTTTAGTACCGGTCGATTTGTTTCACCGGTACTAACCTGACACATGAGAAAAAAAACTCAACAGCGTTGCTTTATCGTCATCCCTATCCCTCCCATCCACTCACCCATCCATCCATTCCTTATCTTCTTCTCTCTTTCCTTATCTTCTTTCTTCTTCTCTCCTGCGCAGGGGGCGGGGCAAATTCCGGCGGCGCGAGCGGGAGGGCGGCCTGGCGGCGGCGTCGCGGCTACGCGCGCACGGGTGGCGCTGCGGCGCCGGTCACCATGCGGGCGCTGGACGGAGGCACACCGGCGACGGCGCGCGCGACGGGCCGAGCTACCCCGACGGCGACGCGCGCGGCCGGCGCTGTCTTCTCTTCCCCCGCGGCGGCGAGCGCGGGCCTGGCGCGGCGGCGCCTGCCAAGGGCATCGCGCGGCAGCGCTGTTTGGCTTCCTCCACGGCGTCGAGCGCGGGCCCAGGCCGCACGGGCCGACGGAGGTGCGTCGGCGAGCAGGGGAGTGGCCGAGGCCTGCAGGGCCAGGGGCGACGCGGCGGCGCCGGCCTGAGGCACGACGGGCCCTTTGGCCTCCGGCGAGCGGACAAAGGCCGGGTGAGGAGCTTTTTTATATTAAGGATTGATCTGAGATTGTGAGATCGAGCTATGTTTTCTTGTGATCTGAGATTGTGAGATCGAGCTATGTTTTCTTGTGATCTGAGATTGTGAAAAATGATTTTTTTTTTTGTGAGTTGAGATAGAGATTGTTGTTGTGATTGAAAAATTGTAAGACATTTACTGTGATCTTGTGAACATGAGATGAATTCATGTGACTGTGAAACTGTGATTTTTGTGTGTTTGTTGATTGAGAAAATGAAAAAAAAGAAAGAAAAGAATAGAGAAATAAAAGGAAAACGGGGCCGGGGAGGGGATGGAGGCTGGCGGGAGGTAGATGTTTAGTACCGGTACTAAACTTCGCACGTTAACGTGTGCCACGTTAGTACCGGACCTTTAGTACCGGCCACAGCGACCGGTACTAACCCGTATTTTGACCGGTACTAATGGTCAATTTTCCTGTAGCGAGGTTTCAGGACACCAAACGTGAAGTCGAATCCACAAGATGGCACTATTTGTCTCATGGGTTGAGCTGCATCCTTGTTTTCTACGGTATTAACCATTTTGTGGTTCCTCAAAAAAAAAATTCGGGATTGAAAATGTTTATGTTCCAGTCCAATTCGTTTCCACATCTATGTGCAAACGTGTATAGTTGCAACTCTAGCTTGCTCGCTTTATCCGGTCCAATTCGTTGGCCACCGTAATTTTTTTTGAAGAGTCTGTAATGCTATGTTGTAGCTCTTGCTAAATTAAGTCGTTTAGGTTTTATTCTAAATGAAACTATCTAATTTTATTGTGACGTTAGGTTTTGCCCCCTTAGTATCAAAGTTTTGTGTGTTAGCTATATACATAGTCTAGGCCATTCACATGAAAAAAAAAATAATGAGCTAGGAACAGCAACCAGCGTGCACTTTTCATATCCAGGCGTGCATCATCAACTCTGTGTAGCTACCTCCACGGTGCCAGTCTGCATTTGTTGGCCACAGAGACGAGCCACCAAGAAAATAGCATAGTACCATAATTTATTTTTGGCAGGAACTATATATAAAAGAAGAAAGAAAACAGGAGAGAGAAGCAAAGGGTTGCGTACTCGCGCGTGGGTGACTCAGTAATGGAAATAGGAGAGAGTGCGAATCGGCTTGTAGTGCTCAAATCCTGGTGCTTGCACCTTTTCTTGAGATTTTTCAGAATTTACCGGCATTATGCGTTTAGTGGTAAGCGACGTTTCCATCGACAATAAGGCGTCAATGGTGACTTCAGAAATCTTCGGATCTGCCGGGTGCTCAGTCCTTTGAAGGTGCTCATAGGGGTAGGATTTGCGTATGTGTGTTCATAGGGGTGAGTGTGCGTGCGTGTTGTGAGCGTCTGCGTTGTACTGTGTAATTCTAAAAAACAAAAGAAATAGGAGAGAGAAGTAGAGTTTCCTAATTAGATTTCTTTTTTCTAGCGATCTCCAGGTAGAGTTGAGCAGCACGTAAGTTTTTTTTCCCCTAAAACGATCAGATGTGATCAAAACCGTAGAACTTGGTCCATACGATAGATCAACGGTTAGGAAATTTTATTTTTTTATTAACGTGGAAATTCCTATAAAATCTGTGATCAGTAGTATAAGTATAGATAGGTGTTACTCATGTTTCTAGTTTATTAGTTTACCATAGGCTGCCAGTGGTGGCTGCAAGATAGCATATACATGATGCATCCCGCATCTGAAAGTAATAACTAGCGTGATCACACATCAACTCTCTAGAGTAATTTTCCTTAGGGCCCGTTCGGCTGTATAGGAATAGATTAGCGCAGGTATTTATTTCCGGCCAGGATCGAGTGAAACCCTGTGTGTCACTTGATCCCTGTGGGGTTTTCATTCCTCTTCATTTTCTTAATCCCTGTGTCCATTTGTGCTGTTCGGTTGGGCAGGAATCAAGTTGGACCAGGATTCTCCAGTGTCTATACTAAATCAAAAGTTACTATCGCTGGTACAACACACAATAGCCGCTTGCTGCAAAGATACCTTTGACATACTTATTTACATGCACTAGTTCTGCAAAGGCATTTCTATCAAATACTTTTGAAAGCCTTCTCGGCCATTGTGACTGCATAGTTTAATTTACAAACCCAAGTGGAAAAATATTATTTCAGCATCCTGGTGATCAGAATGATACAAGACACGACAGTTCGAGTATTTTTCAACATACAAAGCAAGTAAACTGAGACCCCAAACACACTTAACTTCTCCATAGTTTCCACAAATTGAAATTTCTGCAAGATACCATGTCACTAAGACACCTCTCTCAATTGGCTTTTACGAAACCTGGATAAAACAAAATTGGAATAATTATTGAACAGAGGAACCGATATTTGGAAACATGTACATGCAGTCATGATGTATGCAGACCTTGAATTAATGGTACATGAATAAATCAACAAGAATATACATCAATTTTAGATGCTATCACGCAGAAACATGCTCTCACTTGCTCACTCATGCTACTGCACATAACAATTAAAATAGACTACTATTAGAACGCAATGGAGTGGAATTGCTTTTGTTGTAATCACGAGTAAGACCCAACATGCAGATTTTTCCTCAAAGCAAAGAGTTGCTTTTGTCATGATCAGGAGTAAAACCCAACATCCAGATTTTTCCTCAAAGCTAAGAGTTCCAATAAACTGAAAGAGATACTCAAAGCAAAATATTTAGCAACCAGGCAAGCAAGCAAGGATTAGAAATGCTTGTGGCAGCAAGGTAACTTGCTATATGCAGTAACAAGGATAAGGCGTATGCTTTCAGTAGCCATGCAGCAAACAATCAGTAGAAAATACTATCTAATCATCCCAGTAGTCATGCAGCAAACAATCAGTAGAAAACACTATCTAATCATCCATTGCAAAAGCTTGACCAAGATGTGAAAATTACTGCCAACTCCTATCTCTATGAAGGATAAAATCACATGCAACAAAACATAGGAGTGACAATATCAGCTAAATAAATACTTGCACCTCACACAGAAGTAGAATATAGAATGACAAGAGAGCAGAACTGACATGTGGGGCATAAGATAGTCACATTTTTCCTGGATTTATAAACTAAGGGCAGGTAGAGCAAAGAACCACAATGGTAGCTAAATCGATTCACAGTTCGGAGCAATAAGTATCTGACATGACTTGGCAGATTGAGAATCCAGTTGTGTCCAAGGGCCACTTTCTTTTTTCTATATCATGAATCACTACTATAAGAAGCCTAGACAAGGATTTTAGCTTTGTAGTTGCTGTTTTCAGTGTGAAGGTTTACACAATCCAAACTGCATGCCTAGATATTAAAGTATGCGTAAACGAGATGAGTAATCCAAAGAAAAAAAGGGTAAACAACTAAACTTCTTGCAGAACAGATTATCTTATCAGTTATAGAGTCGTACTACGCGTAATCAAGCTAAGGCATGTCTCGTCACCGTGTATGATACTCTGATGCTTATAGGAGGTGAGCTTCGGTAATCAAGCAAACCCAGATTTTTTCATAATGGTGCCATGGAAAAATCTGCTGACACCGCAGGAGTACAACCTGTTAAGATTTCACATGGTTTGTAATTGTTCATCATGAGAATTAACATCAGCTCAAAAGCTTTGCAAAGGACTAAATTGTGCTCAGTAGGTTGGTACTATCTGCAAGTCAGTTCTAGCTCTCTTGATTTCTTTCCTTCAATCTACTGATACAAGATTTATTCTCTCTTGATTTCTTTCTCTGAGATCTAAAGAAGAAAGACTCACTAGCGATGGCACCAAACAACTCTAATTGAATCACACAACATGGATCTGAATATGATTCTTGCTGCACGGGACTCCATCTCACACAACATGGATCACCGATTACAGTGAAGTAAATGCATACAAGGAGTGCTGGTACTGGTGAGCTGTTAATCAAAACCTTCAATGGCAGTTAGCTGGTACTGGTATTGATAATGGGAAATGGTGCCTATTCATTTCTAATTGTCCATTCATAAACTTCACAAAAATACAGAAGAAAAAACTCAAGTGCCCTGATTCAGCAGTTAGCTTGTAGTCCACCAATACTTGTTAAGTACTAAAATAGCTTGTAATCCACCAAATAATTCATAGTTATATATATTCCTCCAATGGCAGTAGGAAAAGTGAAAACTTAGCCACAATCTAGTTGCATGCTTACTACAGCCACCATCCGACAGCAGGCTTACTAAGGCACAATTTGGTCTAATGATTATTCCATTTTTGACATAAAAAATAGAAAGCATAGAGCTTCCAGCTCTCGATCAAGAGGAATCAAATTATGAAAGCAGAGACTCAATCTAGAGACCCAGAAGCTTCAAGCTCAACTGAAACAGAAAATGCAATGCATATATGAAGTTGGAGAACTCATTGAAAGCCGTCAGCTAAGACACATATCTACCACTTTTTCAAAGAACTTCACAACTCAACGAGGCTAGCACCAATGGACAAAGAAACAATGTGCATGTACTTACTACTACATATAAAAGGAATAATGAAGCAAAGAATGGCATATGCTAATACTCAAAAAGCTTCCATCATACATATATGTTACTAATTCGATAAGAAGATAGTTATGCTATATTGGACAGCTAATTGGACACTCTGGGTACTGAAAAAGAAAGATACATCCTGCAAGACTAAATAGAATGGAGCACCCTGAGTACTACTCACAATCAATATTTCTGTCAACTGAACAAGTTGAACTACTAGTGCCCCCAACAACATCAGCTCAAAACCATACATTCTAATTGGACTAGACTCAAACCTCTCAATCTCCATGCATCAACAAAGATGTGGTGCCAGGGAAAATTGATTCCAATCTCTGCAACCACTAGTTTTATGAGCAACCTCAGAAACAAATTGGCAACAGTGTGTTACTAGGTGTAGCGGGATCTGAAGATTGAGGAAGCATCCATGGTTTGAACATATCGAGCTATATTCAGAGATGGTGAAGAAGGTGCCAACGTTGGTGAGGTGCTCATTCTTTTTTGCACAACAGAGTGCAAATCTCGCAAGAACAGAGCCATTCACAACTTTCGAAAATAATAATTCATTCTCCATTTCGGTGAGGCCAACTCATCTAGAACATCGCTAGTACAAGATACCATGGCAGTAAACAAATCCAACAATCTAGTTCTATCCTTCAAACACTACGACGAGGATGAGCATCGAGCAGCAGCAGCAACGCTCAGGCCCTCAAGCCACCAGGTAGGCCTCCACGGCCTCCTGCAGTGCTGCATCCCGGAGCGCGACGGTGACGGGGCGGATCGATTCAAGACCAGCCCAGCGATGGCTGCGCCGGCACGGTGCACCCCGCGCAGATCGAAGCAAGAACCCAGACCAGCCCAACGATGGCTGCGCCGGCCGAGAGGGAGAGAAGAGGAGAAGGTGAGCGCTTACCGGGGAGAAGGCGGCGGAGACGGTCGTCGCGGTGCCACCCCGTTGTTTTGCGCCGCCACTCGGCCACCTCGCGCCGTCGTCTCGCGTCGATCAGGAATCCGATCCCGGGGGTGAGGGGTAGGGTTTCGTTTCTGGGCCTATTGTACACGGGGAGAATTCATTCCGAGGCCTATTTGATTTCCGACCCAGTGGAAACGAACGTCGTTTTATTTCAGACCGGATTCTAAATCCGGCCCATTCGTTCCGCCGGAACGAGGCCAGGAATGGGCTGATCCAGCAGAAACGAACGAGGCCTTAGGGCCCGTTTGTTTCGGCCGGATCGGCCCGTTTTCAGCCTCATTCCCGGCGGAAGTGAATCCGCCCGATTTGAATTTCGGTCCAGCATAAAGAAGCTGTTCGTTTCAACCGGACCGGAAACTAAAACGGGCCCGTAACCGATCCTCTCCCGTTGAAAAGGCCCAGGAACGAAGCCCCACCTCTAACCTCCGGGATCCGATTCCTACGAGGCTGCGACGCAAGACCGTGACGAGACGGGGGCGCAAGGGGACGGGGTGGCGGCGCGGCACGTCACCGACGGCGACCATCTCCGCCGACTTCTCGCCGGTAAGGCGCCGTCCTCCTCGTCCTTCCCATCCGATGTCCACGATCTCCGCCGTCGCCAAGCGCGACCACCGCGAGGAGGACGAGATCTGGGCCAGGTTCCAGGGCGCTGGCTTCTGTCGCAGCGCGAGGAAAGGAGGTGATCCCCGGCTCGCCACCGTCCCTCGCCGCCGCCAGCCTGTCATCCGGTTTCTTGCTGCACTCGATCCGTCGCATCACCAACCTGACCAAACTTCCATAGGAAAAAGTTTAACCCCTATGATTAATCGGCTGCATATTGTTGCGGCAACAACGACCACTGTTATTACCAGATTATTTGCTCGTGTTTTCTTTTTTCTAATTTTTGTTTACTGGGTGCTTAGGGAACGGAAGGAAGAGTGCACAGAACCTCTGCTTCTTCTTGATCCGTGCTTTTGCTGGGATATTGTGTTCCTACTTCTGATCTTCAGGTCATGAGTCTCTGACTATTGCTAGTTTGTAATATTTCTGATATCTGAAGTCGTTTGTACTGCTATTTGCCTGTAATGTTTCTGCAAACTTTGTCTTTTGAACCAGTTATGCCTAGCAGTTACTTGAATAGACGTGCTACTGTAATTACTCATATGTAGTATGTGATATACTTTGCAAACTCTGTTTTTGAACCACCTCAGGTGTCAACTTGAATAGACTTGTTACTTGGGTTCTTGTAGTTATGATAGCTGAAAATTAAAAGTTCAATTCCCCAACAGTAACAAAAAAAAAAAAAAATCGACCTGCGGGGGGTAAGACAGCCCCCGGGCTTTTTGCTAAGAGAGAAGACCTTCTTACACAGGCTGAGAAAACCCCCGAACCTCTTCCCCACCCTTACACAGGGGCCCGTAGCCCTTGTGAGACAACCGCCCTTGTGAGACAACCACTGGGCTGGCGGCTTCTGCAACTACCCCAGGTAGGAGAGCCCAAGCCAACCACAGATACGACCTGGGCCGGGCCTTAACCTATGCTTTGGTTATGGTGACAGACGAGGGGATTTTTTTAACCTCAGCCTGAAATTCGCTCCCACGGGGAGTCGAACCCAGGACCTGAGGAGTGCTACTGAGGCCATCTAACCAACTCAGCTAGAGGCCCTTTCGCTTCCCCAACAGTACCAATGGATGAGTTGGCTTAAAGCTAACAAGTAACAACTACTGATCTAGTAATGTTCTGAATGAGTTGGCCTCAATGCAATGGAGAATGAATGGTTATTTCTGTTGTGAGTCCATTGTGTTCTACAACTTCGCCTGTTGGTTCTCTTTTGCAATATGTATATTCCATCAGCCTTATGCTCCAATTTGCGTGAATGATCCTTGCAAGAAAATAGCTTTAAAAGTAATAAGTCCGCTGCTAGTAGTAGTTCTAGCATACACTAAAAGTACCATGCTTTCTTGTTGTATAGGTTTTAAGTTATAGTACAATATAGTTTTCTTTTCTTTTGGTGACTAAACTATTTTTGGCACCGTTGTGTAGCAACAACAGAACCTAAGTGCCAAGCTAATAGCACAAAATGAGTAGTTTCATTTCATGACGCAAATCGGCAGGCAAGTTAATTAAGTGCCAAGCTGCATTATATTGATATTCTCATCAGCTTGTGAGTGTCAACATCTTGGTAGACCTTTTTTGCTCGGCAGTTCTGGTTTATTTTGCTGCATCAAGTTAGTCTTTGCAAACCTAAGCAAGTTTTAGATGATTGTAGTATATTTCAGATGCTTCCATGATATGCTCTATTTAGCTTTATTGCTTGGTTGATTGTCATTCTTCCTGGAATGAATAAGCAAAGCAATCTAATTTTCAGTTAGAAGATAGTCACTGATTGTAGGTTTCTGGTGTGAATTCTTTGCTAAACTCTTGCAATAGTGCTTGTTCAAGCAGAATAAGTAAGCAAAAACATGGCATGTAGAGTGACAGTCTATTAAGCGCCCACAAGAAAAGTCCTGGCAGCTCCTGTGCTTTGTATGTTTCTGCAAGTTGTGCTTGGTATGTTTCCTGGAAGGTTGGTTATCATTTTGCTTCTGCGTTTTGACAAAAAGTTATGGCAATGAACCTTGATCTAGAATTTCGCTTGTCAGTGCTTTTACTAGTGTGCCGACAGTAGCAGTAATTCAGTGGCCGGTTACAGTAGTAGCAGAGTAATTGTTTCTTTACATGCTTTCAATTTGTTGAAGTTGAAAAAACAGGCTGCAATGCTCGTAGCTTGCTTATTATACTTGCAGAGCATATAATTTAATTTGCTACTGCACTTGATGTAGCTCATTCTAGGTCCAAATTCATTCCGGAAGTTAAAGTGTGAAACATGACATCTTTTTATTGCCATTTCTTTTGCATCAAAACTGACATTTATTTTGTCATCACAATTTCAGGTCTGGAACACTTGCATTTCCATTGAGTTGAAGGGCTTTGCAGGTTTACCTCCTGCAAGTAACTGATTACTTCTACAAGTTTGGATTAACAAGACTCTCTCCTAGATGCTACTATATGTTACCCCAGATGCTAAGTTATGTCGTGTAATCTATGAAATTTTGACGTGAGTCGAGTACTTAGATGTCCTCGAAATGTCGCACCTTCAGTTTTCAGCGTTCTTGAACCTTCAGTCAAGCTGCATCATCTGTTTCTGTTTGTCATGGCGATGAGTGCCTATTTTGCTATTTGTTGACGGTTCCTATTTCCTGTCTTAAGTACTCTATTTCCTATCTGTTGAAACAAATCATTGTGTCATAAGATCTAGGAATGGTTCCTATGTTGCCGAACACATTTTGTAGGGGGCATGGAATGGTTCCTGGGCAAAATTTAAAACAGACCAGGATCGAGTGAATGGAGGGGATTCACTCAATCCTGCCCCTAAACCGTTCCTGGTCAGGAACGGAACCTAAGGAACCGAACGAGGCCTTATTGTTTTGCCACACTAGGTCACTAGGTATCGTGACTTTCAATCGTTGCCTCAAACGCATCTGCGGAAACATTATTTTTTCCTTGCGGCAAATATTGCGACGCTAGAACATAGGCGTGCCATTGCCAAGCATGTTCTTCAGAAATATCAAGAGTTTCTGCCGACTTTCATAAATGCCCGGTACTAGAGTTGGGATGAAGAAAATGGGACAGAGGAGCTGGTCTATATATGCAACAGCATCTACTTTGATTGGGTACGGTGCCAGCTTATAAGTAAAAAAAAACACTATCCTACATTGTCTGATTTGTGCTCCAACCGTCAAATAGATCGAGTCGACAGCTTTCTATATATAACAGAGATCAATATGGTTCCTTCCGGGCAGATGGGGATGTGAGGTGTCAGGAATAAAATAGGACCAAGTATTTTTGGTTTCCTGTAATCCGTAGAAACCAGACGGTCACCAGAGTAAGTATTCTTCTTGAAACAATAAGGCATCTTTGCCAGAAGCACATGATGTACCTGTATCATTGTTGTTTGTCACCTGAAATCCTAGTGCTCTCCGTACCTGATTCATGACATAGTATGCTTGTTCAGATGTGTATCTAAATTCCACACCTACTTTAACACTTCTTAGGAGTGATTTAGAGTAGTTGAGGAAATGGGAATGTGTAACAAGGAGAAACCCAAACGGGAGCACCATAGCACATTTTTCAAAACAACATGAACATTTAGATGTTTTATTATTCTCTCTCATGAATTGAGAAAACAGAACAGTACTGATAGGTGATTTGTATGGTGTCATAGACTGGTGTGGTGACAAATATTTTAAATAGTTTGTATTATTCTCATGACACTACTTTCTGTGGTTGAACGTGCTTTGAAAAGGAAAAAAATGAAATATAAGAACATCTTCATATCTAAATTCTGCCAAAGAGAAAACTAATGTATATATAGAAATACCATAGTATCTCACCATTAATATATTTTTAATATCAGCTCATAGTACCTCTTTTAGTTTTCATAGGTGCAGCATTGGATCTCAATGCAACCATGCAATTGCTTCCTAGAGATTCATTAACCAGCGACTGATGATGTAAAACGGGTATAACTTCGGATCTACTCCCTCCGTCCCTAAAAGAGTGTCGTTTTGGGTGTGCGTGTCACAAGTTTGATTCGATTTGTAGAAAATACGTACAAAATTTGTATCTCCAAATAAATTTGTTAAAAAACTAGACTAAAAGATCTTTCCAATGGTACTAATTATGTACCATAAATATTAATATTTTTTAATATAAAATTAATCAAAGTAATTTCTCGGGAAGTGAGAAAGACACTCTTTTAGGGACGGAGGGAGTATACTATAAAATATAAAGAACAATTAGATATGATCTCCGGCAGTCTTCCACGGGTAGCCCACGGAAGTGATTTGTATGGAGGGAAGATCGCAAAGATCGGAAGCTAGATGGTTAGGGTGGACAGACGCAAGGATTTAGACAGGTTCGGGCCGTCAACTCGACGTAATACCCTACGTCCTGTTTGGGGGTGTTGTATTGTGTGGATTGTAGATCCAATCCCTTTTTGAGGGGGTCCCTGCCCGCCTTATATATCAGGGAGGCAGGGTTACAAGTCGGTTTGTAGCCGATCCTATCTCTAAGGATTCTTTCCTTCTTTACAAAAACTCCTATTCTAATTAGAATTCTCCTTCCGGGTCCTTCCTTCATGCGCCGGCTTGTCCCGCACGTCATCAGGTCCAGAACGGTGGGCCGGGCCACCCCCTATCGGGGGTTGCCAGGCCTGCTCGTGAGGTACCCGGGGACCATATTCCCCACAGTAGCCCCCGAGCACTTCTTGGCCGATTGTTGGCTGTAATTAATCTGCCTTTTTCTTGCACGATCCGAGTGTTCCGCAACTTTGCAAAAATGCTTAATCAGATTTTCGAGTAGTTTAGGACTTCGTCCGAGTGGTTTCGAGGAAGATCCGAGTGCATGCTCAAACGTTCCTGAAAACGATTTTTTTAATTGTAGCCTTAATGAGGGGAAGAAGTGCTCTTTTTCACGACGCAAAAACGAAGTGTATACACTTTGCCCCCGAGCCTTGGATAATTTTAGTATAAAATTGGCCAAGGATCTTCAATTTTTCTCCATCAAAATCATGATCTTCAATGGCGTGCACCTCCTGGTGCACCCATTGGGTGTAGCCCCCGAGCCTTGAGCAGAGTAGAATAGTCTGGTCGAGGGTCAAAATAAAAATCTTTTTGAACTTAATCCATCAATGGCGTGCACCTCCTGGTGCACCCATTGGGTGTAGCCCCCGAGTCTTGACTCGACTCGGCACGATCGTGTCAAGACTCTGAAAGCTGAGAGTCCTTGCTGAATCTTTTAGCCCCCATGCCTCTGGGCATGGATTTCAAATAATTCCCTCCTTTTAGGGAATTTTTTTACTAATTTCCCCTTTTTAGGGAATCTTTTCTTGAGTCCTTTGAACTCGGTGTGACTCCCGAGTCGTGTTCCACGACCAAGCCTGACCACATGGTAAATCACTTTCTCACAAGATCTATACTTATCAGCACTTGACCCGGATTTCCAAGTCAATTTAGCGATAGTATCGCATGCATTAAGTAAGAATCAATTGCAAGGTTGCAATATTAATTGCAAAAATAAGCCTAACCGTCGACCAATTGTAGCCTCACGACCGAGTGGTTTCTGCCCTTGAGCATTTGCTCACAAGCCCACGTAATTGTCAACTAACAGAACCAAAAGGTCGTGTCATTATTATTTGTGTGTTCAATTCCACCCATTGGGTGTAATTCCGATGAAAAACTGAACCCAACTTTGATATGCAGGGTCGAGCTGCTTATGTATCAATCCCTCTTCTCCCTGAGATGCCAAAAGGGGTGGACCAGCCGGTGACACGCAGGGCCAGTACTGCTGAAGAAGCACTCGGAGGAGCCGAGGATGACTTGAACGACTCTGATACAAATCTGTCATCCTCGCCTTCTCCAAATGTGTCATCGCCGAGTGGTGGTAATCGCCAATGTTCTGTCCAAGGACGTTGTCGATGAGACTGACGAGGCTGGCCCTTCTGGTGGTGGCGATCCTGCAAATTAATTTTTTTAGATTACCTGTAGTATTGGTAGTAGAAGTACTTTGAACAATGTTTAATCTTTTGTGCTTGTATATAAGTTTCTGGAGGTGCTACTCCCTTCCTTTCTACGCTGGCCGTAATTTCCGAGTGGTTGACCTGTTATGGAGTAGATTAGCCTCGTTGGTCTTAGTCTCATGCCACAGAGCATTATCGTGCGTGTAGAGCTTTGACTTGGTGAGTACTTTCCCCCACGACTTAAAGTTTGTTCCACTCGTACTTTATGTGCGTCACATGAAAGAAGAAATTCGAGTAGTAGACATAATGTAGATAGAAGATGAAATCAACTTTATTGATAACTCATATGACATTCATAAATCTGCCGAGTCGAAACTGGGGATGATTATCCACAGAAACCACTCGTCGAAGATTATTAAAAAAAATCTTAAAGAAATAAGAAATTAATACTTAACTTAATCAAGGTACTTCTGACCACTTAAGGTACTCAGGTACCGGTGGCTCCCTGGCGTGCATGACCTGTCGGTTGGTGAGCTTCTGCTGGCGCTTCGTCTCGTAACCTTCCGGTCCTCTGTAGATCATACGGACCACTCGGTCAGCCTCCTGAAACTCATCGGCAGCTTCGTCGTTTCGCCTGTCGTCTCCTGGGGAACGATCGTTCCTCCTCTTATAGGGAGGGCCTCTGTTGCCCCCTGTGAATGCTCGCTTCAACCCGTAGCACTCTCGTGCCGAGTGCTTGTGGTGTTTGTGGTACGAACATTGCTCATCGAGCATGCGCTGGAAATCTTCTGGAGTTATCCGGCCTCTGGGCCGATCCAGAGTGGCGACCACGTCGCCCTCGCTCTTCTTCTTGCGGGGGTGACTGTCACTGCGACGATGATCATCACGTCGTTCTTCGTCCTCGCGGCGGTTGCGCTTGCGGGTTGACTTATTCTCTTCCTCCCAACGGTTCTTGATCTTGTTGAGCTGTTCCCTCTCCGCGATCTCTGCGTCCGCCCACGTACTGGCGACCCGGAACATGTCATTGACAGTCGCGGGCGGCTTTCGTGTCCACTTGTGGATCAGCCTTCCATCGGAGATGCCGTTTTGGAAAGCGGTCATCACCTCAAGGTCCGTCACGTCCGTGATGGAGTTGCGCTTCTCCGAGAACCTACGTACGAAGTCGTGCAGGGACTCGTTCTTGCGCTGTCGTACTTGACCGAGGAGCCACTTGCTCCCGGGCCTCTCCCAAGTTCCGAGGTAATTACCGATGAAGAGCTCGGTGAGTTGGTCCCAGTTATCGATGG
The DNA here is from genome assembly GCA_015476505.1 of Urochloa ruziziensis. Classification (NCBI taxonomy): domain Eukaryota; kingdom Viridiplantae; phylum Streptophyta; class Magnoliopsida; order Poales; family Poaceae; genus Urochloa; species Urochloa ruziziensis. The sequence continues at coordinate 38,833,657 of CM027123.1, read as the reverse complement.
AGTTCTGAGGGAGTCCTGCTAGCCAGTTGCGACAATCTTTGGTCAGCATGATGGGGAGGTAGTTTGCCATCACGTCCTCGTCGCCGCCAGCGGCTTGTACGGCGGTGTAGTAGATCTGAAACCACTGGGATGGGTCAAATTTCTCGTCGTACTTGTCGATGTCCGATAGCTTGAAGCTCCTAGGCCAGGTCACGCTTCTCAAGCGCTCGGTGAATGACTGGAATCCGCCGATCCGACCTCTGGGGCGAGAACCACTCGGATCCGAGCCACCCGTTGTCCTTGGGGGAGTGCGCTCCCTTCTGCGATCTCGATCCCTGGGTGGAGAGCGGGTCCTCCGAAAGGTCCGAGTCCTGGGAGGAGACCGGTCCCGTCGGTAGGTTCTGTCGCGCGGTGGAGTCTGCTCCCTTCGCGGGGTCGGCTGCCTCCGTGAGGGAGTTGCTCGTCTTCGCGACGGAGTCAGCCATTGAGGCGGAGTACGACCACCGTCATTGCCGCATCCTGGGCTACCGGAGAGATCAGAGTAATCAATATACTCTGACTCTGTCGAGTAGCCGCTCCGGTTAGAGTTACGACGGGGATTCCCATGCTCCCGATCGTATTCCTCGCGACGTCGAGCCTCTTCACGGTCACGTTCCTCAGCGCTGCTGCGGATGATGTTCCTCGCGTCTCGGTCTCGGTTGATCGTGTCGCGTAGATCTTCATCACGGTTTGATCCGCCGCTGGTCTGGTGTCGAGTCGACCCGGGCTCAGGAGCGGCCGTACGCGCTCTGTTCTGCATCTGGTGAACCTGGACAGAGGCGGTCTGCACGAAAGCCCTTACCTTATCCAGGCCTGGAGTACTAGGCGGTAGCCGACTGATCTCTTCGTCGATGGTGACGAGGTTCTGGACTGGTGTCTCGTAGACGTTGAATCCATTGTACTCGAACGTGTCGTCACGCATCAGGTTGCACTGGCTTCTCCTGTCGCGTCGGTCCTGATGACGACGATGGTCCTCCGAGGACGGTTCTCGAGGTTGAGCGGTGCCAGATCCTGATGCGTTGGCCCCTTGTGGTCGGACGGCTCTGCGAGTCACCCGATTGGCGTTGCGTCCGCGGCGCTGATCTCTGGCTTCAGGCGCCTCGTCGGCCGGGGTGAGTTCATCCTCCGACACGGGGTTAGGTGGCGTCGATGGTGCCACCATGTAGCAGTATGACCCGGCTCCGGGTCTTCCTTGCGCGAGGTAATCTTCCTCGGACTCGGAAGGATCGGTTATGGGCGTGCCACATCCCGAACTACTCGGAGTTGACCCTCCGGGTGATCCAAATTGCTCCGGCTCTGTAGAGGAGTCGGACGCGGTGTAACCCTCTTGCAAGTCGTCCAGGATCGAGGGTCCCCGTGGGTTTGACTCGTAGGAGTCGCTCTCAGAGGGGGAACCATCCACCTGAACGATCTCTTTCATCTTCTGCTGACGGGTAAGCGCGCGGAAGCCGGGGGTCTGGATGGTGATGACCTCAGGGCTCGGAACACGCGTCTGCTGAGCGTTTACGCTCTGAGATGACTCGGCGACGCGATTCTCAAGAACCGGATCGGAACCGAGTGGTTGCTGACCCGCTCCCGATTGGTTTGTCCCCGCATTTTGCGATGGACTCGGCGGGGCAGATTCGGCGCGATCAGATGCGATCGGACCGGATTGGGCCGTGACGGCCGAAGTCGGCGCCAGAGAGGAGTCCTCCGTGGCGGTTGTATCTTCTGCCGCTTGGGGATCCGAGGCGGCGGTGGTGCTCCCGAACTGGATCTCGACTCCGTCGACGTCCGGGAGGTTGCAGCTGTCCAAGATCTTGACGTGGTCCATCGGGCTCACCAAATTGATCTCGGCGATAACCCCTACCTGGCGCGCCACTGTCGGTGATATGATCTCCGGCAGTCTTCCATAGGGTAGCCCACAGAAGTGATTTGTATGGAGGGAAGATCGCAAAGATCGGAAGCTAGATGGTTAGGGTGGACAGACGCAAGGATTTAGACAGGTTCGGGCCGTCAACTCGACGTAATACCCTACGTCCTGTTTGGGGGTGTTGTATTGTGTGGATTGTAGATCCAATCCCTTTTTGAGGGGGTCCCTGCCCGCCTTATATATCAGGGAGGCAGGGTTACAAGTCGGTTTGTAGCCGATCATATCTCTAAGGATTCTTTCCTTCTTTACAAAAACTCCTATTCTAATTAGAACTTCTCCTTCCGGGTCCTTCCTTCATGCGCCGGCTTGTCCCGCACGTCATCAGGTCCAGAACGGTGGGCCGGGCCACCCCCTATCGGGGGGTTGCCAGGCCTGCTCGTGAGGTACCCGGGGACCATATTCCCCACACTAATTAAGTGATATTTTTTTTGTCAAAGTGCGCCAATGAACTCATTTGTTTTTTTGCCAACAAACTTGTAGTATAGTTTTAATCTCTCCAGTTGAGAGAGACACCAACCTGTGAGTGTTCAAATTCTGGTGGCAGAAAAAAATCCTTTCACTGGCAACTTGAAAAAATAGTGGCAGGGCGCCGGCCTTTGGCACTTGTAGTTGGTTAGGCGCTCCTATCGGGGTAGTTGCAGTGGTCACCAACCCAGTAGGTCATGTTCGATCTAGGTTACATTGCGGCTCTGTAGGGTGAAGCTAGGGTTTGAGGTTTTCTCGAATAGTTTGGCTGAGATTTCTTTCTTAGTGCAATGGTGTGAGGGCTTTCTTTCCCACCAGTTGAATTTTTTATGTTTCTTTTCTATCTAGAACTGGCAAACCAATTGCGTAACTATCTTGTCAATGTACTGTAACATGTTTCTGCTATTTTTAAAATTTTGAATTCCCATTTTTGTATGTTGGACAATGCAACTAGTTGATAAAAATACTTGAAAATTACATCGTGAATGTGCTTTAGAGGTTACATGATGAGCGAGAGACTGCAGAGGAGAACTGCTATGGCTTTGGTCAAATCATTGCCTATACAATAAAAATGTTTTTAAGAAGAATTTACCGATTAATTAATAAGAAAGAAGGAATTGAAAAATTTTAGATTTCAAGTTGGAGTTGGCGGATAATTTTTTTATTCATTTTCTAGCTATACATGGCTTTGATTCTCCTGGGAATGGATCTAATGCTCTTATCTAGAAGATCTCGATCATTAAAAGGGAAGATTTATTAAATTCAAGTAACGTTACATCAAGGTGATACAACATAATTTGAAGAGCTCCCAGCCTCTACCCAAATGGTAGACAACCTTACACAAAAGAAGTGAGAAACTAGACACGCTTAATGACTTTCAATCCAAAGACTAGACTGCCACCCATGTACCTGGTAAAAAAGTTCTTTACCATTTGCGCTAAGCGTTGAGATGCCGCTAAAATCAAATCCTGTGTGGTAGGCTTCCGTGGGATAGCCCATGTACGAAACCAGTGTGTGATTGAAAAGATAACATGCAAAAAGAATTTTTGTTTGTTCTCAAATACCATACTATTTCTGCATAACCACAAAGACTAGAGGTTTTACGTTACGACTAATCCTTGTAAGCCACGTGCCAAACATATTTGCCACACTATGAGGTTGTGAAATACCAAAAGCCGCATATATAATTGCTCAGATCATACGAGCAAACTAACACTCACAAACAGATGTCGAACAGTCTCGTCCTTATGGCAGAAATAACATTGTTTATCATTTGTTGTGCATAGATAGATTATCCTTTGTTAAGGTAACACCTCTACGTAGGTACGACAAGAATATTTGTATTTTTAATGGAACCTTTAGTTTTCAGAGTCGTTTATGGATATTAGGGACCTCATTATAGATCAATGTCAAATAATGTTCACCGAGAATTCTTCATTTTGTTGTAGGTTACAACGAAATTCATATTGGTCATGGCTTAACATAATATTGGCAATTCGTGGAAGGAGATTGTTCCACGTCACCAACTTGGTTACCAATAAGATCCCTACGCCATGAGATATTTGGCGGGTTAGTGCCCAGAACCTCTGCCACCATATCCTGTTTTCGATGGGCTATATTCTAAAGACTAGGATACTGATCACACAGTGGTCTATTCCCAGCCACCTATCTTCCCAAAACCTTATCTATGATCCATCTTTAATGATAAATGCCCCAAATTGGAAAAGATCCCGTTTAACCTTCAGTAGACCCGCCAAAAAATGTGAGTCTCTAGTTTTCCATTGTACTTGTACTAGTGGGTTTGAATCTAGATATTTATTATGCAAGATTTGTTGCAAGGTTCATTCTGTTGTGAGCAAGCGGTCTAACCATTTGCTGAGTAAGGCTGTATTTTTATATCTATATTATGTATCCCTAGTCCACCTTATTCTTTAGGTTGATACAGGATATTCCATTTGGCTAAACAATATTTTTGTTTATGATCATCACACTGACAGAAAAATCGAGTATGGAAGTAATCCAATTTTTAATGGGTAGACTACTAAGTACTAAGTTAATCAAAGGCAGTCTCCCCGTGGACAGATTTTTGCCCTTCCAATTGCTGAGCTGCTAGCTTTTCTAAACGTTTTTTTTTTTTACTTTTATCCAATCAGCATTTGATAATTTCCTATAGTGAATCGGAATACCCAAATAACTCATTGCATGGTAACACTCCTGGATTACATCAAAATAGCTCTATATAGTTGGTCTCATAAGTTTTTGCTTCACCAAAGCAAAGAATTTCATTCTTATGAAAATTATTTTTCGAACCCGAAAGCTGCTCAAAGGCACAAAGCAATAGCTTCATCTTACAAACCTTCTATAGGTCATGTTCTATGAAGAGAATGGGGTGTCATCGGCATATTGTAGTATGGATCAGCTGCCATCAACTAGACGAGGCACCACACCACTTATTTGGCTGTCTACCTTGGCCTTGTTAATTAGTATTGCTAGCATATCGGCAACAAATGTTATAAAGAATTGGTGACAAAGGATCACCTTGTCAAAGACCTTTCCTAGTTTTGAAAAAGGGTCTGACTTCATCATCAACATTAATTGCCACACTTCCATCTGATATGAAGATCTCTATCATTATATTCTAGCTACCATGTCCTGTCTTCGTGGTAGAGCCCGAGAGCAATAAACGTTAGCAACACGTACCATGACTTTGTGAGTTTAGATGTGACCTTCTATAAAACTGCTAGCTTTTGTTTCGGAGAAACAAAGATTTGCGGCATCAAATTAAAAAAAATGGAATGGTTACATTTGAACTGCCAAATCAATTTCAAGTAGTGCTATGCGAATGCGAGGTGTCATGATTAAAGATTCAACAAATGAAGTCCCACTTGATGCTAAATGTTTGAAAGCATCATGTGCAATGTGAGGCGAGCATGGGAAGCTGCACCTATGCGAGAGCCACGGAAAAAGGCCAAGGTGAGGGAGCAGCGGCGCACCCCTGCATCCCCCTGGGTTTGGTCACCATGGGCCGCACGCTCCGCACGGTGAGGCGAAACCCGGCTGGATGCAAGCTAGCTCTGAACCTGTGTGCACTACGTAGGCTCAGAGGTCTTGATCTCTGTGCATGCACGGATCGCGGATATGCTGGTAGTGAAGTGACGTGCTCACCAAAGAGTGACAGCTTGCCTTGACAAAGTGATGGTCACTGCCATGGCATTGTACAACGGCATGGAGAAACAGGAGGGTGGGAGCGCACATGAATATCGTGCGTGACAATGCCCGCCCTGCGTATAATTGTTGAATTCAGACTGAAACTGAGTGCAAGTTGCTTTCCCTTCTCTAATTATTCCTTGCGGAGCCAATCATTGCGCGCAGTGTGAAACATATACAAATCTTCCTTGATATGCCTGAAACTATCAAAGTTTGTTACGCCTGAAACTATGAATTTTTTACTACAAAAAATAATGCAATTACAGAATAATACTTTGGATTTCAAAATTAACAAAAATGTACCCCGAAGGTCGACTCGATAGGAATGCCATGTGTGAGGGTTATAATTTACACAAGACCTCTTTCCTGGACTTTAACAAAGTTAGAATGGGAATTTTGCACTCTTCATATGCTAATTAGGAGGACTAAACGGGTGTGGCTAATTTGCGGTCGCCCGCACGGAAAGGACCGTGCGCTCACACGTCCGTCCAAAAACCAACGTGGGCCCTTCTCTGTGGGGTCCACCGCCGCCGCAGAGCCTCATGCCCTTCTCCCCCGCCGCCGGCCAGCCCCGAAGCTAGTCGTCGCGCACGTGAGGGACCGCGTCGCAGCCGCTCCCGATGCAGGGCTGGAGGAGCTCCATCGGGGACCACGGGCCGCTGCTCCTGGCGGAGCATCCCGACAACGGCGGGCTCTTCCACCGGCTGGGAGCAACCCCCGTCCGTCGCCAAGGCCCAGGTGCACCGGCCCCTTAACCGGATCTGGGAAAAGGACAGGAAATGGAGGCGTTGGAATGAGGAAAGAGAAAAGGAGGTGGGGTGTCTGCGGGAGCTGGTGGGTGCACGTGGTGGGCCCAGAGGAGGGCGCACGCGCCAGTCATCGAGCGCAAGTTTTCAACCGTGCGGCCGGATGTAAAATTGGGATTGCGGGACTAAACATGAGCTAATAATAAAACTAATTACATAGGTAGAAATTTCATATGTTAATTAGGAGGACTAAACATGAGCTAATAGTGAAACTAATTACATAAATGAAATCTTCATATGCTAATTAGGAGAACTAAACATGAGTCAATAATAAAACTAAATACATAAATGGAGGCTAATTCATGAGACTAATCTATTAAGCCTAACTATGTTCACTATAGCAAATAACAAAGAGAGGGGAGAGGAAAATCTGTGGGTAGGAACGGTTCGACGAACTCGTCTTAGAATAAACGGTGGTCGCGGGTTTCACATGTGAGGCTGGTGAGCCCGGGGCGGACGGTATCTCCTAAGATGCAGCGCCACCACTTCTGATCGAAATTGAGGCTCGAGAGAAGGAATAGAGAAGGCGAGTTGGCACGTGACGCGAGATATTGGGCGAGCAGCCGAGGAGCACAATATTTGTGTCTCATTGTAAACTTCGTGGGGAGGCAACAACGGCTCTAGCGCGTGAAGGGCAGCACAATTTCATTTGACAACAATACACAGTTGTAACATGCGACGACAGAGAAATTGTGCGACAACGCAACGTTGGAATCACGTGGCAAGGACACACTGACTTTGGTTGGATGCACCTTTTTATCGGTATGGATGCATGTATTTGTTCTGGAGATAATACTGAGTTACCACCAGACGTCACACTCGTGTGGAGGAAAACAGGCATTTTGTAGTGAACGAAGTATGGTGCAGAAAAATCAGCATACTATGTAACAAATCGGCAGACTGCAACTGCCGCGTTGTTGGTTTTGAAAGACAAAAAAAAATCAATATAGAGAAGCATATGGGTATGGCTGAGCACATTTTAAACAGCTTGTACATGTATTCCAGGTAGAAGGATCATTCACCTTGTTTAGATAATTGCTCTAGTGGACTCCTTCGAAACTTGTAGATATATGGATTATTTAACAAGGTTTATTATTGTTTACCCGCAAAAAAGAAAGGTTTATTATTGTTTTTTAACAAACGAGTGCAAACTATTATCAGCGTTGGCCCATACGTGCCTTGCTCAAATTGTACCGGTGTGGTTAACTCATTTGAACCGGCGCGGACGGTGCTGGCACGAAAAAGACATTAAATGTCCCGGTGGGCTTCCTTAGCTGACTCATTTAAGTAAACGTGCTCGTGCAGAATGGAACCGGCACATATAATTCATCATTCTAACAAGTTGTCTTTCAACCCACACGTATATTAGTTCATTCAAAGCAGTTATATTTATGGCCGGCATGTGTCCGCTTCATCTTGCACAAGAAGTTAAAGCAGAGATTGTGGCCTCATTCCTATTAATTGGACATCTTGCACAAGAAGTTGAAGTAGAGATATATAGTGGCCGTCTTTCTTTTCTCGCTATTTTCTTCACTAGCAAGCCAAAGGACGATCTAGTTGAGGACCGGGTGTGTCCAAGGACCGGTGGATGGTCGCTTCCTGGTGTGATGAGTGATTGACAACGTGGTGTGGATTGACGTTTGCCTTGGCTCAAGTATTGCAGGTGTAGAATGCGGCTTGATTGCATTGGTGCAGGTGAAGAACAAGCGTGAAAGGTCTTAGCCATGGCGGCCTCCAGGGAGTGGAGAGACAAGTAGGCTTGGTTCAAGGGACCCGGTGGCCATATGGATCAAGTGCGGTTCACATGGTGGCAAGAACGAGCAAGGGAACGTGGTTCCAGTGCGAGGTAGCGGCTCACAACCGAAGCTCGTATGCGGACATGAAGCCGGTGCAAGGTAGCAGCTCACTACCGAAACTTGCACGCGAGGTTTGGTGGTTTGGCCACAAGACCATCAGGTGGACGGTTTTCCTTGGTTTGGGCCTCAAAACCAAGGCCGATGACTCGGCGTGGCGAAAATAGGCCGTGGGCCAGTCAGCTCCCTAGGGGCGGTTTAACTGCCCCTCTAGAGGTGGTTCAACCGCTCCCCCCCTGGGCAGGGCCCGTGAGCGTCGAGGAGCTTCGATCCGGAGCACGCGGCGTGATTGCAAGGGTTGCGTCGGAGGAAAGCAAGCTTGCAGTGGAAGGTGTCCCAGCCGACAAAGATTCGATCCAAATGTCAAATTTTTGTTTGAGGGGTATGTATCGCTTAGGGTTAGTTGAGTCATTAGAGCACCACCACTTGGACTATAAATAGACCCCCTAGGGTTTGGTGGCTGTAATCTCTCTTGGCTTAGTTCTATTTTCTTTGGATTTTCCCTTTCTAGTTTTCCATAGGCTAGCTAGTGCTTCATCGGTGAAATCTTCAAGAGGGTAAGATGTGGGTGGATTGCTAGTCTCTTTGTAATGAAGTTGACCTCATCATGTATGGAAGATTTAGCTTTTGCTCATCCTCTCTTGTGTGATTTCTTTGTTCATCCCGTGACTTTATTTGGTCCCTTTGGTGGATTTTTGATTCCTTGTGTTTGAGGCCGTTTCTTTGTGAGTTTGCTTGGGGGATTTACATATGAGCTCGTGGACACTCTTATCTTAGTGATTTGCCCTCACGAACTGCAGGAATCGCTTCGGATTTGGGGGTTTTTGGATGAACTCGAGATGGAGGTGTTCTTTGTGAGATTCGAGATTCTGGGAGTTCTAGTGAGTTAGAGGCCGAGATTTTTGGGGCATACCCTCTACTTGAGGTGTGGATCATCTCCTCAAAGTTTTGTCTCAAGAGCTCAAGCCGTTTGGGAGATCGGGTAATTCGATTTTGGGAGTTGACTTTCGGATCTCGTGGCTAAAGACTTGGGCGGTTTAACCGCCCCCCTTTACCGGTTTAACCGCCCTGGGTGGTTTAACCTCCCCTAGGCCGGTTTAACCGCCCTTGCCTGGGAAGAGGAGAGTTCGTTTCGGTTTGGTTCGATTTCAATTCGATTTGCTCGACTTGGTTTCCGCTGCTGTGATCGTGTTCCTAGGTTTAGTAGCTTCTCAGTAGCTACGTGATCTTGGCTAGATCGTGTTGTGAGGATTTGGAGTTGAGTTAGGAGAAAAGCCGGATTCGTTGAGAAGAAATTTTTATCGGCTTCCATTCACTCCCCGCCTCTCTGGTCGCCTAATCGGTCCTTCACTAGCAATAGAGGGAGCAATGGCAAGGGCCACAATGGAGGCGCAGATAAGGGCGGCGGCCTTCCTTGGAGGGGGGCTACCGTCACTTCGGCTCGAGATGGTCCCCCTACGGGTGATCCAACAGCTTGGTGTGTACGCCGAAGTTCAGATTCACACAGTTGCCGCCTTTGTGCGCAGGCGACGATGCCATTGCTGCAATCCCATCATCATCATCGGCGTCGCCATGAAGCATGTACTCGACTACTTCTACGTGCGGCTTTCTGAGGAGGCGAACGTGGAGAGGCTCCATGGCACGAGATGGCAATGGCTGGGGGAGAGGGTGACCTTCTACCGCATCATGGAGTTCCGGGTTAACTCCGACGAGCTCGACCATTGTGGAGTAGAGCCAACTTGGCAAATGCCGCATATTGATGTTTGTAATGATTAGTAATTGACTTAATTAGGCTTCATGTTTTATTTTTTTTAATTTTGCATTGACACATTCTACGCGGTCCAAGAAAAGCCACTTAGAATTAAGCATGCCTAAAAAGCCGCTTAGAAAGATGGTCCATTCTAAGCCGGCCGAACCACACTGCTTAGCATGTGTCCCACCTCTATATATATCAAGCGAATGATCGCTTCTCAAAATCTTAACCCTATCCACTCATCTTGGCCTCCTTGGCCTCGGCCACCTCGCACTGGCCACCTCCGCCTCAGCCACCTCTGCGCCGCCCTCCTTCAGGCAGGCCTCATCCACCTATGTTGTCATCTGCCATGGTGCCACTGTCCAAGCATGAGGTCACCACCATCCTTGCAGTTGCCCGCTTTCGGGCAATGGTGGCGGCCTTTGCAGGCGCCACTGTTCGCACTTCGTCGTGGCTGTGGTGAGGGATGCCACCGTCCGTGCTGTGGCCAGGGCTGCGTACATGGCTGCCCGCAAAGGAACAGATCTTTGAGCTTACACTCCGAAGGATCTGGTATCCAGATCCATTTCTACCTCCATTCACACCGAGGCAGCCCACGGTGGGGGAAGAGGCCCTCCAGTCGCGGGCCAGAACCGTCGCCATGGCGGCTACGTACATGGATGCAGACGAAACCTTTGCATGCGTCTTCGTGTGGTGGTATCGGATTACCTATCGTAGTTGCCTGCTCTTTGACCACGACCTCCATCGTCATGGTGGGGACGATGGAGGTTCTACAGGTGAGGTGGGGGCAATGAAGCGCCAGTACCAAGCAGATCCGGTGATGTAAGCGCCAGGTTATTATGAACGAATTGCCATTTTGTCCACTATTGCCATGTTCTGTTCCGCTATTGCCATGTTCTGTTTTGCTCGGTTGTTCAGTACTCACGTTGAACTTGTCTAAGGTATTTAGTTTATGTGATGTTTAACATATCCAGTCTAAGTTATTCAGTTTATGTGATGTTTAGCCATAAGATGTTAAGCTATTCAGTTGTTCGTATGAATATGATGTTAAATGTTATTTTCAGTATGTTAAATGCTAATGCTATGTGATGTTGTCAAATGATGATTTGAATATGATGTTATTGTTATGAACATCTAGCATGTACACGTGCATATACCATTGAATTTGCATATGTTGTTTGTTCAATTCGTTCATAACAATGCTGCATTACTCGTGGATCCGATGGCGTGAAATGATTGATGAAAGACCCCATTGATTTTTTTAAACCCATCTAGATCATTTTAACTGGCGCTAATCAAACTAGTAGAAATAGGTTAACAAACAATGTGGATAATTAACAACCGAATTGTATACGACACTCAAACGTTGCGGTGCTATCGTAAACCGCTTCAAATATAAGACTACCCTGAGTGGTGCGGAAGACGCCGACACGTTTAATGTGTCATTCGAAGCGGTTTTATCACTGATTTGAATATAGCCCTCATTCGCATCGCCTTAAGAGAAGCGGTGCTGGTGCCGACGCGGATAAGGGTTTCGCGTCGGCAAGAATAAGGATCGCTGCAGTAGTGTGACTTTTGAAAAGAAAGTAAAAGAAAATGAAATACAGCCTATAGTAATGGTATAGTAGGCTCATCATGGCTTAAACATATTATTTTATTATCGTCCGTCCTTGCTACGAACCTTTTACAATTTTGAAATGGAATCTTTTCACTTTTAAAGTATTAAACATAGAATAATTTAAAAACTAATTACAGAACTCGCATGTAAATCGCGAGACGAACCTAATGAGCCTCATTAATTCATAATTAGCAAATGTTCACTGTAGCATTACTGTAACAATTTAATGTCTAATCACAACCTAATTAGGCTCATTAAATTCATCTGGCGATTTACGAACCATCTATGTAATGCGATTTTTTAACTACATTTAGTATGCCATACATGGGTCCAAACATATATTGTAAATTTTGGATCTAAACACCACAATAATAATTGTACTGCTGCTGCCATCGCGTTCGATAGTAGCAAACATATATACTAGGTAGGAGGGCGCGCTAACGCCGCGTCAGATGAATTCTTCTCTGTAAGAGATCATGAATAGTGATAGTATTATGCTGGCATGACTCGTAAGCAAACTCGATGGCAGTAAGGCAGATGTTATCGACCATGGAGAGCATGGCTGTGTTGACATAGAGTGTGCAACTAAGAGGGCCTTCTGCCACTACGGTGCCAGAGGTAGTGGGAGCTGAGGACTGAAGCGGCGCGAAGTGATGTTGTTGGCCAGCTAGCCGAAAAATTATAAAGAGAGAAGAGAGGAAAATCTAGAGTTAGGAACGGTTCGACGAACTCGTCTGAGAAGAAATTGTGGTCGCAGGGTTTCACATGTGAGGCCGGTGAGCCCGAGGTAGTGGACGATATCTCTCTTCGAGGCAGCGACACCACCTCTGATCCAAACTGAGACTGGAGAGAAGGGATAGAGGAGGCGAGTCGACACATGATGCGAGAGATTGGACGAGAGAGTCGAGGAGCACAATATTTGTGACACATGATGGAGAAATTGAATGAGTAGCTGAGGAGGACAATGTTTGTGTCACATTTTCAACTTCGTGAGGGAGGCAATGACGACTCTCTAATGTGCAAGGGGCACCACGATTTTATTTGCCAAGAATACTGTCGGGGATAAATATTTGCGGTAAAAATTTATCCGACAAAGAACAATGGATCTTGAGGCAATCTCCGCTTCATCCAACCCTCCCGCCTGGGCTGGGAGCTACTTCCGCCTCGCCCGACCCTTACTACACCGGGATCGGGCGAGACGCGCTCGACCAGGGCCAAACGACTAATGCGACAAGGAATTAGTGCACATAGGCACGATTCTCCACAGCCCACATTACTAGGTGTGATGTTCTGTCCGCAGCGTCGTACGTGACATATTATCCGGGAAGCGCACCTACTCCGTAATCCAGAGGACGCCAGCTGCAGTAATTGTGCAGAGCGACCTGCACACATCTCGTGCTGCTGCAGCTAGTGAACGATAGTGGGCAGAGCGATGGAGACCGCTGCCTCTGTTGGCTTCTAACGTTCACACCTCATGATCACGCACATGCTTGTTGACCTCTCTCCCTCTCTCACTGCCTCATACGTCACTTCAAGAGCCAGAGGGGCCCACGAAGGCCATGCACGGTAGCCGACCTGCCTAATGCATACATTTACTCTTCTGTCTTTCATAGTTTCTCTCACCACTTGATGGCGCATGTATGGGGTTGCTCCCATTTTCTCTCTCATGCATGCAAGTGATTATGGCCACTCCCGGTGCATGCATGTTTTTCTCTTTCTTTCCTCTCACGCGCTCTCACATGCATGTGTGTCAGGCCCTCTCTCTCTCATGATTTTATGCCCATGCATGAGGCTTGGGCAGGAGTTTTCGCTGGCCGGACGTATTGTCCGATTCGCCCGACCCGCGCGCAGTGGTCGGGTGGTCCAGTCCGCCTCGCCCGACCCTCGCGTAGGAACACCATCACTTTAACCAGGAACATACGGATAACTCAACACTGTACAACACAGCTCACAGTGCAAACACTGTGCCAACTACACCCCTTTTTTAAGGTATAGCTGCAGCTTCCATCACGACAACCATAGAGGGCGGCTACGGAACCCAAGGACAGCAGGGTCTGCGACAAGGACCGAGCCACCTGCTGCTTTTTTCTTTTTGACTATACTTTCTTGTTCTCCAAGTTTCATTACTCTGGCTTCTCCTTAAACTATAAAAGGACAAGCCAGGCTCCCTGCGAGGGGCAGGCACTAGATTGATTCCTCTTTCTTTCTTCCTCCAGGGGCTTGCTCCGGGCAAGCTCTCTGGACTTCTTTTTCTTCACACACACACCACACGCACGAACACAGAGACTTGGGATCGCTCCCTCTCTCGCCAGTTTGTATCCCCCTACTACGAACTCTAGCAAGCAACATGAGCAGCTCGAACTGGATGTAGGGTCTTATACCTCCAGTTAGCCCGAACTAGTATAAATCCTTGTGTCCGTCTTGCTAACCATCCGAGCTTTGACGCGCAACCACGTAGATTTACTAGTCGGGTTTACGAAACACCGACAATTGACGCGCCAGGTAGGGGCCTGTTGGCGTTCCTTCATTCTCCAACAAGCTTCGGATGGGAAGTCACTCCACGTGCTGGGCTCCGGGCTCGTGCACACCGGCGAGAGCTCCAGCAGCCACGACGCCGGCGGCCACGATCACGACCGCACCGCCGGCGACAACGACAACGACCGCAACGCCGGCTCCCACGACCGTGACGCTGGCTTCCACGACCGCGACGCCGGCCACTACGACGCCGGCGGCCATGACTACAACCGCGACGCTGGCGGCCACAACTACGACTGCGAAGCCGGTGCCCACGACGGCAAGCTCCCTGCCAACGCTTGCAACATCGACCAGCAGCAGCTAAGTTGCTTTTACGTTTAGTTTTTTCTAAGCCTTGTACATACCAGCATATACTAGCATAACTTGAGGGCACCTTGATTGATAGGAGGGCCTCTTCAACTTGCTCTTGTACGACGCCTAAGGCCAGTCTCACTGTGGTTTCATCGACACACTTACCTAGATTGACACATCATCTAATAGAAGTTTGAAACTATGAGGAAACACCCTCCCTCAATGCAAAGTTTCATCTCGTGTTGTTCCCAAGACAACATGCAAGACACGAGCTGTCTAGAGTACCGTGTAGAGAGAGTTTCATGAGGATGAAACTCATTTCACATCTCTCTTCATTAATACACTGCCACATCATCAAAAATGCTGACATGACAGGCTATTTAATGCTGATGAAACTCCCACTGAGACTGGCCTAATCCCAGCGAGGGATTGGGTCTCATCACTGAGAGAGCTGCAAGATTACGCCAACGCAATAAATTTGTTCCTGTCCGGATTTTTCTTTTTTAGTGGCGAGGTCATGGAGTACTTTGCGGCAAAATAAACCCAGATAAAACCAGTCAGACTGCGAAAGGCCTACGCGCGCCTGGGCAACAACGGCACTCTCGCTGACCAGTACGGCTGGATGTCTTTTTTGCCCATAGTTCAGCCTCTGTCACCTGAATGCTAAAACATGGTTGGACGGCGCCCCTTTTTAATGAATGAAACGCTTAAAATTCCACACGACAAGAACACACAAGTTAAAAAACATGCTCAAATATTTGCACGTGTTTGGGTATCACGCCCTTTAGTTCATAATCTAAAGACTAACTAAAACTACTGCTCCGAGGAGACTGCTTTCTTTTCAGCATCTGCAGTTTGGAATGGCGCCGACACCGCCAGTAACGCTGACGGTAGCGGCAGTAGCATCACCAACACTAACAACGGCACCGACGACAACGCCACCACAGCCGAGGACGACGGCACCAACGACGAAGGCCTCGCCGCCGCCGCCACTAAGGACGACGACACCGGCACCGACGGCCTCGACGCCGCCGACATTGCTAACCACGGCGCCGGCCACCACAGCGTTCCGGCTGCGCCGCGAGGACGACCACGGCGGTGGCCACCACAGTGCCGGCCGCGCCGCCGGCCACAACAACGACCACGGCGCCGGCCACCATGGCGTCCCAGCCGCGCCGCCGACCACGACGGCAACCACGGTGCCGGCCACCACGGCGTTTCAACCACACCGCGGGCCACGACGACGGCCACGGCGCCTGCCGCACCACCGGCCCCAACAACGACAGACTCGCCGCCGCCAAGGGCGACGGCCTCGACAACGATAATGCCATCAACTACGGTGCCAGTCGACGCTAGTGGCGAAGCTGACAGCCCAGACGCGCGCCAGACAGTTGAAGCACGTCGTTGGAGAGAAGTATGCACACCTACCCAGCTAATCCTCGGGTGACGTGACGAGCGGCAGCTCAGAGGACGGCGGTTTTCAGAATAATTACCACTTCTCCCGACCCCAGCAACCACCGTCGGGACGTTTTGGCTTCGTCCGACCCGGGAACTCTGGGGGCGAATGTGACAGTGACAATTTGCTTCCGACCCCCCGCAACAGATGTGGAGTCAGGCCAAGGAGGACAGCACCGAGCTGTTCCGCCGCCTGGAACACCATCTGAATGATTTGTCTGATGGCCCGCACAACACATCTGCGGTTCAAGAAATGTCCACATCCGGTTATAGCTGCAACAGTGGCGCAGGTCTTGTCCGTTTCTTGCTACAGCTGCAGGCAAAGGCAATAGGGCCATCGGGTCCCCCTACGCCAAAGGAAAAATCAAGCCCTCTGAAGACTGACACTTTTGCGGACCATCTGCGTTCACACGCCCCTCTTGTCTCCCTTTTGCTTTTCTATTTTCTTTCTCCTCTTATATTTAAGTCCCATTTTCCTCTCTCAAGCATGCACGTAGGGGCTTGATGCTTAGGTGAGATCTATGCATGGCAGTATGCACCGCTGCTACCCGAGGATCGCATGGCTTTCAAGCACGAGCTCGCCGGCGAGAGCTCCAGCAAGGACGACTACGACGGCGACGCCGACGAGCACGACCACCATATGTCGGCGTACCAGGCCATCCCGGGTGGAGGCAGCTCAGACCAGCGCTGGGCGACACCAACAACTTCCATCTCACAAGTGCGAGACAGCCGATGGCGAGCTCCGCAACAACGATTGGAACATTAAACGGTTAAGTTACCCTTGCACTTATTTTTTTCCAAGCTACGAACGCACTCACATCAATCAAAAAGTGTTCTTTTCTTTTTACTAAAAAGCATAGAGAGAGCACTCACGTTGGCACCTTTAAATATCACGCTAAAGCACGGCCACCTAAAAGTTGTTGTTGCAACCTGACCCTTTTTAGCAAATGAGATTGGAAAGTTTTGCTGTGACAAAACAAACAAGCCTCACGACCGGGATCCGCCGCCAATGCCAACAACAACGACACCGCCGCCGCGGCCGACGGCACCCACGACGCTGCCGCCGCCAAACAACGACACCGCCGCCCACAACACCCGCCGCCACCGCCAACGGCACCGCCGACGCCGCAGGTGGAGACGGTTGCGGAACTGACGATCCGAGACCGACAACGACTTACAGACTACCGGCGTGCGAACAACTAAACAGTCAACATCAACTCTCGGCTCACCTTGAGACCTCGGAACAATTCATCCGCTTTGGGCTCGGGGGCTCGGATGCCGCAAGAGAATGCGTCATGATCTAACCCGAGGATCACGTCTTGGGGCTGCACTAACCTTGGACGCCTCGCGAAGGGTATGCCGAAGGACGATCGGCCTTGACAAGCCAATACGCCTAGGTAAGAAGGGATACGGGGCTGAAAACGCCCCTACGGCCCGTCACGGTCCAGGAGTTCGAAGGCTGGCCAGCAGCGGGTTCGACAGCCGCTCCAGGACGAACAGAGAGTGAGGGGCGGAAAGGGATGGGCCCACATAGAGGCCAACACCCAGGCACTCCGGCGCTGAGGGCATCCCCGACCCGCGTTCCAGTCTCGGCATGAGCCGACCCATGGTTTTCCCGCGAAGGGAAGGCTACGCGCCCTCAAGACCGGTCGAACGGTCTTGAGAACTACATGGGCTGACCACCGAGAGTTTGAAGTCGATCGCCAGCTGATTCATCGGACCCCCCGAACGGGATGCCGGGCTTCACTCGAACTGACCCGTAAATAGCTCAACGAGCGCCGTGTTCTCGCCCAACGAGGAATGAACACGAGGCGGCTCTTACCCCTCACCTCGCCGACCGAGGTGCGTGGGGGGGGGGGGGGGAAAATCGTGAAAGGACGACATGAGCACTCGGCCGGAGCCCCGCCACGCACGGGGACCCGAGGGCCAGATCACACAAAAGCCCCGACACGGGCCCGTCATGGTCTAGGAGTTCGAAGGCTGGCCCGCCGATGGGTTCGATAGCCGCTCCAGGACAAACACAGAATGAGGGGCGGAAAGGGATGGGCCCATGTAGCGGCCAATACCCGGGCGCCCCGGCGACAAGGGCATCCCTGACCCGCGTTCGAGTCTTGGCATGAGCCGACCCATGGTTTTCCCGCGAAGGGAAGGCAACGCGCCCTCGGGACCCATCGAACGGTCTTGGGAACTATATGGGTTGACCACCAAGAATCTGAAGTCGATCGCCAGCCGATCCATCGGACCCCCACGAACGAGATGCCGGGCTTCACTCGAATCTACCCATTATTAACTCACCGAGCGTCGCATCCTACGACCCAACACGGGAAGGGTGCGCAGCGGCTCTTACCCCTCACCTTCCCGACCGAGGTGCATGGGGGGAAATCAACGAGAAAACGACGCGTAAAAAGGATACGGGGCTGAGAACGCCCCTACGTCCCGACACGGTCCAGGAGTTCGAAGGCTGGCCCACCGACGGGTTTCGACAGCCGCTCCAGGACAACCGCAGAGTGAGGGGTAGAAAGGGATGGGCCCACGTAGCGGCCAATACTTGGGCGCCCGAGCGCCACGGGCATCCCAATCCGCGTTCGAGTCTTGGTTTGAGCCGACCCATGGTTTTTTCGCGAAGAAAAGGCAACGCGCCCTCGGGACCCGACGAACGGTTCTAGGAACTATATGGGTTGACCACCAAGAATCTAAAGACAGTCGCCTGCCGATCCGACGGAATCCCACGAAGGGGATGCCGAGGCTTCACTCGAACAAACCCGCTATTAGCTCGACGAGCGCCGTGTCACGCCAATCGAGGAAAGCACACGGTACAGCTCACCCCTTCCGTCCCCACGAAAGGGACGCTTGAAGGGTAACGACCAAAGACAAACCGACCCTCGCCTCAGACGTGGGCCCCGGAATTTGAACCGCAAAACAGAACTAACACGAAGTCACGTTACAAAACCCTTTGAGCAAGTTGAGCGGCTCACTCAAAAGCTCAGGGGCTCCGCCTGCCGGACGCGCTCGCACGCACTCCACAAACGCTTTGACGGCGCGGCGAATAACCCTACGAACGAGTCTATAACTCCTTCATAGGCTCGGGGGCTACACCCACCGGGTGCGCTCGCGCGCACCCGGACGACCAAGGAACACCCTCACGCTGCAACGCAGACCCCCCGAACGAGTTTTTCAAACTCCTTTGAGGGCTCGAGGGCTACTGTCGGGGATAAATATTTACGGTAAAAATTTATCTGACAAAGAACAATGGATCTTGAGGCAATCTCCGCTTCATCCGACCCTCCCGCCTGGGCTGGGAGCTACTTCCGCCTCGCCCGACCCTTACTACATCGGGATCGGGCGAGACGCGCTCGACCAGGGCCAAACGACTAATGCGATAAGGAATTAGTGCACATAGGCACGATTCTCCACAGCCCACATTACTGGGTGTGCTGTTCTGTCCGCAGCGTCGTACGTGACATATTATCCGGGCAGCGCACCTACTCCGTAGACCAGAGGACGCCAGCTGCAGTAATTGTGCAGAGCGACCTGCACACATCTCGTGCTGCTGCAGCTAGTGAACGACAGTGGGCAGAGCGATGGAGACCGCTGCCTCTGTTGGCTTCTCACGTTCACACCTCATGATCACGCACATGCTTGTTGACCTCTCTCCCTCTCTCACTGCCTCATACGTCACTTCAAGAGCCAGAGGGGCCCACGAAGGCCATGCACGGTAGCCGCCCTGCCTAATGCATACATTTACTCTTCTCTCTTTCATAGTTTCTCTCACCACTTGATGGCGCATGTAAGGGGTTGCTCCCATTTTCTCTCTCATGCATGCAAGTGATTATGGCCACTCCCGGTGCATGCATGTTTTTCTCTTTCTTTCCTCTCACGCGTATGCCCATGCATGAGGCTTGGGCAGGAGTTTTCGCTGGCCGGACGTATTGTCCGATTCGCCCGACCCGCACGCAGTGGTCGGGTGGTCCAGTCCGCCTCGCCCGACCCTCGCGTAGGAACACCATCACTTTAACCAGGAACATACGGATAACTCAACACTGTACAACACAGCTCACAGTGCGAACACTGTGCCAACTACACCCCTTTTTTCAGGTATAGCTGCAGCTCCCATCACGACAACCATAGAGGGCGGCTACGGATCCCCAGGACAGTGGGGTCTGCGACAAGGACCGAGCCACCTGCTGCTTTTTTCTCTTTGACTATACTTTCTTGTTCTCCAAGTTTCATTACTTTGGCTTCTCCTTGAACTATAAAAGGACAAGCCAGGCCCCCTGAGAGGGGCAGGCACTAGATTGATTCCTCTTTCTTTCTTCCTCCAGGGGCTTGCTCCGGGCAAGCTCTCTGGACTTATTTTTCTTCACACACACACCACACGCACGAACACAGAGACTTGGGATCGCTCCCTCACTCGTCAGTTTGTATCCCCTACTACGAACTCTAGCAAGCAACATGAGCAGCTCGAACTGGACGTAGGGTCTTATACCTCCGGGTAGCCCGAACCAGTATAAATCCTTGTGTCTGTCTTGCTAACCATCCGAGTTTAGACGCGTAACCACGTAGATTTACTAGTCGGGTTTACGAAACACCGACAAATACAAAATATTAATACGCGACCGACTAAACAATTACGTAATAACCAGTGGCGGACCTAGACGTTTTGTAGAGCCTGGGCAGCTGCTACTGTCGGCAGACATGCTTTGGTCTCTGCTCTTGCCGTGTGCCATGCTTAAGCCCCATGCTTAAGGTGTTTTTTGCCGGTTTAATTGTGCATGCAATGCACTTTCGCTCAAGGGAGCCCGGGCAAGCGCCCAGGGTCGCCGGGCCCTGGGTCGGCCGCTGGTAATAACGCAATACTAGAAGTCTAGAACAACGTGGCAAGCGAGAACATACCGTCTCTCAGTGGGCTCGATTTCTTTTGGCGACATGGGTTTACCTATTTCTTCTGAAGACAGTGCCGAGAAGCAACACGTAAAGCGCAATGTTGAAAGTTTGGAACCACGTGGCAGACGAGGATGTACCAAATATAGATAACGACGATTTTTTATGACATAGATGTACTTATTTGTGTTAGAGACAAAATTAAAGTAGTACTCATATATAAAAAGGAAAAAATATAAGAAAAACAAAAAAGAAAAAATATAAGAAAAAAGAAAAAGAAAAACAAAAAAGGGGAAAAATTTGCTACAGTAGTATGATCGCTGGGAGGGCGCCAAACCTCCCAGCGATATAGATAGTACTATTGCCTACACTGCTCATGACTCCGATCTGTCTTCTAATTGTTATAAAATGGATTTGATGTGCTTCTTGAGCCGAACATAGAAGGTAGAAGTATGTGCCGCTTCCAAGGGATTGGGGGAAATGATTTGTGGTATTTCCACTTGAACATTCAAATAAATTCAATTAGGACAGTCACTCATTAAGCAGCTGTTAACCGACATAGTGGCTGCATGCGAATGTGAGGTATCAGAACTAAATACCCAACACGGTGTCTTTGTCCAGGTCTGAAATGTTGAAAACACAAGGAAGCACGCACCCATAGCGGCGTAGACCGACAAGCTGTGTTACTGCAGTACAAAAGGGAAAGGCAGAGATGAGCTATCCTACGTGTAGACGTGTAGTGAGGGCGGCCTCTTCTGGACAGCCGCCGAGCTGAGGCATGACAGGTGGGATCACTCTTGCGCCAAAAAGAGTGGTGTGATCCAACTCTTATGTTGGCTGATGCTTCACCACTCGTTTGTTTGAGCCCATCAGCTGCCAGATATTTTCTATATTTCACAAAAACATCTTGTCCTTATTATAGAAACATCTTGTCCTTATTCAAAATGCATCAGCATCCCAAGTAAGTCGAGGAAGCTCGCCGGCGCTCATGCAGCCAGCACTGCTGCCGCCGCCAGCATGAGGAAGATGAGGTGAGGAACAAATGGAAATGAACAAAAAATAAAAATGCACAAACGAAAAAGATATGTCATAAATGTATTATGATGATGCCACTTGTAATCTTTCTCATTATTATATCCTTATACTATCTATATCACTCCTTTATACTACCTATGCCTAGGTGAAATTTTCAATAGTATACAATTAATCCTGATGAGCTTCCCATGTTTTTATCTTCTAGTTATTTTGAATATTAGTATAGGGTAGTATTTTTTTACATATATAGTCTGCATCTGCTAGCTGCCATATTTATATTAATGCACTTTCCAACACTGCGTAATAAGCAATGAATTTCTATGATCCGGAGTAGAAAAAAAATGAAAATTTATACTAAAGTATTATCTGGTTCGCACTCCAATCTTCTAATTGATTCTAGTAGTGTGTTAACTGTGTTAGCTCTCTCTATAGCATATAATAGAGATCAATAGTATTCATTCCAAGCGCATGGGAATGTGACGTGTAGGACGAAAAATATGGCAGGGCGCTCTTCACTTCCAAAATTGTGGAGAAGCCAAAAGAACACAAGAGAAAGTATTTCATCATGAAACAATATTGCATCTCACCCAGGTTCTGATGACTGGCGCAAAAAAATTTCTTGTACCTGTATATGTTTTTATTTGCTGTCTCAGTGTCACCTGAAATCCTAGCACTCTCCGTTCAGCTTGTTGATTAGATGTGTAGCTAAATTCCACACCTGTTTTCTTGCTACTTATTAATTATTAGCAGTAATTTGGAATAGCTTGGGAAATAGAAATATGTAACAAGGATGATTTAAATCCAAATGGAAGCATCATAAAATACGTGCCAAATCAACATGTACATTGAGATGTTTCTATTCTATCATGCACTAGGAATCCCTCATGGCGGGTCTGGTGATAGCAAATTTAAATAGTTTGCCAGCATCGCTACAGACTCTTCCCTGTCCTTATTCTTTCTCCTGTAGCAGGAGAGCAGGACGGCGACTTCAGGGCAGCTCCATTATTCCTCCAGCCTCCCGTTGATCTCGCCGCCCCTTCTCCTCTGGTGTCATCTAATGCCAAAGGAGGGGGAAGCTCGGCTCTTGATGGCAGGCCGGGTTGTTGCTAGCTAGTATAGGCTGTAGATTAGCTTCAAGCTAGTTTAGCCAAGTTTGGGATTTGTTCCTAATTTCGTCCTTGTCTCTGCAACATCTTGCAAGCATTATATTTTAATGTTGCAATACAATAGTTTTTAGTATGTTTGTAACACTGTGAGAGAAATTTCTGCAGCGCATGCAAAATGAATGTTGCAAAAGTTGTTTTGACATGTTACATGCCATGGTTGATTTGAGATGCTATAACAGAGGATTTGTCATGTTTCAACTTGAATAGATGATTTTGGATGTTCTAATATTTTTTTTTATTTTTGTTGTTACAATAGGTGAATTTGGATGTTGCAATGGTTGATTTTGGAAGTTGCCACTTTCAAGTTGATCTGAGAAGGTGCTTGGGGGAGGATGGGAGTACTGATTATATACGATAGTTCTCTTTAACCATCAAGAGAATAAAAAAGGTTAAAAGGAAGAGAGGGAGAACATGAAAACACTTCCGAGAAGTAAGGAGCCATCTGCAAGTTGGCTGTGTGCAACATACCATATGAATGGATAAGTTCTGCGCTGCACACTACATAGATGCATTTCATTTTGGTTAAATCAATATATATGCGCTAAGTCGATCTTACAAAGCTTCCACGAACCGTTTTATGCTTATACAAGTTGCCGATTATTCATTAAGAAAAAACAAAAAATAAATACTATTTAGCCGTCAAGTTATTTGTTAGTATAGGGAAACATGTTTTTATTCATTTTCTTGGTACACATGGCTCTGGTCCTCCTGGGAATCGATCTGCTCCTCTTATCTAGAGGCTCTCATTATATTGTATCTGCCATGACAGACCGCATCATGCACTTGTGCTAGAGCAATAAACGTCGGCTGCACGCATGAGGCATATGACGCACACCCCATCAGCATATCCTTGTGCTAGAGCAATAAATATAAGCTATATCAAGACATCATGTATCCACATCGCCTTATAAAACAACTAGCTTCTGCTTCTGAAAACCAAAGATGAATGGCAACAAATGACAAAAAAAAGAGGAAGAGTACTTCATTCATTTGTGCCAGTGCTAACATTTGCACCACAAATCAGTTTCAATTGGTGCTATGCGAATGTGAGGTGTCAGGATTAAAGATTCAACAAGAAGATCAATAGTGAGTGTCAAATGTTGTGATGGTATGCAAGCACGTGCAGTGTAAGGCGAGGACAGCAAGCTGCGCCTCTATGTCACCTGAAGCAACTGGCGGAGGTGAGGGAACCTGCATACAGAGCAGTCCCATCTGCCCTTGGGCTTGGTCAGCAGGGCCCCAAGCCCCCAATGGATCGCACATGAGGCGGGACATGGGTCTATGGGAGCTGTCACCATCAGGGCATTGGCACCAAGCTGGATGGATCCAAGGCAGCTCCAAATCTGTGTACAACGTTCTGGATGGAAGGTCTTAATGTGTGCGCGTTGATAGATAAAAGGATCAACTAGCAGTAGATTTATCTCGGGTATAACTTGATTAATAGGATAAAACAAGGCTAATCATGAACAACTACTAGACCGAGAAGAACTAGACCTAAAAGGGAGAGTAGAGGGGCGCAGAACATTGGTGGTGGCGACGGGGTCGACGGCGGCCATGGCGGCGGTGGCGGTCGCTGGGGCGGCCGCGGGTTGAGCAGGTGCTGGCGACGCGGTCGGCCTCCGGTTGAGGTCGGGGCGGTGGCAGCGAGTCCTCCGGATCCACCCGGAAGTCGCCGGCGGCGGTGGTGCGGCTTCTCGTTGCTCCAGTGCCCCTCGATCGGTAGGGAGTGTTGGGGTGGTGGCTGGCGGCGCGGTGAACCTCGTGTCGCGTGCCCTAGCCCCCACCCCTTTCTTTATAGCACTGTACAACGGGAGCCCACCAACCAATGCTAGGTTGGGCTCCCCCGATCAGGGTGCGTGGACCGAGCCCATCACGGCCTTTCCCCCTCGATCTCACCGTATGTTTTCTTACCTTGAGCTCTTCGCCTGACATCCACTTCATAACAAAAAAGCACATTGAGCATGAGTCATCAAAATTGTCATTTCAATTAGATTAATCAGCCACAATAAACTTCTCCATTACAAAGGATCATAACTTGGGCCATTATCCAGTGATCATAAGGCTTTCCTTTAAACCCATACCGGTAATGTGTTCTGTAAACACACTGGGTGGTAAGCCTTTAGTGAGCGGATCCGCTAGCATATTTTTCGTACTTATATGCTCCAGACTTATGGTGTGATCCTGGATTTTATCTTTCAGCAACATAGAACTTTATCTCTATTGGTTTGGTAGCATTACTCGACTTGTTGTTATGAGCGTAAAATACTGCGGCCTCATTATCGCAGTACATTTTAAGTGGTCTATTAATACAATCTACCACTTTCAAGTCAGGGTATAAATTTCTTTAGCCACTTGGCCTGCAACGTTG
Organism: Urochloa ruziziensis; assembly: GCA_015476505.1. NCBI lineage: Eukaryota > Viridiplantae > Streptophyta > Magnoliopsida > Poales > Poaceae > Urochloa > Urochloa ruziziensis. The sequence goes on along the minus strand of CM027123.1, from coordinate 38,808,294 downwards.
CCTCATAGCATGCTATAAACTCTGCATACATCGTAGATGATGCAACCTAGAGTTTGTTTAGAGCTTCTCCACGAAATAGCTCCCCCTGCGAGAGTGAATACATAACCTGACGTGGACTTTCTATCATCCTTGTCTCCCGCAAAATCTGCATCTGAATATCCTCTTATCTCTAGAGAATCAGATCTTCTATATATTAGCATGAGGTCTTTTGTGCCTTGCACATACCGCAAAGCTTTCTTTGCCATTTTCCAATGCTCTATACCTGGGTTATCTTGATATCTACCGAGTACTCCGGTGATATATGATAAATCAGGGCGAGTGCACACTTGTGCATACTGTAAGCTACCAACTGCTGAAGCATATGGAACCATTTTCATTTGATCGATCTCATATTGGTTCTTGGGGCGTTGGAAATCCCCAAACTTATCGCCCTTCACTATCGGTGCAGGTGTGGCTTTACTCGCATGCATATTATATTTCTTTAGGATCTTCTCCAAATATGTCTTTTGCGATAGTCCTAAAACCCTGTTTCTTCTATCTCGGTGAATTTCAATGCCTAGAACATATGAAGCCTCACCAAGATCTTTCATATCAAAATTAGAGGACAAAACATTTTCGTCTCTTGCAACATTCTTGTATCACTGTTAGCAAGCAGAATATCATCCACATATTGGATTAGGAAAATGTATTTTCCATTCTTAAACTTTGCATAGATGCAATTGTCCTCTATATTTGCCTTAAACCCAAATTTCTTAATTGTCTCATCAAACTTTAAGTACTACTGTCTAGAAGCTTGTTTTAATCCATAAATGGATTTTCTTAGGCGGCATCCATGTTTCCTTTGCCTTCCACAACAAAACCTTTAGGTTGAGTCATGTAGATGTTTTCAAACAGATCCCCGTTTAAGAACGCTGTCTTTACATCCATCTGATGTAATTCTAAATCATAGTGTGCCACTAATGCCATTATGATTCTAAAGGCATCTTTACACGAGACTGGAGAAAACGTCTCATTGTAATCTATTCCTTCTCTTTGTGTGAACCCTTTGGCCACGAGTCGCGCTTTATATCTTTCAATATTCCCTTTGGGGTCACATTTTGTTTTGTAGACCCATTTGCAGTCTACTGATTTGGCTCCTTTAGGAATTACTTCTAAGTCCCAAACTCTGTTGGTACTCATTGATTTCATTTCTTCTTGCATGGCTTCAAGCCATTTTTCAGACTGAGCACTTCTCATAGCCTCTTCAAATATGACGGAATCACCCCCCATTTGAAATTCTTCTAAGTTGCCAATTTCATAGCAATCAGGAATGGCTGAGTGTCTCACTCTTGTAGACCTTCTCAGTCCTCCTCCAGCTGGATCAGCAGCTGGCTCAACAACCGGTACTTCAGGAACCATAGGCTGTTGAGGTTGTATTTCTTGAGCAATAACTGGTTCAACATCTTGTGCCACAATTGGTTCAACTTGAGGAATAGGTTCCACGTTTTCATTCATTGCTGGCACTACAGGACTAGGAGCTTGTACCGTTGTCACGGTGGCTTCCACTGTTGGAATTGACACAGGTAACTCGAAAAAAGGTTCTTGAATCATTGGGCAAGGTGCAAAAACCCGCTTCTCCTCAAGATCTATCTCCCGAGTAGCCATGCTCCCCCTGATCATTTCATTCTCAAGAAAAACTGCATGTTTCGTTTCTACAAACTTTGTGTGTCTGTTAGGACAATAGAAACGGTAACCTTTTGTCTTTTCAGTATAGCCAATGAAATAGCAACTGACTGTCTTGGGATCTAGCTTCCCAATATTTGGGTTAAAAATCTTAGCCTCAGCGGGGCAGCCCCATACACGCATATATCTAAGAGAGGGTTCTCTACCCGTCCACAGTTCATAAGGTGTTGTAGGAACTGCTTTGCTAGGCACTTTGTTTAGGATGTGAATGGCAGTCTTCAGAGCCTCCATCCACAAATTAACTGGTAAAGTGGAATAGCTTATCATGCTTCTAACCATATCCATCAAGGTACGGTTTCTCCTTTCAGCTACTCCATTTTGATGTGGGTCACCAGGTGCACTGTACTGGGCAACTATGCCATTTTCCTGAAGGTACCTTGCAAAAGGTCCTGGAATTTGGCCATACGGGGTGTGTCGACCGTAGTACTCCCCCCACGGTCTGATCTTACTAATTTTATTTTCTTATTAAGCTGATTCTCAACCTCAGCTTTGAATATCTTAAATTTATCCAACGCTTCTGACTTTTGTTTTATTGGATAAATATAACCATAACGAGAGTAATCGTCTGTGAATGTGATGAACGAGTCAAAACCATCCACTGATGCAACGGGAAATGGACCACAGATGTCTGTGTGTATTATGTCTAAGGTCCCGTGCTTCGTTTTGCTACTTTGTTTACTTGCTTAAATTATTTGCCTTTGATGCAATCAATACATTGTTCTAAGTCTGAGAATTGTAGCGGTGGAAGAATTGATCCTTTAACTAAACGTTCCATTCTCCCCCTCGAAATGTGGCCTAAACGACAGTGCCATAATTTCGATGAAACGTCATCAATTCTTTTCCGCTTCTTGGTTACTTTTGTAGACGAGGATACATTTTCAATCTCATGCACAATATTAGTACTTGCATACACATCTTCACATGCATACAAATCATCATAAGTAGATAACTTATAAAGTTTGTCTTGTCGGAAGGAAAGACCCACAGAAACTTTATTCAACATGATTAAGCATCGTTCGCTATCGAATAAACACTTAAAACCATCGTCTGATAAACATGAAACTGAAATTAAATTCCTGCTCAAAGAGGGAACATAAAGGATGTCGTGCAGCTGAAGCGTGAAGCCGTCTTTCAACTTGATGGGGAGTTCTCCTATCGCCTCCACTTCAGCTTCAACGCCGTTTGCAACTTTAACTCCGCTTTCTCCTCTTTGCAGCATCCGGCTCATACTTAATCCCTGCATAGAATTAGCAACGTGAGTAGTTGCACCTGAATCAATCCACCAAGTAGATTTATCATAACTTAAAAACAGAGATTCATCTACAAAAGTAATAAAATCCTCACCCTCTTCCACATCATTTCAAGCCATTCAGGACACTTGTTCTGCCAGTGTGCCTGCCTTCCCATAATGCAGGCACTCATTTTTGCCAACTTCTTTCTTGTCTTGTGGCTTGTTTGAGCGATCAAACTGCACTGGTGCCTTGCCCTTGTCTTTGTTGGGAGCATTTGAAGGACCACTCTCCCACTGGTTCGTGGCTTTAAAGTTCTTGTTAGGGAAGTTCTTTTTCTTCTGCTGATGGTGCACATAGTTTACCTGTCCACCATTCTGTGCAATCATCCTGTCCTCATCTTGGACACAGCGTGCTATGAGCCTCTGCAGATCCCATTTTTCCTCTAAGGAATTGTAAGTGATCTCTAAGTTGGAGAATGCGGGTGGAAGTGAGCGAAAAACTGTATGGACAAGAAAATCATCTGGCAGCTTCATGTCCAAACCAGCTAACTTCCCATGTAGGTTGCTCAACTTCAAGATGTGCTCTCTCACACCTCCACCTGTATACTTCGTGTTCAGAAACTGATCAATCAACGTCCTGGCATAAGTCTTGGACGACCCAGTGAACTGAGTCTCCACTAGTGCCATATACTCAGGTGCAGTGAGAGCAACACCCTCTGCATTCTTTTCTGGGATAGAGTTCCTTATGACCTCTGCCATCTTTGTCCGCATGATCAGCAGACACTTCTTGTTTGAGATATCCCATTTTCTCTTCTCGAGATCATAATTTGCTCTAATGGGCGCGTGGTCACGCTCTCGTGCCGCGAATGCCTCATCAGACTCATTTTGTGCACGCACCGGTGCCTCAGGGAGTACCGGATATGGGTAGTTCATGGCGGTGTCAATGTCTGTCATTACCACTGCCAGGTTGAACTGCGTGCGCCATTCTCCATAGTTGCTTCCAACCAGCATAGGGATACCAGCAACGTAGCTCATAGCATTTGGGCCTGAAATTTAGACATAAAATTGGTGAGAACAATAATAAAATTAAATATTGTATGTATTAATTTAACTTTGGTCAAAATCAACACATACAATATGCTTTCTACATGAATTCTATATCACCTTTGGGCAGAAAATAGAATACATGCATAATAACTTGAACAAGAATATTTATAATATTGTAATTATCAGCTTTGGCCAGAAAATAACAATATCATAAAAGTAAATATAAAATAATTTCTACTTGTCTAATTAAATATCCCTTTGGTTCAATTTAACTAGAGAATAAATTACGCAGCGGAAAACATCAAATATCATGAGAAAAATTAATTTTCAGAAGCATTCTACTCTCTGTAAAAATAATTACTATGTGCAAAAATTTAAACAGAGATATTTACTTCAAAACATGCAAATGAACACCAAAAACAACCAAATATAGCTTCTGAAAATAAATAAACTTAAATGTGAAAAATTACTGTTCACGGCGTCACTTTTGGCCCGCGAAACAAATTTGGCCCAGCGGCCCATTCACGCGCGCGCAGAACCCTCGCGCGATTCGGCCCAGCGGCGGCCCAGCCGCTCGCGAGGCCCAGCCGCGCTCTCGCGGCATAAGTCTGCTTTTGGCCCCTGGACTCTCGTTCGCGCGCAGACTTTGCCCTCAGCAGCCCGGCCCAGCCGCGCTTCCGCGGCCCGGCTCGCTTCGCGCTCCGGTCGCGTGGGCTTTAGCCCAGCAACCAACGGCTGGGCCGCCGAAGCGGCCCACGCCCTCTTCCCTCACGGGCTGAATCTGGCCCGCGCGGCGCTGAGGCGACGTGGCGCGATGTCGGCCGTCCGATCTGATCAACGGCCGAGCGCGTCTCTCGCGCGTATAAAACGCGTTTCGCCGGCTCCCTCGGAACCCTAGCCCACTTTCCATTTCTCCCCACGCCTTCTCCGCTCCCGGTCTGGCGGCGCGCGCTTAGCGGCGGCGGCCATGGCCGGCTTCTTCGCCGGCGACGGCGGGGACGAGCGCCGCCAGGCCATGGCCGCACGCTCCTTCTCCTCCCCTTCCCCTTCTCCTTCTCCACTCCCCCAGACCCGAGCCTTAGCCTCGAGATCCAGAGAGAGAGTGTGCGGCGGCGCACGGCCGGCCATGGCCAGTATCTTGCCGGCGCACGGCGAGGTTAGTACCGCCGGCCCAAGGCCGCGGCGCATCCCCTCCCTCCTGCTTGGCGTCGTGGCGGAGCCTCTCGCCGGCGTGCGTGTTCCCCGCAAGGGAGAGCGCGCCGCCGTCGAGCGATTCCGCTCCGGCGTTCTACCCGCACGACGGCGGTGACGGCCGGCGGCGGAGAAGACCAAAAGGTAGGTCTTCCCCCACACACCGCGACCCTTCTTGTAGATCTAGGGTTAGGGTTAGGGTTCGGGTTTTGGAGTTTTGGATCTGAGATCCATCTTTCTTGCTCGATTTTCATCGACTTTTTCTTCTTTTTCTTTGGATTTAACCGAAAAAACTTCGATTTTTCTCTTCTTTCCCCTCTGTCACAACTAACAGCGGGTATTTCTTTTCTTTTTCGAGTGCTAACTACCCCGAAAAACTAATCTACTACTAGATTAGGCGACTGATACCATGGATAGATAAAAAGGATCAACTAGCAGTAGATTTATCTCGGGTATAACTTGATTAATAGGATAAAACAAGGCTAATCATGAACAACTACTAGACCGAGAAGAACTAGACCTAAAAGGGAGAGTAGAGGGGCGCAGACCATTGGTGGTGGCGACGGGGTCGACGGCGGCCATGGCGGCGGTGGCGGTCGCGGGTTGAGAAGGTGCTGGCGACGCGGTCGGCCTCCGGTTGAGGTCGGGGCGGTGGCAGCGAGTCCTCCGGATCCACCCGGAAGTCGCTGGCGGCGGTGGTGCGGCTTCCCGTTGCTCCAGTGCCCCTCGATCGGTAGGGAGTGTTGGGGTGGTGGCTGGCGGCGCGGTGAACCTCGTGTCGCGTGCCCTAACCCCCACCCCTTTCTTTATAGCACTGTACAACGGGGGCCCACCAACCAATGCTAGGTTGGGCTCCCCCGATCAGGGTGCGTGGACCGAGCCCATCACGGCCTTTGGGCCGTGGTGGTGGAGATCGACCTAACACGCGCATCGCCCACATGCGTATGAAGTGATCATGAGAGCTCGATGACTAGCCCTTGATGCGGCAGTCGCGAAAAGACTCCAGTCTCCAGTTATTACCGATCAAGTAGCACAGCGCCCATGATGAGTGATTGGAGCTTGGGGCGAGTGCTTAGCTAGACAACCTGATGTCCTCACCATGATGGCATCTTACAATAATGGAATGGAAAAAATGGTGGTAGCACTAGTGCACTAAGCAGCCTAGGTGGAGAAATAAGAGGATGGGAGCGCGAATGCACATCGTGTGTGACACATGACGTATAATGAGTGAAATTGGAACTGAAAATGAGGTCAAGTTCTTTCCATTATCTGTCTACGCAGAGCCCAAAAAATCTTTGTGCCCCATATAACAGATTAACAGATACAAATCTTCATTGAGAAATACAAAAAATATTTTGAACAGTTTTGCAAACTGAGTGCATAGTTGGTTAGGATCTAAACGGTGTTAACTATCCACTCGAGTTGGCGTAAACAACTACGCATGGTTTCTAGCATTTTTCTAGTTTTGTTCCAGAATTTTGTGATCCCATTCTTTCAATGATAGATGATAAACTGCTATAGAGCAGACCACATCAGTGTCACGGCTGATGGAGGGAAGACTGTCAAAGAAGTTGGGCCAGAAGAGAAGATAGGCCGAGCAGTCCGAACTAAGAAGCCCAACGTGCGAACCAGCGGGCTGGAGTGGGTAAAGAAGTAACTTGGCCCATGTAACGGGCAGCTGCGGGAAGGCAGCGTGTACAAGTAGCTCTTTGCTTCTGACTGAGAAACTCGATTTGGATCTCGTTGGCCTTGGCGGCGACGGCGGCGGCGGCGAGCTCTGCTCGTATCTCCGACGAGATCCGGGTCCATTGTATCGTAAACTCGTGAAACTAGTGAATTAGCTACCTAGCGTCCATTTCCTCGTTACAAGTTCGTGACAATTGGTATCTAGAGCCACCGATTCTCCATATTTTCGCCAAAATCTGGATCCTCACCACCACCTCACCAGATTCCAAGTTCGAGTAGGACCAATGGCTCCGCCGGTCGACAATGCCACTCTGTTGGTGAAGCTGGAGGAATGATGAAGAAACAGGATGAAGCTTATCTGAAGGCGGACGAAACAACTCGCTAAGGTCGAAGAGATGCAGCAGTCCATCCAGCAGCTCTCCGACGAACAAGGTTCCGTGAAGACTTGGAAGCCAGAGATGGAAGGACGGATCACGGAATTGCACGATTCAGTGCAGTTCTTGCAGAGGAAGGTGGAATTATTCGTTCATGAACTTCCAAAGCAGAAAGTTAGAGCAACTCCAACCGATACCTCAAATTTGAACCCCTACTCTTTCATATGAGGATCTCTCATCCATATTTCAAAGCCCTACTACTCTATGCACTCCAACCGATCTCTCATTCATGTCTCCCTACTTCTCAACCACTTCTATTTTATTCGTATATTGTAACTACCAAGTTGCTTACATAATGATTATATTTGAAACATTTAATTTTTAATGGCATATGCAATACTTAAAACTTAATTCAAAATTAATTGATATTAAAAAGCAATTGCAAAATAAAAAAACTGCTGCTATCTGTATCTCTCTCCGTCGTTGATATTTGTCTCAGTCGCTGCTGCTCTCTGCTCTGTCTGTCTCTCCCTCAATCGCTCTCCCTCTCTATGCTCTGCGTGCACCAACAACCAGCAGGTAGCAGGCGGACGGATTTTTCTCCCGCATGCTCCGCTCTCTCTACTCTCTGGTCTCTGCCAATCGGTGCTGTTGCGGCCGCGCGGGCTGGATGCTGAGCTGCGGGCGGCAACGGCGCGGGGCTACATGCAGAGCTCCTCTTTCCCCCTCTCAGTCGATTCCACGGTGGAGACGCGGGCGAGCGGCAAGCTGGCCAGCGGCGACGCGGATCCACAGGTTCGATGTCTTCTCTTCCTTCCTCTAATCGATTCCACTGCTGGAGATGGGGGCATTCTTGCTGCTGCTACGGGGCTCTGTGGAGTCGGCGGCGGCGCGGCGCATGTGGTCTTGGAATGTTTCCGAGCCATGGCGCGAGACGCGGCAGTTGGTGGAGATGCAGGATGAGAGCTCGAGTAGGAGCTCCCCGATGTGAGGGTTCGTGGGGATGGATGAGAGCTCGGATGAGAGTCGGGGTTTGGATGAGAGCTCGGTTGGAGACGATTTTTCACCAGTTGAACTCTCAAAATCGGGATGAGAGTCCAGATGAGGCATCGGTTGGAGTTGCTCTTAAGGTTGAGGTGCCTGCTGGCGCCAGCTAAGATTTCAAAACATGACACCCAATTCGCATGCCTTTCAAGATTTGACACCCTATCACACTGACATGTGGGGTCATTGTGAGTCATTGACATGTAGGCCAGGGTGTCAAATCTTGAAAGACATGTGAACTGTGTGTCATGTTTAGAAATTTCTCGGAGCCGCCCATCTGGGGGCTACTGCATCTGCAGAGGCACCTGGGCCTGAAGGCCACCACTCCGACAACCATCTCCGGGGATCGGGCGCCGGGGTCGTGACGACTCTGGTGCCATCCCCGGTCAAAGGTGCGAACCAGTTTGCCACTTTCACTCCTGTTCCCTTTACTGGGTTTGAGCCTACTAGTCCTTCCTTTGATGTTCGTAGCACTAGTCCTGGTTCTGCTTTACCCTAGCAAGATTTCCCTAAATTTGATGGCTCTAATCCGAAAATTTGGGTTAGAAGATGTGAGACTTTCTTTGATGTGTATGATGTCCCTGAGTGTCGTTGGGTTAAGCTAGCTACCATGAATTTCTCGGGCTCTGCGGTTTTTTGGATGCAATCCATAGAAGCAGACCTGCGAAAACTCAGTTGGAAGGATCTGACGAAATTTGTCATTGATCGGTTTGAACGTGATCAGCATGCTCATGTTGTCCGTCAATTCTTTCATATCAAACAAACTAACTCAGTCGCTGAATATGTTGAGTTGTTCGATGAGTTGGTGCATCAGTTGTTAGCCCATGATCCCCTTGTTAGCCCTATAGTGCTTACCAATCGCTTTGTAGATGGTTTGCGGCATGATATTAAAGCTGTTGTAATTATGCATAGGCCAAAAGACCGTAGCTTCTGACTGAGAAACATGTTTTTATTCATTTTCTTGCTATACATACTTACATAGATCTGGTCCTCCGAGGAAACGATCTGCTCCTCTTATCTAGAGGATCTCATTATACTGTAGCTGCCATGACACACAGCATCATGTACTTGTGCTACAGCAATAAACGTCGGCTGCACGCATGAGGCATGACGCACCACATCAGCATGTCCTTGTGCTAGAGCAATAAATGTAATAAGCTATATATATCAAGACTTCATGTATCCACATCGCCTTATAAAACAGCTAGCTTTTGCTTCTGAAAACCAAAGATGAATGGCAACAAATGACAAAAAAAGAGGAATGGTACTTCATTTGTGCAAATGCTTACATTTTCACCACAAATCAGTTTCAGTTGGTGCTATGCGAATGCGAGGTGTCAGGATTAAAGATTCAACAAGAAGATTTGTACCGGGTGTGAAATGCTGAGATGGTATGCAAGCACGTGCAGTGTAAGGCGAGGACAGCAAGCTGCGCCTCTGTGTCACCTGAAGCAACTGGCGGAGGTGAGGGAACCTGCATACAGAGCAGTCCCATCAGACCATGGGCTTGGTCAGCAGGGCCCCAATGGATCACACATGAGGCGGGACATGGGTCTATGGGAGCTCTCACCCTCAGGGCATTGGCACCAAGCTGGATGGATCCAAGGCAACTCCAAATCTGTGTACAACGTGCTGGATGGAAGGTCTTAATGTGTGCGCGCATCGCCCACAGCATGCGGAGCCTCTATGAAGTGATCATGACTCATGAGAGCTCGATGACTAGCCCTTGATGCGGCAGTCGCGAAAAGACTCCAGTTACCGATCAAGCTTGTTAGTAAAGGTGCCTTAGGCATGTACAGCCCACAGACGACCTGGCGTCTGCAGAACCTCGAATTTAGCATACAGACAGGTGTACAGACAGCTCATACAACCCACAGACAAATAGGTCGTCTGTAAGCTGTTTAATACTTTGCATGTAGCTTATCAACTACATATATTTGTGTATACCATTGTGTGGCAATTTGATAGAATAATATCAAGCATAAATAACAGAAACATGATTACAGTAATAGTTCACACATGGCCATTCAAACTGAAACTTGCTTGCTGTACACGATCATATCTGAGAAACATCTTCATGTTTTTCTGCACAAAGCATTGCCAAGCAAAACTGTCCTGTGACTTTAACTGACGAAACTGAATGGAGATTGTCATGGACACTTTGAGCAAATTTTGAGCTATCTTCAGAAATGATTTTCTCCAATTTTTGTATATGAACATACTGCTGTAAGATGCAAAATGGAATCTTGGATATATGGACATTCATCATGCTAGATATCAAAAGAATTTAAACATTGTTTTCTATTTATTTGGAGAATCCCAAGATGGATAAATAAAACTAAGTTTGAAGAGTTAACTGTAGAAATTGACAGACTTCAAGTTTTACAGTTTTGGCCGATCTGTTGGAGTTCAAATCTCTTGGTTGGTTAATCTTTTGATATGTCACCAAAAACGAAAGTTGGAGACCAATGATCCAGCTACAACTTTTATATAGGAAGTTTGAAAAGTTTGGTTACGAATTTTGGAGAAAGATTGAAGGAAAGGGTTGGGGAAAAAATGAAGCTGTTGCCTCTAACCTTGGAAATCTCCTTGAGCAAGCAAATACCCGACGAAGGCCAACCAGATATGGAGGAGCTCGCCGGCGACAAGAAAGTCTAGGGACGAATCTTCTGCAGCGGATCTGGCCTTCGCTGGCCAAGCCATGGACCTGCACAGGAAGAGAGATGGAGCCCGTGAGATGAGAGATGGGGCGGAGAAAAAGGAAGATAGAGAGACAGGGGCGGCTGGGAGCAACGTTGGAGAGGGAAGCGACGGCGACGGTGGAGCTGAGACCGGCCAGGGCGCCGGCGAGGCTGCGTCCGGCGGAGCAGATGGCGTGTTGGGGGCAAAGCTCGGCACCTCGTGGTGCTGGTTTTGGCGCGCGCGGAGGAATTGGGGAGAGGGGAGAGCGCGGGCGTGCGGGATCCTCTTGTTGTAGCTTCTTGGCACAACTACGCATAACCGGTCCTTTGTACACGGGTGCTTGTGTGTCTGACGTTGTAGCATCATGCGTAACCGGCGTAACCGATTCATCTGGTGTAACCAAGGCATCCGGGTTACGCATGGCTGGGATGTCCTCATCATCCTCCCCCTATTGAAAAGGAGTCGTCCTCGACTCTTCCAATCCAAAGAATGGAGACAGATCGGCGACGTTGAAGCTGCTACTAACTCCATATGTACTCGGGAGATCAACTTCATATGCGTTGTCATTGATCTTTCGAAGCACTTTAAATGGACCATCTGCTTGTGGATGCAACTTGCTCTTGCGTTGTTCAGGAAAACGGTCCTTTCGCAAATGCACCCAAACCAAGTCCCCTTCTTCAAATAGCATCTTCTTGCGTCCTTTGTTGGCGCGCTTCTCATACATCTTGGTCATCTTCTCAATGTTGGCTCGAGCATGATCATGGAGTTTCTTGACAAATTCAGCACGCTTGCTTGCATCAAAGTTCACATGCTCCTGCATAGGCAAAGGCAAAAGATCGATGGGAGCAGTGGGTTTGAAACCATAAACAATCTCAAATGGAGAAAATTTTGTGGTGGAGTGTACCGCCCTGTTATATGCAAATTCCACATGAGGCAAGCTTTCTTCCCAAAGCTTCAAGTTCTTCTTGAGGACAGCGCGCAGCAATGTTGACAAGGTGCGATTCACAACTTCAGTTTGTCCATCGGTTTGCGGGTGACATGTTGTAGAGAACAACAATCTTGTCCCAAGTTTTCCCTACAAGGTCTTCCAAAAGTAGCTCAAAAATTTTGTGTCACGATCTGAAACAATAGTTCGTGGCACACCATGAAGGCGCACAATTTCCCTGAAAAATAATTCAGCAATATGTGAAGCATCGTCGCTCTTGTGACAGGGAATAAAATGAGCCATTTTACTGAAACGATCAACCACAACAAAGATTGAATCCCTCCCCCTCTTGGTTCGAGGTAAACCAAGAACAAAGTCCATAGAAATGTCTTCCCATGGGACATGAGGAATAGGCAACGGGGTGTATAAACCATGAGGGTTCAAGCGTGACTTAGCTTTGTGGCAGGTTACGCAGCGTAGGACGTATCTCTCCACATCTCTTCTCATCTTAGGCCAAAAGAAGTGATCAGCTAGCACTTACTCCGTTTTCTTGGCACCAAAGTGGCCCATCAGTCCACCTGCATGAGCTTCCTGCAAAAGCAAAAGTCAAACGGAACAATCTGGAATGCAAAGTTTGTTAGCCCGAAACAAAAATCCATCATGCAAATGGAATTTCTCCCAACCCTTGGCATCACCACATTCGGAAAAAAGTTCAGCAAAGTTTAAATCAGTAGCATATAAATCTTTAACACTTTCTAAGCCAAGAATTTTAGCATCAAGTTGAGACAGCAAAACATGGCATCGGGACAAAGCATCAGCAACAACATTATCCTTCCCTTTCTTGTACTTGACAATGTAAGGAAAAGATTCAATGAATTCACTCCATTTAGCATGTCTTTTATTTAGTTTTTGTTGACCCTTAAGGTGTTTCAAAGATTCATGGTCTGAATGTATCACAAATTCTTTAGGCAAAAGATAGTGTTGCCAAGTTTCCAAACTCCTCACAAGAGCATAAAGTTCTTTATCATAAACTGAATAGTTAAGAGTTGGACCACTGTTGGCGTTCCTTAGCCTAACAGATAAATCCGCAAGCGTACAGATGCCGATGTAGCTTTCACCTAGGAGTATTCCAGGGTATCGAATCCACGAGGAACGAGAAGTGTACTAGAAACGGCTCTGGTATATCCAGGGACGATGGGAGTGAAGAAGAACAGATAAGTGGGTAGAGGTAATCCAATGTCGACTTGCTAACCTCCTATCAGGAATACTTGATTCCTCTAGTTGCTTCGACGGCTAGAACGGGAGAACCTCAGAACGGGGTGAGAGAGGGGGTTCTCCGGGCTCAGCACTACTGTTATGAGTACACCCGAACGTGGTGGACTACGAAGGACGGACAGGGCTGTCACCACCTGCCGCCTACCACTGCAGTTCCGTGGGGTGCAACACAACCTGAGGTAGCTAGCCAGCACAGGCACCACGCCTAAGCTTTCAGCTACTGACCTCCCCTCCCGCGAGTAGGGGAGGAAACCCCAAACAAGAGTCGCTGTCACTCGCGCAGACTCAGGTACCCGCAACTTGAGAAAGCATTCAAGAACTACTAATGTAAGGAGAGAAAGCAGTAAAGACAAAAGAAGAGGAACTTTACTCGAACTGAAGCTTCATTCCTCGGAGGCACAAAGTTGGAGAGGGGCCGGCACTTCGGCTCCTCTCCGGACTCTCACCTCACCACTCTCCCTATTTTCTAAGCTAGATAGGTAGCACTACACTACACTTGGACTTCTTCCTTTCACCATGGTGTGTAGAATGGGGGTGGAGGTCGCCTTTTATAGCCTTCCAAGGGCGGTATCACGCGTAGGAATGACGCCAAGGACCTGCTTAGCTTCCACGCCAAAGGGGAGGAGTAACGGCCACGGTCATAGGCCGGCCGGCCTACTTCAGGCCGTTCGGCCTGGAGATGGTGCCATTTGGCACCGTCTTTCTCCTGGACGGTCCTGATGCTCTCCTAATGACGGTTGCAGTGGCGTTTGATCCACGCTCGGCAGTTAGAGGCCGGTCGGCCTAGGCTAGGCCGGCCGGCCTGGCTCTGGCCCCTCTCGGCCCTCCGTTGCACCGACTCGCTCATCAATGGTTGCATGTTGTCCCTTGAGGCGGTTTTGGTTGCGTTGAGTTGAAGTTGTCCGAGAATCCTAGGTAGCTGGACCTTCCAATCCATGGCCTAGGCCTTTCGGTCTTAACTTCATTTATTCTTGTAAATTCTTGCTTGGGGGTCCATTGGTGACTCCCTAGGGTCCTTGTGCAAAGTTTGGAGCAGTTTGGGGACAATTGTAGGCCGGCCGGCCTTGTCCAGGCCGATCGGCCTAAGTCAGGCCGACCGGCCTGGCAGGGTTCTGCCGGCGATCTTCCCGGACGCGTAACTTTCTCGTCCGGACTCCGAATTGGGTCATCCAAATATCCATTTCGATCATCTCGGAAAGCTCTTCGACATGGTGCTGTCAAATATGTAATTTGGGTCACTTTTGCACCATGTCCAAGTCTCCTTTGTCTCGAGATGAACCTTCACTTGCATGACTTCACCGATCTTGGTATTTATGCACCATATTACCTATATTTCCTTGCAAAACATATTGGTGCACAAAACTTGTGGAAATCATTAGTTTAAATAAAATATTATATGAGCATCACTAAGTTCCTTTATTAAGTTGGGAAGGTTGACGGTCAAAAGTAGCATATAGTGGCCGTCAACACACCCCCACGCTTAGATCTTTGCTCGTCCCGAGCAAAGGGTAGGATTGAAGAACGCCAGGCCGAGCAAGAACTAAGGTAGGCTTTGATGCACAACTTCTCAATGTAAAAGCTAGCATAAACATTATTCCAAAACATTTCTCATACCTGTGGGGTTTGAAGTGGCTATGATGCCTGCCTTGAGCGGTTGAAAAGTGGAACAACTCGAATGAAGATATAACTTCCCTCTTCATCAACCATACTTGGAGTTTTTTTTAAGAGAAGAATACCTTAGCTCATAAGATCCTCAGATGGCACTCTCGAGTCGCTCATGTGGTATTTTCATTCCTCACTGAGGCCAGTAGCCAGCCTCTCCCTACAATCTATAGGCTTATGTGGAGCTCGGGTAGGGGAAATGTAGGCCCACCTATGTTGTGTATATTGTTAAGTCAAAAATTGGTCCTAGTGGAAGTTGTGACACTTCATATTCCGATCATTGAGAAATGGATAGTCAAGGATGAGGGGGAAAAATGGACACGACACAAGCACGATGGATTGTGATGAACAAACCATAAATTATGCTTTTGAAAGAATATGGCCTTGAGCGGTACTCTTTATTTTGCATGGATCCCTATTAGGACTTTGGAGACTTGAAACTATCGAGCTCTCTATCTCTTCTTTTTTTTTCTTTGCCCATGACTAGGCAAGTTTTTTTTTTTTTTTTTTTACTCGATAGCTCCATGTCTTCTCTCAAATTGGGGGAGGGATGACTAGAGTATTTATTTTGAAAGGCCATATTTGTGGATAGGATTTGGTCAAGGGTATATGGATGAAATGATTTTGGTTTGGTTTGACGGAGGAATGTCTGTTGAAAGTGGATGCAAGAATCCATTTTGGAATCAGCATCTCCAGACATGGAAAGGCTAGCACTAAAGGATAGACACAAGGAAGAAATGATCGGTATTGAAATGTCACTTTCCCATAAGGACACAAAGTTTGACAAAACTCAACACAACTATATAGGTGGCATATGTATAGGTTTGAGCATGTGAAATATTTGGCTCTGGTAGGAATTTTCAACCACTGAGGAATTCTGAGCCTAAGGGTTTTCATGATTTTTTTTCCAAAGAAAAGTCTCCAAGTAAGAATTAATAAAGAAGAAAGAAACACTTCTATCTCATTATCTCACACTCGTCAACAACTTAGGCAAGATCCTCCTAAATTTTTGATCCCACAAGCATAGAGTACTAGTTAAGGAATAAAGCTTGTGCTTGCCGACATGTGAGATGCAAAGTTGTGATCAAGATAACTTGTTGTATCATCATTCATTTTTTTTATATATGAACAAGAGGCTCAATCCAAAGATATGAACATTATGAAATAACCTCAAGTGGGGGAATAAAAGTGCAAACCAGCGTTGAAGGATTGACCATGCTTTGCTTCGTGCTCAAATTATGTCCTCCCCCACGCTCAGATTTTGCGACACTTGGTGCCAAAAACTGAGCGTCTGAGGCTGTAGCCTTTTGCCCAACTCTTCGTTTATTTGAGCCTCAACCTGAAAGGTTAGTGACAAAAATACCCGAAGGAAGCGAGTCCTAAAATTATGTCATGAAACCTTGTTCGGTTTTATTTATTGAAAATAAAGATTTTTTTATTGTTATATTTTTTTGTGGAATTTGAAAGAAAGAAAGGAAAAAAAATGAATGAAAATACGGGTTACCTCCCGGCAGTGCTTGTTTATGGTCAAAAGCTCGACCTTGGGAGCCTCTTTTCGAAGTAGCAGCTAGCTTGGTGTTGTGGCTCCCTCCATCACCAATCTTCGGATGTCGTTTTTCTAGCTGCAAGGTTAGCACAACATACCACGACGAGATTTGCAATACTTATGATAAACAAAATCATCCATAACCACCCTTTTGAAATTGTTTTGATGGGGCATGTGATGGTTGGAGTCATCGTGTGTGCTAATGGTGGGAGTAGATGGAGTATCCACAGGGAAACATGGATCTTTGGGTTTCTCAAAGACGAAATATCCATGCTCATCATTTTCTTCCGAACCCGACATGGAATCTGCTACCTCAGGAATATCTATAGAGCAAACATTTTCAGAATCAAGCCTGTAGTATTCTTGAGGCGTATCTTTCTCTTTGATATGGAAGTCCTTTGATTTTTCTGGATCAAGAAGGAAAGCATTCTCCTCGAAATCGCAAAATTGATATGATCCTGGGAATTCTGAGGGGTTTGACGAGATAGGAGCTTTGAACTCCTCATCGGAAAATTCGAATTCGTCTTCCGAGAATTGAAACTCCGGATTGAGGGATGGTGAATCCTCCTTAGGAGCTTTGAACTCCTCATCGGAAAATTTGAATTCATCTTCCGAGAATTGAAACTCCGGATTGAGGGATGGTGAATCCTCCTTAGGGGATTCAGTCTTGTCCCTTGAGTATTGGAGACCCGGGAGTGTTGAGAATCGGGATGCCGTCTTAAAGAATGGAACATACTGCTGGGCATCGGTCCCGGATTCTTCTTGTGGGTCGGAGGTCTCTACCTCAGATTTTCTATAGGCATCATCTTCTTTTCCTGGTGATGATGGGACATCACCGTATGCTATCGATTCATCGTCATCGAACATGGAATAAAAGAAAGGTTGATGATGATCATAGGAGGGCTTAGGATCTAAGGTAGGGGGTTTTGGTTCGGCAACTTTCTGTGGGCAAGGTGATGGAGAATGACCAAAAGCATTCATTCTTTCAGCAGACTCTTGAGATTTTTCAGGCAGATCTTCATATACTCTGGTGCGCTCAGTATTCTTGAGCATCTTATCTAAGATGGCTCTCCCCTCACTTACGGTTAAGAAGAAGAAAGAACCTTTAGAAGCTGCATCCAACTGGAGTGCACTTTCTTTTCTAAGACCGCCAGCAAAGTGTTGTAAACACATAGCCTCGGGTATACCCAAATCTGGCCCTGAAGCTAAAAGTTTGGTGAAACGAGCCCAAGCTGCTCCCAAAGATTCTCCCTCTCGTTGCTTGAAAGAGAGGGCTTCTGTACGAAGGGCGACGACCTTCGATACGGGGAAGAATTTGAGACAAAACTCATCTTTGAGGGTATTCCAATCACCTTTTACGGTCCCTACGGTCATATAATACCATTCTTTGGCAACATCAGTCAGGGAGAATGGGAAGAGCTTCCATTTCACCGTTTCATGATGCATGCCTGGTATTGAGATGAGGGAGCAGTTCTGCTCAAATTCTCGTAGGTGGGTGTAAGGATTTTCATCCTTGTGCCCAGAGAAAGATTGTGATCGAACCAAGGCCGCAAGACTAGGGTGGATCTCGAAGCCTGAGGTATGGATGGGGTGTGATGAAGGTGGAGGCACCCAATGATTATGCCCTGGTGCCGAGAACTGACGGAGGGTAATGGAAGCCATGGGGAAGGTGGGATAATTTTTTTTTATAATAAGGGATGGTATGGTAGGTGGAGTGATACAAGGGTAAACTAGGACGATACTAGTACAGCTACCGTTCCCCGGCAACGGCGCCAGAAAGCTTGTTGGCGTTCCTTAGCCTAACAGATAAATCCGCAAGCGTACAGATGCCGATGTAGCTTTCACCTAGGAGTATTCCAGGGTATCGAATCCACGAGGAACGAGAAGTGTACTAGAAACGGCTCTGGTATATCCAGAGACGATGGGAGTGAAGAAGAACAGATAAGTGGGTAGAGGTAATCCAATGTCGACTTGCTAACCTCCTATCAGGAATACTTGATTCCTCTAGTTGCTTCGACGGCTAGAACGGGAGAACCTCAGAACGGGGTGAGAGAGGGGGTTCTCCGGGCTCAGCACTACTGTTATGAGTACACCCGAACGTGGTGGACTACGAAGGACGGACAGGGCTGTCACCACCTGCCGCCTACCACTGCAGTTCCGTGGGGTGCAACACAACCTGAGGTAGCTAGCCAGCACAGGCACCACGCCTAAGCTTTCAGCTACTGACCTCCCCTCCCGCGAGTAGGGGAGGAAACCCCAAACAAGAGTCGCTGTCACTCGCGCAGACTCAGGTACCCGCAACTTGAGAAAGCATTCAAGAACTACTAATGTAAGGAGAGAAAGCAGTAATGACAAAAGAAGAGGAACTTTACTCGAACTGAAGCTTCATTCCTCGGAGGCACAAAGTTGGAGAGGGGCCGGCACTTCGGCTCCTCTCCGGACTCTCACCTCACCACTCTCCCTATTTTCTAAGCTAGATAGGTAGCATTACACTACACTTGGACTTCTTCCTTTCACCATGGTGTGTAGAATGGGGGTGGAGGTCGCCTTTTATAGCCTTACAAGGGCGGTATCACGCGTAGGAATGACGCCAAGGACCTGCTTAGCTTCCACGCCAAAGGGGAGGAGTAACGGCCACGGTCATAGGCCGGCCGGCCTACTTCAGGCCGTTCGGCCTGGAGATGGTGCCATTTGGCACCGTCTTTCTCCTGGACGGTCCTGATGCTCTCCTAATGACGGTTGCAGTGGCGTTTGATCCACGCTCGGCAGTTAGAGGCCGGTCGGCCTAGGCTAGGCCGGCCGGCCTGGCTCTGGCCCCTCTCGGCCCTCCGTTGCACCGACTCGCTCATCAATGGTTGCATGTTGTCCCTTGAGGCGGTTTTGGTTGCGTTGAGTTGAAGTTGTCCGAGAATCCTAGGTAGCTGGACCTTCCAATCCATGGCCTAGGCCTTTCGGTCTTATCTTCATTTATTCTTGAAATTCTTGCTTGGGGGTCCATTGGTGACTCCCTAAGGTCCTTGTGCAAAGTTTGGAGCAGTTTGGGGACAATTGTAGGCCGGCCGGCCTTGTCCAGGCCGATCGGCCTAAGTCAGGCCGACCGGCCTGGCAGGGTTCTGCCGGCGATCTTCCCGGACGCGTAACTTTCTCGTCCGGACTCCGAATTGGGTCATCCAAATATCCATTTCGATCATCTCGGAAAGCTCTTCGACATGGTGCTGTCGAATATGTAATTTGGGTCACTTTTGCACCATGTCCAAGTCTCCTTTGTCTCGAGATGAACCTTCACTTGCATGACTTCACCGATCTTGGTATTTATGCACCATATTACCTATATTTCCTTGCAAAACATATTGGTGCACAAAACTTGTGGAAATCATTAGTTTAAATAAAATATTATATGAGCATCACTAAGTTCCTTTATTGAGTTGGGAAGGTTGACGGTCAAAAGTAGCATATAGTGGCCGTCAACAACCACTTAGCTTTTCACTGAAATATGCAATAGGCCTTCCTTCTTGCATGAGCACACCTCCAATCCCTACACCACTTGCATCACATTCAATTTCAAAGGTCTTACCAAAATCTGGAAGTGCAAGGAGTGGAGTTGTTGTCAATTTCATTTTTAGTTCTTCAAATGCTTTCTCTTGTGCTGCACCCCAATTGAATGGTACTTCTTTCTTTGTCAATTCATTGATTGGGGCAGCAATGGTACTGAAATCTTTGACAAACCGATGTTAGAAGCTGGCAAGTCCAAGAAAGCTTCGTACTTGGCTCACATTTTGTGGAGGCAACCACTCACGTACAGCTTTGATCTTCTCCTCATCCACCTCCACACCTTGAGCTGAAACAACAAAGCCAAGAAACACTACCTTGTCGGTGCAAAAGGTGCACTTAGCAAGGTTAGCATACAAGCATTCCTTTCTCAAAATAGCAAGCACACATTTTATATGTTCAACATGTTCATCAAGAGACTTGCTGTAAATCAAGATATCATCAAAATAAACAACAACAAATTTGCCAATGAAAGCTCGAAGCACATGATTCATCAATCTCATGAAAGTACTGGGTGCATTGGTCAATCCAAAAGGCATCACCAACCATTCATACAGCCCAAACTTAGTTTTGAAAGCTGTCTTCCATTCATCTCCCTCTCTCATTCTTATTTGGTGGTAGCCACTTCGCAAATCAATCTTCGTAAAAATGATAGCACCACTAAGCTCATCAAGCATGTCATCGAGTCTAGGTATGGGGTGTCTATACCTTATTGTGATGTTATTAATGGCTCGACAATCAACACACATCCTCCATGTACCATCTTTCTTTGGAACTAAAAGAACAGGAACGACACATGGTGAAAGACTTTCTCTTACATACCCTTTGTTGATGAGTTCTTGTATTTGGCGCTGAATTTCTTTTGTTTCCTCCGGGTTGGTTCGGTATGGTGCACGGTTTGGAAGTGATGCACCAGGAACAAGGTCGATTTGATGTTCAATTCCCCTCTTTGGTGGCAGCCCTGGTGGTACTTCCCCTGGAAACATGTCTTCATATTCCTGTAGCACATCAAAAATACACTAGGCAAAGTAGAGGGTAAATTGTTAGTGATAAGAAAATTGTCCTTGTACATGTGTACATAGAACACGGCATTGGGTTCACTCAATTCTTTTAAATCCCCTGTGAGATCATGTGTGATGAAAAATTGGTTTGTATTGAAATTGGCATTGCAAAGTGATTAACATAATGGCATAGGGTGATATGCATGTTTGCTAATGTGTTGCGCTCGTGGTAGCGTGTTTTGGTGTGCTCATAGTAGCTTGTTTTATTGGATACACTCGTGGTAGTGTAGATGGTTCCGATATTGATGTGACACACTCGTGTGAGTGGGGTTGCATGGACTGATCATGAGTCAAGTCGTGGACTTGTGCTCGTACGCGGATGCGTGTTTGTTCATGTGCAGGTGTTGCTTGAGGCGGAGCGTGGTCGGTGACGGACTGGAACTAGGTTCAGGATGAACTGAGGTTTCGGGACTAAGTTCAGGGAGGAACTGAGGTCCTATTGGTCAAGGATGTCACGCGAGACGTTCGGGCTAGAGAACGGTGCGTGTGAGGACTTGTCGACGCGCGAGCATGTTGTCTCGGTGTCGATGGATGATATTGACCTAACCGCGACTGCCAGCGGTTTGGCCAGATGATGTCACGATGGAGCGTGGCGTGACTGGCGTGGACGTCTGTGTTGCGTGCATGTATGCTGATCATGCATGCATGGACGTGTTGGTGCCTGTGGTGTGCGGGTGCTGGAGTCCAGGGTGGACTCGTTGTTAAAGTGGTGTAGTGCAAGTCGACCACGGGGTACATGTGTGCTGGTTTGGCGCATGAAGTCCGATCAGGACTTGTGCACGTTTTGTGTTGGTCATGCATGCATGGGCCACGATGGCTGGTTGCTGTGCTTGCATGTTTGAAGGGGCCCACGTCCTGCTGCTGTGTGCGTGAGGAAAAAGGAAAAGACCCATGATCTGTTTTGGTCTTTGGTGAATAAAAGGATTCGGTCTGGTGATAGACCGTGAGGGTTTTTGGACAAGCGGCAGAAGGACGACGCAGGAGGCAGCGGCTGCTTCTGTTTTTCCTAGCGAGACTAGGATATTTGGATCTCGCAGAGATCTTTGTATGGATGCTTGAGTAAGTATCTTTTGAACACATCTTTGATGAAATAAAGATCAAGTTTCGTAAGTGATGTGTTGGTAATCTTGCTTCCCTCTCCGCTCATTGCTTTGAATGCTCTTTCATATCTACGGTTTTGGTTTTAGATTGAATTGTTGTTCAATGTGATTAGACTTGTCTTGATCCATCCAAAACCGTGCTAGGGCATCAAGTTGTTGATCTGAAAAGTTTAGTTGGTTAGCCCTAATTAGTTTTTGTTTAATCTCGAAATTAGGGCTCGGCTAATTCGCGACACCATCCGACGTTACATGCTTGTTTATTTTATATCTGGAGTTCTAGATCTCGAATTGATGTGATTCCAGTTGGGTTAGCTTCATAATTTCGCAATGTTAGGTTCTGGTAAAATATCACGATTTAGGAGTTACTGGTCTAGAGACGACACACGATTTAGTGGAGCATCCATAATCTGTTTTCAGGGTGAAAAGTTTTCCGCTGTGGTTTGTGCTATCATTCACCCCCCCCTCTGATAGCTATATTAGAGGGCTTCGATCCTACAAGTTGTATCAGAGCTAGTTGTTTTCTAATTGATCTTAATCGGTGATTAGAATTGTTAGCAATGGATAGGTATTCCACAAAACCGTGTGTTTTCGATGGTGTTGATTTTCAGTTTTGGAAAGCGAAGATGGAGGCATATATTCAGGCACAAGGCTCGCTGATTTGGGAGAAGGTTATTACTCCTTTTGCAGTACCAGATCAAGTCAACAACGATAATCGAGCGAATGTGGAGAACAACAGCAAGGCAAGAAATTTAATCATTCAAGGGCTAGGAAGGAGCGACTTCGATCGTGTGGTTCATCACAAGTCTGCATATGAGGTATGGAAAGCTTTATGTGATTATCATGAGGGTTCGTCTACAATTAAAGAGGTACGCCAAGATATGTATAAGAAAGATTATATGCGTTTCGAGATGAAACCCGGTGAATCACTTGATGACTTGTTTGCTCGCTTTAATAAAATTCTTAGCAATTTGCGTGCTGTTAATGTTACTTACACTGATGCTGAAAATGCACGTCAATTACTTGGAGCACTAGACATGTCTATTTGGGAGATGAAAGTTACTTCAATTAGAGAATCTACTGTCATGAGTACTCTTACATTAGATGTGCTTTATTCTAAATTGAAAACTCATGAATTAGATGTTCTTGCTAGGAAGCATGGTTCCAAGTCTATTGCTTTAGCTTCTCAATCTAGCAAATTTCATGACGATAATTCTTCTGCTAGCTATGCTTTGTCTTGTTTGTCTTCACTAACCAATGAACAGCTAGAACAACTCTCGGAAGATGATTTGGCACTCCTCTCTACTCGCTTCAAGAAAGCTTTGCAAAATGTGAGATCAAGGAAGAGAGGAAATTCCAGTCCTCAGTGTTTTGAGTGTGGATCATTTAATCATATTCGTCCCAAGTGCCCAAAGTTTCTAGCAAGGATTTCAAGGGATGATGAGGATTCTGAAGAAGAGGATGTTGCTGAAATTAATACGAAGAAGCACACATCTAAGAGCAACAAAAAGAAGAGCTACTTGAACAACAAAGTGGTGCATCAAGTTCTTTCAGCACTTGAGCAAGTAAACTTGAGCGATGTTGATCCGGACAGCAGTGATGAAGAGAAAATATCTAAAAGGAAGAAGGTGCGTAATTTAACAAGCTTATGTCTCATGGCAAGCAACAAGAGCTTCACTAACAGCGACATCGATAGCTACAGTGATGAGGTAGAACCTTCGTATGATGATTTATTTGTTGCTGTTGAAAAACTTGGCACTTTGTTAGAGAAAAGAAATAAAACAATTAAGAAACATGATGCTTTGATTGAATCATTACATGCTGAAATTGATAGGCTTAAAACCTTAATTCCTAGTGATGATTCATGCAAATCATGTGACTCTATATATGCTGAATTTACTTCTCTAAGAGATGTGCATGCTTCAACTTTAGAGCAACTTAAATCTGAAAAAGAGAAAAATGAGAACCATGTGTGTATAATTGATGAACCAACTTCTTGTGATAATTGCGATATTCTTGAACTAAAGTTAAAAGATGCAAATGCTAGAGTTGATCAATTGAAACATGATTTTTCTACACATGAGGTTCTTTCTTGCTCTAATTGTGCTAAACAAAAGAAATCTATGTCTAGTTCTTGTGATAATTGTTCCACCCTTTTGAAACGCATTGAATATTTGCAAAATAAAATGGGAACTAAAAGTTTGAATCAAATTTTGGAACAAAAGACTAGCTCACAAAAATATAAAACTGGTTTAGGATTTGATCCTTATACTCACTCCAAGAATAATGCTCCCACTATTATTAAATCTCTTGGTAGTGGTAAATTTGAAACTCGTGTTGAGCCTAAAAAGATGGTTTTTAAATCTGCTGGAGTTATGTCATCTACTAGCACAATTGATGCAAATGTTGCTTCTACTTCTCAAGTTAAATATAAAGTCAAGTACACTTGCACTCATTGTGGTAGAGATGGACATAAGAAAGAATTTTGTTTTAGACTAGCTAAACAACAAAGAAAAGAAAGTGCTAAAGCTAGTTCTAATTTCAGAAGTGCACATTTTGTTCCTCGTGAGTTTGTGGCAGCTCACTATGTGCATACGGTGAAGCAAACACCTTTTGTTGGTAGAAATACAAGTGAACGCAGATCTGATTTTTATCATAAAAATACCTGTGTCTTACCTACGGGCGTTCGTCGTGTGTCTCGGTACTGGATTCCTAAATGTTTTATTACTAACCCCAGTACAAAGGCCTCGACATCTACCTAGTGCTATGTAGGTTTTCTAGATTGGGTTGGAGAACATGAGCTTTATGTATCTTGATCTTTTGACTATGATATGATCAAGATATTGATGGTTCTCTCACCTTTGAGATGGGCTTTATGAGACATGTGCAGCAACACTATGTGAGGTACTTACACTCATACCTTTACATTCACATATATATTGATTTGTGGTATGAGATGAGATGCTTGTTGATATGCTCATATTTTATCCTCGGCTTGTTCGATCATGATATATCTTATATAATGCCTTTTCATGCTTGGTATGTGCTATGTCATGATTTATAGTTGTGCTTATTTGAACAAACCATATTAACTCAAAACACATGTGGCTCACTTTGTCTCTCTTGATTCCATTGGTTATTCATTTGAGGGGGAGTTATTGGCTTATTTATTGGATGACACATTCTGAAAAAGCACATTTGAGATGGTTGTTTTGAGGGGGAGTTTTGAAACTCTTTGTTATAAGTTTTCAGTTTTCTTTGTGAGTTTCAATTTGTGAAAAAATAAAAATTCAGAAAATTGAGAAAAAGGAATGAGCATTATATTTTGTTCATGTATGACATTTGAAGCCATGCTTATGCTATAATGTAATTGTGTCTTTCATACCTATGCATGTATGGTGGAATTTTGGCATGACTTTTTAAATGGAATGACAACTTGAATTAAATGGTGTCATGAATGAACTTTCTTGTCTACTTTGAGCTTGTTTCTAAAAAGTGCTAATTCTGAATTATGAAAGTTATATATGCTGAAAAATTATATGAGAAAGATCAAGGAAATATGCATTGTCGCACTTCTTCTTTATGAGACGGCTTATCATTGCACTTTGATATGAACTTGGAAGAAGTTGTGTATGACCGAAACCATGTTCTTAAGCTTTTGATTGTCAAATGACATAGGCTTGACTAGGTTGAAAAGTAAGGCTGATGGTGCATATAATTCCTTGCAATTTATTTTTGTTGCAATCAATAAAATAAATCAGTTTACAAGCATCGATAAAGTGCATAAAAGTTTCAAGTTTTGAAGTAGTTGAGAAAGGGAGATCATGTCATGCAAATAAATTGCTAATTGCACGATATTTTAGTTGTGCTGAAAATGCATTATATATGTATGGATGTGAAAGTGCAACTATTTTCTAGCATGGCTTGGACAGATAATTTGCTTCATACATGGATGATTTGTGATGCTCATGATAAAAAAAATGATAAATCTGAAAATAACAAAGTTCTCTTCTCTTTTGTGTTCTTGATGAATCCATTGTCAAAGGGGGAGAGTTTTTGCACATTGCTTACACATTGCATATTCATATTGGAATATTTTCTTTTGCTTTCTTCTTTGGTTTCTCACAGGGGGAGATTTTGCTTTTGAAGAAAGGGGGAGATTTAATTTGGATCTTTTGGTGATGATCTTTTCACTTTGGTTTTGATTGAAAAAATAATACTTGTGGAAGTGAATGCCAATGTTCAATATTTATATGGTGTTGCCAATGTTTTCATCAAGGGGGAGATTGTGAGATCATGTGTGATGAAAAATTGGTTTGTATTGAAATTGGCATTGCAAAGTGATTAACATAATGGCATAGGGTGATATGCATGTTTGCTAATGTGTTGCGCTCGTGGTAGCGTGTTTTGGTGTGCTCATAGTAGCTTGTTTTATTGGATACACTCGTGGTAGTGTAGATGGTTCCGATATTGATGTGACACACTCGTGTGAGTGGGGTTGCATGGACTGATCATGAGTCAAGTCGTGGACTTGTGCTCGTACGCGGATGCGTGTTTGTTCATGTGCAGGTGTTGCTTGAGGCGGAGCGTGGTCGGTGACGGACTGGAACTAGGTTCAGGATGAACTGAGGTTTCGGGACTAAGTTCAGGGAGGAACTGAGGTCCTGTTGGTCAAGGATGTCACGCGAGACGTTCGGGCTAGAGAACGGTGCGTGTGAGGACTTGTCGACGCGCGAGCATGTTGTCTCGGTGTCGATGGATGATATTGACCTAACCGCGACTGCCAGCGGTTTGGCCAGATGATGTCACGATGGAGCGTGGCGTGACTGGCGTGGACGTCTGTGTTGCGTGCATGTATGCTGATCATGCATGCATGGACGTGTTGGTGCCTGTGGTGTGCGGGTGCTGGAGTCCAGGGTGGACTCGTTGTTAAAGTGGTGTAGTGCAAGTCGACCACGGGGTACATGTGTGCTGGTTTGGTGCATGAAGTCCGATCAGGACTTGTGCACGTTTTGTGTTGGTCATGCATGCATGGGCCACGATGGCTGGTTGCTGTGCTTGCATGTTTGAAGGGGCCCACGTCCTGCTGCTGTGTGCGTGAGGAAAAAGGAAAAGACCCATGATCTGTTTTGGTCTTTGGTGAATAAAAGGATTCGGTCTGGTGATAGACCGTGAGGGTTTTTGGACAAGCGGCAGAAGGACGACGCAGGAGGCAGCGGCTGCTTCTGTTTTTCCTAGCGAGACTAGGGTATTTGGATCTCGCAGAGATCTTTGTATGGATGCTTGAGTAAGTATCTTTTGAACACATCTTTGATGAAATAAAGATCAAGTTTCGTAAGTGATGTGTTGGTAATCTTGCTTCCCTCTCCGCTCATTGCTTTGAATGCTCTTTCATATCTACGGTTTTGGTTTTAGATTGAATTGTTGTTCAATGTGATTAGACTTGTTTTGATCCATCCAAAACCGTGCTGGGGCTTTAAGCTATTGATCTGAAAAGTTTAGTTGGTTAGCCCTAATTAGTTTTTGTTTAATCTCGAAATTAGGGCTCGGCAAATTCGCGACACCATCTGACGTTACATGCTTGTTTATTTTATATCTGGAGTTATAGACCTCGGATTGACGTGATTCCAGTTGGGTTGGCTTCACAATTTCATATGTTATTTTCTAGGTAAAATATCAAGAATTTAGGAGTTACGGTCAGAGAGCGACACACGATTTAGTGGACTATTCAGAATTGTTTTCAGGGTGAAAAGTTTTCCGCTGCGAGTATTGCTATCATTCACCCCCCCCCCCCCCCCTGATAGCTATATTAGAGGGCTTCAATCCTACATCCCCCTTCCTAGTCATCATCACTAAACCCTCTTTTCCCTTTGGCTCAGTTCTTTGTGGCTGTGGAGTTTTATTTGGCTTTGGAGACACTCCCTCACTATGTTTGTGGCTCACTCGCAAGTGTTCTCACTCTCTCGCTGTCTTCTTTTTATGTCATCTTGCAATATCTCCTCCGGTGTCAAAGGAAGCAAAGTGATTCGCTCTCCTTTGTACATGAACATAAGCTTGTTGGCTCGACCACAAATCTGAACATCACGGTCAAACAACCATGGTCTTCCCAACAACAGTTGGCATGCTTGCATAGGCACCACATCACACTCCACTTGATCATTATACCTTCCAATGGAGAAAGGTACTGTCACAATATTAGATACACGTAGCGCACCACTATCATTAAGCCATTGCATGTTGTATGGATCAGGATGACGACGTTGTTTCAGACCCATTCGTTCCACCAATTCTTGACTTGCAATATTATTGCAGCTGCCATTATCAACAATAATCCGGCACAACTTGTCCTTGATCATGCCTCGGGTGTGAAAAAGATTATGTCGCTGTCCATTCTCTTCTTTTGTAGCAGTAATGCTAAGCACACGACGAGAAATGAAACAATTATTGTCACCTTCATCGGGTTGGATCTCATTCTCATTCTCCAAAATTTCTTCATCATATTTTGGACCTTCATCTTCAGGTTCACTTTCAGATTTCTATTCACCTTTCTCATTCACAATCATGGTCCTCCTACTGGGACATTCTGCAGCAACATGTCCACGGCCTAGGCACTTATGACACACAATACCTCGGCTATGCAAAGATGATGCAGCAGCTGATGCAACCGAGGGGGCAGCTGCATTTGTAGCAGGACGTCGAGTTTCTCGCTGAATTACAGGTGAAGAAGCACTTGAAACTGTTGTCTTCGCAACACCAATGGATGGAGAAGGCCTAGCTGCAATGCCTTGAGATCGTCCACCACCAACAGAGGTGCCTGGCTGCTGCCGGCGCCATGGGGTTGAGATAGATCGACTCCCGTATGATCGACTACGTCCTTCTTGTCGGTGCGCATAGCTTGATCAATAAGTTCTTGCAAATTATTATATGGAAACATCTCAACAAACTCTGAAATTTCAGAATTAAGACCATGTAGAAATCTTGCCATTTTCGACTCTTCATCCTCTCTAAGTCTAGCCCTGATCAAGAGCAACTCCATTTCCTTGAAATAATCATCAACTGACTTAGAGCCTTGTTTTAATGTTTGTAACCTATTGCGAAGGTCACGTTGATAGCTTGATGGAACAAAGCGTCTTGTCATCACTCTCTTCATTTTAGCCCAAGTGTAGATATGATCTCGTCCCAAACCAAGCTGATTTTCTTGTAGTTGATTCTACCAAGTGAGAGCATAACCAGAGAATTCAACGGAAGCAAGGTTTACACACTTCTGATCGGAGAGATTATGCACTCTAAAAATCTGATCACATTGTTCCTCCCATTCAAGATATGCATCTGCATCTTCCTTTCCTGAAAATTTGGGAACACTTAACTTCACACGAGCAATATTATCTGAATCATTTCTATTGCGACCACGATGATATTCCCCATCATTACGACCACCACGACGACGATTATTATCACGTCCAAAACGCCCATCGTTTGCAAAAGGGTTAACATTAGAGCCCTCATCAGAATTTTCATCAAATTCCTCTTCATCATCAAAGTGCACACGACGACCACGTCCATGATCACCTCCTGCACGCTGGTCATCACGACCTGCATGCCTACCTCCTCCATGATGGTCACGACCATCTCTGAAACGACCACGAAAACCATCACCAAAACCAGAATTTTCACCGTCCGATTCTTCATGTTGATTTTGTGGAATCCTTCCACCCGCTGCAGGAAGACATTCATTGAACATCCTCTCCATGGCTTGCAAGAGTGAGTTTTGTAGTTGGTGTAACTCATCCCGTGCAACGGGTTCTTCTTCATTTCTATGATAACCACCACGAATGCTCGAATCAGATCCTACCATGTTAGTACACAAGCCAATATATATATAGTGGAATAGGAAAAATTTGTGGAATCACACAACCTCACCTCTTGCTTACCCAAATTCTTTCCCGTTCTCAAGGACCGTGAAAGTGCTAGTGTGGCGTGTCCCAGCTGTGATTAAGCGGTCGAAAGGTTTACAAGACGAGAGGTCCAGTTTACGGCTTTTTTGTGGAGCTATAGGTGGCTGTCCAAGGAAGGCTTTGGTACTGTAACCAGGTATGTAACTGTTTCAACAAGTTGCTGTCCAAAACACCACCAAGATGAGGTTACACAACCGAAACTTGAAGTTACACAATCAGCAAACAACCCCTTTCAACTTCTCTTCTCTCTTTTTTTCTCTCTTTTCTTTTGACTCTTTCTTTCACACTTTTTTTCACTTCTTTTTTTTTCTTTCACGAACAGCAAACACTCAGATGAGGGGTGCGAAAACAACTGAAAATAGAGTACGGTGGAAGAATAAAGATGGTGACAAGCAACTCGATGAACGCAACACACAAGATAACAGTACCACAAAAGGGCTATGGGATTTATTTTTTTGTGGCTTTTTCAGTGGACTTTAGGACATGAATAAATCAGTAACAAATGGTAAGGTAAAGGCTAAATCTGTGGATGATAACAAAACCTATCGTGACAACGATAGCTCTGATTACCACATGATAGGGACCGATTCAAGAAAGGTCCAAGGATGGCCCGATCTTCACGGCAGTAAGCTTTGTAACCAAGATAACTTGCTGCACGCAGCGGGGATAACTAGCTTTATACCTGACCAAGGTTGGATGCGACCAAGCGACGGGGAGAGAGGCACCGAAACCTTGAGGACTTCGACTCGATCTCCGAACGACCGCAGAACCACAATCCGGGACTAATCCACACAAGACGGTGCAGCTGAATTGGCAACCGTAGAGCACAGAGTAGGGGACCTCAGAGAGATCTCTTCACAAGTCCAAGAAGAATAAGGAAGAACAAGGGGTGTGCAAGGCACTCAGCTGCTCGGCAGCAAAACCATTTAGGTTATATCTTTATCAAATTATCAAAAACTGAGTTTTAAGTAGTACATAGGGGGTATTTATTCTAAGAACAACTCTCCTAGATAAGTTTGAGATAGGTGTGAACTGAAGTCACCATGTTGGGGAGGTGGAAAGCCAACTGGTGGAGGCACTGGTGAAGTCTCGTCAGTTCTCGCGCGTCTTCTGGGCTTCTGTGCAGCCTTCAGTAAATTGGAAATGATGTCCCGTTTGTTGCACTGGAAAGTAGACTTAAAGCCCGTTCCAACCATGTATATCATGACCCCTGTCTATTCCCGAGATGGTACAGACTTTAACGAGAAGTTGGAGCATTTGCAGCTGTCTTGGAAGTCTCTGCGTAACCTTCTGCTTCATGTGCGTAACCCAACAGAATTCCTTGTTCTGTGAACCTGAGTAGAAGTAGAGTACGCGACTTAGGTAGTATATCATTCTCATTAATACTAAAGTGAAATTCAGAGAGGAAAGCATGCACCTCTTGTTGTAGCTTCTTGGCACGACTACGCGTAACCGGTCCTTTGTACACGGGTGCTTGTGTGTTTGACGTTGTAGCATCATGCGTAACCGGCGTAACCGATTCATCTGGTGTAACCAAGGCATCCGGGTTACGCATGGCTGGGATGTCCTCATCAGGGGGGGAGGGGCGCCGCGCAGACCGCCGCCGCGCCCCGCGAGCCCGCCAGCCGGCCACCGCACCCCGCGGGCTCGCTAGCAGGCCGTCGCCGGGCGCCGTGTGCAGGCTCGCCGGCCGGCCTCCCCGCGGGCTGCCCCCACGCAGCCGAGTCCAGGCCGCGCGCCGCCGGTGGAGCCAGCTCTGCGCGCCGGGGGAGCCTGCTCTGCGCCGCCGGGGGAGCCAGCTCTGCGCGCTGCACGCCGCCTGGAGGCCCACTCGCCCGCTCACAGGAGAATCGGATAAGGTGGAGAAGAAAGGGAGCGGAGGAGAGGAGAGGTGGAGAGAAAGAAGAGATAAGACAGATGAGAGGAAGGAGGGAGGGGATAAAAGACTTAGCGGTAGAGAGAGTGTTGATTTGTTAGACAGGTTAGTACCGGTCGAGGCTACCAGCCGGTACTAACGTGCGTTATTTAGTACCGGCTGGTGTTTTTGACCGGTACTAAATTGACGCATCCATTTAGTATCGGCTAATAACAATAGCCGGTACTAAATGACGCACGTTAGTACCGGCTAGTGTCCTCGACCGGTACTAATCTGGCTTTTTCGCTACTGTTGTCTGGAGCCGGTACTAAAGGCTCCCTTTAGTACCGGCTTCCGCCTAGCCGGCACTAAGGGAGAGGGACCGAAAGTCCTTTCTCCCGTAGTGGATTCACACTTGTCATCAGCGAAATGCAAATGAAACTTTTTTTTTGTGAGGAAATGCAAATGAAACTTTGTTGCTCCAGAAACAACCACAATGTGGTGATCTCCATAATGAACAAGAACACCCAGAATCATGGACTAGACAGCCTCTACAGAAACTAATGACGTTATTCCTTAGGGTGTAATCACACTACAGGAAAAGGACTATTAGTACCGGTCTGGTAGGCCACGTTAGCACCGGTTCTGAAACCGGTACTAACGTTTCGAGACTAACGTGGCGGTCGTTTACCAAAACGCGCACGTTAGTACCGGTTGGTGTTTCCTACCGGTACTAACGTGCATGCCCTGCCGCACGCCGCGGGCAGGCAGTTTAGTACCGGCTGGTAACACCAGCCGGTACTAAACTGTTTTTTTATATTTCTCTTTTCTTTTATTTTATTTCTAATGCGTATTCGTATCGTATCCGTTCTAATGCGTATTCCGTATCGTATCCGTACTAACGTGCAGTAGTGCACGGGCCCCGCCACACGGGGCAGTTTAGTACCGGCTGCTGTTACCAGCCGGTACTAAACTGCCACTAGCCGTTGCGGCCCGTCGCCCGAGGCAGCACGTTAGTACCGGTTGGTAACACCAACTGGTACTAACGTGCTCCCTTAGACACTGTGCTTACAAACCGGTACTAAATGCATCATTTAGTACCAGTTATAACACAACCGGTACTAATATAACGTACCAGCGACCAAAGGTCGTTTCTCTAGTAGTGTCACCATAAATTTCCTTGTTTGTTGAGTCTATTGTCTATATGTGCCAATTTCACTAATAAAGATCATTGCATGATTTGGTCAAAGCTTTCTCTTTCATTGATGCCATTAAGAAGGGGAAAAAAATTAACTCAGTTATCAAATAATGCCTTTCAGATTTCCTACGGCCATGTTTAATTATATTCATCTATTGATGGCTTGATCAATGAAGCAGTGTAGGGTAGGTAAAATGCTAAAACATGTTTAATAGTCAATTTGTTCCACTGGTATCTCTCACATGATGTTTGTATTACTTTAGGCATGGTATGTTTAATAGAAAAGCTGAAAAAATATCAAGAATGTATATGTTTTAGCTAGAGGTTGCATGATGGGCGAGATGCTACAATCGAGAACTGGCTATGGCTTTGGTCAAACTGTTGCCTATTTACAAAAAAAAG
Organism: Urochloa ruziziensis; assembly: GCA_015476505.1. NCBI lineage: Eukaryota > Viridiplantae > Streptophyta > Magnoliopsida > Poales > Poaceae > Urochloa > Urochloa ruziziensis. The sequence continues at coordinate 38,774,792 of CM027123.1, read as the reverse complement.
AATGTTGAACCGGAAGCTACCGATTATTAAGAAGAAAGATGAAATTAAATAAAATTTAGTTTTCAAGATATTTCTTAGTAGTATAGCAGCATAAGTTTTTCATCCTTTTTCGAGCTATTCATGGCTTTGGTCGTGGAATCAATGGCTAATAATCTAGATGACCTCATTATATCGTAGCTACCATGACGTACCACATCCTGTCCTTGTGCTACAGCAACAAATTAAACCAATAGCTACAAGTAGCATGACTCCATCCATCCATCCACATTGCCCTATAAAATTTCATGCATCCACAACATCCACCAAAAAAAAAAATGCATGGTAACAGATAAAAAAAAGAATAACGGTACTACATTTGCGACGATGCTTACATTTGAGCCTTCAAATCAATTTCAACCAGTTCTGTGCGAATGGAAGGTGTCAGGATTAAAGATTCAACCATAGAAGTACCCCATTGTGAAATGTAGAGATGACATGCATGCACGTGTGCAGTATGAGGCGACAACTGCAACCTATCCCTCTGCCAAACCGGGAGCATGAGGCAGTGGTCGGGGATCTTGCGTACAGAGCATGCATCACCGTCGCACGATGGCCTTGGTCGGATGGGGCCGCATGGCTTCACGGCGCGCACACCCGGCTGGATGGCTGGATGGACTTGCTGTGTATTGGCACCGGTGGTGAAGTCGCAGTGAGAGCCATAAGGTGATTGAGCAAAACCGGTTCTAGCTAGTGTTTGAAGCGGTCTGTAAAACCAGAGGCGCTAGGGAGCCTTGGCGTAATAGTCTGAAACTACCAAACTACAAAACTATACCATCATCGTCCAATGGTTGGACGAAGTCTAAATTTCGTCGAATCGACTAATTTTCGTCGGCCCAACGGACGAAACATATTTAGTCTACCCTGTAGACGAGATCCGCAGACGAAAATGATTTTTTGTTAGTTTGATAGACGAAATCCTCGTCACTGCCTCCCAGCCTCGGTTCCTCGCTGCCCAAGGCATACGTCCATCCTCGGCGTTGCCCGCGACCGCGACGGCGCTGCCTTTGCGCGTGCGTGCCGGACGCGGCGGGGTCGCCGCTGCGCTGCTGGCGTTCCTGTATGGGCCGACGGACCACAGCAACGAGGTGGCGCCGCTGCGGCGCATGAGCGGCGTGAGGTAAGTGAAGCCAGTGGCCGGCAGCAAGACAGGCACCATCTCGCCTCGATTGCCCCCAGAATCCCACGGCCGCCTGCTCTGATGATTCAGATCATCGAATGCACAACATGAGCGTCTTTTCCCGCCAACTTATTCATACATTCAGAGTGGCTGGCCTGACGATTTGAATCCTTTCCGTAGGTGACCGGATGTGCAAGGAACAGCAAGGCAAATTGATGCGGGCTGGAAACGCGAGGTGGTGCCGGCGGCCGCCGGCTGGTTCCCATGGCGGCGCCGGGCGCAGCACTGCAGCATTCGGGGCCGGGGGCGGGTGGTGATGAGAATTTCGTCGACCAGGCCGACGACTTATCTGCATCTGTAGGATTTAATCCACCGGGACGACGAAGTCTTATTTCGTCTATTGAACCGACGAAATTAGCAGCTTTCGTCGAACAGATAGACGAAATTTGGATTTCGTCTACCCATTAAACGATGAGGATATATTTTTGTAATTTGGTAGTTTTGGCATATATTTTTGCGAAAACCATATTAATTAGTATTATAAAAATTAAAATCTCTTTTCGACCGGGCCCTCTAAGAAGAACCTTCCTCGTGGTCTGATCCTTGATCAAAAAGAAATCAGGGTGAAACTCTAGAAAGGCAGAATTATCAGCCGCTAAACGATGAACAAATGCAAGATTTTTGCTAGCCTTGGGTACATAAAGAACATTTTTCAAATAGAGATCACGGCCAGGGGTATTAACAACTGAATGACCAATGTGACTAATCTCCATACCTGAACCACTGGCTGTATGAACTTGGTCCTGCCCCTTGTACTTGTCATGTACGGAGAGCTTCTCAAGATCTCCAGTGACATGATCCGTAGATCCTGAGTCCGTCTACTAGTTGGAGTCCACGCCCGTGGTTCATCATGTTGGCAGAGTGGTGTGGATCATTGGCACCATGAAGGAGTTCCATGCGCTGCTCGAAGCTAAGCAGCTGCTGGAACACCTCGCCCACCTTCACCGGTTCCACTCTAGAGACTAGAGAGGTCACGATGGGAGTGTAGTCGTCAGAGTCGATGCTGGTGAGGATGTACGAGACGGGCTCGTCGTCGTCGAGCGGCTTGCCAGCGTTGGTCATCTCCTCACCAAGCGTGCGCATCTTGCTGACGTACTCGGTGATCGAGAGATCTCCCTTCTTGGTGGTGGCGAGGGCGATGTGAGTGTTGATGGAACGGTCCCTCGTTATCGACGAGAACATAGTCTCGACGACAGCCCATGTCTCTGCTGCAGTCCGGCACACCGCAACTTGGGACAGAATGTCCCTTGTCATTGTAGACAACAGGTACGCCAGAACCTGTTGATAAGTAGCAACCCACTCTCCATAGGCAGGGTTAGGCGCATCAATTTCTTTCTCACCTTGTTTCACCTTCTCTGTAAGAGCGGGGGCTTGAGTTGCACCGGTGAGGAATCCCTCCAGGCACGCGCCCCTCACCATGGCGAGGATCTGCATCTTCCAGATCGCATGGTTGGTCTTGGTCAGCTGCTCTACGACGGCATGACCGATCAACGGATTGACAATGGGAGCAGAAGAGCTTGGCATTGTTTTTGGTGGTGGATTGGATCTAATTTCTTGTTGATGTGGCTCTAATTACCATGTAAAACCAGAGGTGCTCGGAAGCCTTGGTGTAATCGTCGTTGCCCTTCTTGGGTCGACGCCTGCATGTTTATATAGGGGTGACAATCGCCGCCACCATGGCTTACACGGTTTGGATATCTAGGAGAGGTTGTTGTCAATCTATCTCTAAGATTACAACACATAACAACATACAAATCTACTCATCTACTTGACTCACACGGCAACAACCTTAACCAGGATATCTCGAGCACATTTACATTGTCTAACATGGTAGCCACACTACAAGAGAATGAGGCATCCGTGGAGCCCATAAACAGGGGGCATTTTTGGACCGGTGCTAATAGGGTATTAACACCGGGTCCAACGGCTAGCAGCCGTGTGCAGACGCGCGTGGCGCGCGTCGGTGGGGAGAGGGAGGGGTTTTATAGCCGGTTGCAGCCAGCAACCGGTGCTAAAAGCCAACCTTTAGCACCGGTTGTTGGTGCTAATGCTTGAGGCACATTTAGCACCGGTTCTAGACAGGAACCGGTGCTAAATCCCCGACGTTAGCACCGGTTCCAGCCAGCAACCGGTGCTAATTATCTAGCTATATATTGCCTTCTTTCTCCCCACGCCCGAGCCAGCATGAACACCCCGAGCTGTGTTCATGGTGTGCTCGGGATAGAGGGGAGATTTTGCCAAATTTTTTTCAAAAATTGTGAAGCTTTCCTTCATTTGAAACAGTCTACGAGGTACACAATTTCATCCTCTCATGTTCTTGATTAGCTTCTATTGTTATTATACTTTATAAATATGAAATTTGTGAAGAAAAAAGAGAAGAGAGAGAAAGGGATATATATGTGTGTTTATAGTGGTTTAAATTTAATGTTAGGTATGTATTATAGAAATGTTTGTTAGAAATGTTTTTTCAGTATTTTATTTGTAAATATATAATGATTTTTAGTTTGTGTATCATGTAATTTTTTTCATTAATTGGAGATATGTGAAATTGGTTAGTTTATTTTGAGAGAAGTTTGTATGTTGTAATGAGTATTTTTAATAACATTTATTGTTTTTTGAGAAATAAAAGCCTTTTGGGTATATCAATATGGCTACTGCTGGAGGGAGTGGGACCGGTGATAGTGATCGTGGTTCGTCTGGCGGGAAGGGCAAAACTACAGTAGGACCTCATGATAAGTCAAAAAAACCAGGACCTTGGGTGAAAGCACAACTTAATTTTTTGATAAAAACACATGAAGAATGTGTTACAAGGGGTGAGGAACCTGGTTTTGATCTTGAAGATTTGTTGCGGCGCTGTTGGCACTCCTTAACGTCACGTTGTAGCAACGCTTTAAGAGCGCGAAGATATATCGATGTATGCGAAAGGATTCTGCAAGCGCACAGAATATATCTCGTTGTAGCACTTCACCTAGGAAGTTATCCCAGGGTATCGTATTTATATTTCCGCAGGGAAGCAGAATGCTTAAAGTGTATTGAAGAATGAAATGATATATCTTGCCAGAAATATCAAGCCACAAAACCCAGGGGCACAAACTCTAAGGTTTGGGGATAATGGTCAAATGAATGACCGGATAAAAGGTCTAAAAGACCAGCGACACAGGAGCACCTAATTCTAAAGAAGGAAAGACGTTGGGAGAGACCGGACCTAGACACTTCCTAATTCAGAGCAAAAGGCACTCTAACCTTAACCTAGACTCTAGCTTAGATACCGGGAACAGAGCTCGCTTCGACGGCTAGAACGGGAGAACCTCAGAACGGGATGAGAGAGGGGGTTCTCTGGGCTCAGCACTACTGTTATGAGTACACCCGAACGTGGTGGACTACGAAGGATGGACAGGGCTGTCACCACCTGCCGCCTACCACTGCTGTTTCGTGGGGTGCAACACACTTCCTAGTTAATCAACAAGCCAGACACCACGTCTGCACTCGATGATTAAGATTTCTCTTGAGCCCTGTCAATAGAAATCCTCGTCTTCCCTAAGGCGTCTTACGGCCCAGTCAAGGCGAGCAAACCCGCGAGATAAAGCCCGGTAGAGCTAAACTAAACTCTACACTAAGACTAAAGGGGGATAAAACTTTACTCTAAACAGAGCAAGATCTTTACTCTAAAAGAAAAGCAAGACAGAAAGGTAAAAGATAAACTTAAGTTCTAAAATAAGAAAGTAATTGTATTGATAAACTCTTCAAATGAAGGAAAGGATACAAGAGCTTTACCAGAACTCCGAAGATCCGATCTAAGCTTGACTCGACCCTACTCCCAACTCTAATCCTAATCTAAGAAATGGAAAAGATACAAGAGCTCCCTACAAGCATAGACTTGAGAAGTGTGGTGTGTGTCTCCCAAGGTGGATGAGCTCGCCTTTTATAGTCTTCAGGGGCGAAGATCGGCGTCATTAGCAAGCTAAGCACTTTCTTAAGCTTCACGCAGAGGAGGGCACATGGCGGCCACAGGGGAGGCCGATCAGGCCGATCGGCCTCCCTCAAGCCGGCATGTCCGGCTTTGGTGCCAAGTGGCACCGCCTTTCGCAGGGACGGTCCTGATGCTCTCCAAAGGTCGGTAACGGTTGAGTTCGGTTGAGGCTGTCCGAGAATCCTAGGTTGTGGGCGCTTCAATCCATGTGTCTCCCGCTCTAGGCCTTTCGGGTCCTTGGATCAAACCGACATAAAATGCACGTCTCTTGATCATATAGGATACTTGGCTCAGCTTGTGGATCAATGACGTGGCCAAAGGTGGCCAGGGGAGGCCGGTCGGCCTAGGATAGGCCGGCCGGCCTGGCTCCTGTCCAGGTTTGGCCCTGATTTCTCCTGATTTGTCCTACAAGCACAACTCATCCAAAACTTGTGGAATTTGTCAATAAAAACATATTTATGTATGGAATATGGTATGATCATCCTCATTTTACCGAAATGTTGATGGTCACTACATGGTTATAATGGCTGTCAACACACCCCCAAGCTTAAACTCTTGCTCGTCCTCGAGCAAGGCTGAAACTCTAGGTTCGGCGGGTCAAGAGTTGCTTCAATGTGTATACCCTTTAGGTACCTTGTTCTTAAGCCAAAACTCAACGAATCATTTGAATAAGTTGGCATAAAAGAGAACTCATACCATGGTTCAACGTGGGGCTGCATAAGTCCACGTCTTAGGCTGTTGAGAGTCTGAACGGTCATTTTCAAAGTATTTCCTGCAGATTTTCAGGTTACATCTCGGAGATATGATTTTTTTTTTCAAAAGATGCCTTGAATCATTCCCTGATGGTACTCTCGAGTCACTCAAGGTGTTTAGTCCTCACTTTTGGTCAAGAGCGACGAACACCTCCTATTCTAAGGCTGAAGTGGAGTTTATAGCGAGGGTCAAAGAGGCATACCTTGGTCACTTGTGTTGTCGAGTCGAAGAGTGGTTCGTAAGAGATGGCACTCGTCAAATTCCGGTCTTTGGAATTCATGGGTTTTCAGGTGGAGAGGGAGAAGATGTTTATGCTCAAAGGTCTTGGGACTCCCCCAAGCTTCGACGAAGCTCACTGGTAGTACTTGTTGGGGTCGTAGTGCATGTAGCTGAAGAAGCCGTCAAGGTCGGTCTGGAGGGATGTGGTCATCCCCTGGTTCTGCTGGGTGAGGTCGGTGTTATGAGCGAGGTTGTCGCTTATCTCCTGCTGTTGTAAGCTCACCGTGTCCAGCCTGGCATTGAGCTCCGAGATTCCCCGGGCGACCGGGTTCTCGTAGTCATACCTGGCGGACGCAGATGGTCCGACTTGCGGTCCTGTCTCTTGGTAGTAGTCGTACGTTTCCTGATGCTGCTGCTGATGGTACTCGGGATGTTGCTGGTGGTACTCGGGCTGAGGTGCGGTAGATGTTCCGGCTTCGCTATCGTGCCTGGCCCGCCTGCCACGTGTCATGGGTCCTGTGACACTGTGGCGAGCGGGTTCCCTTCTCCCGAGCTGCAAGGTTAGACTTTTCACCAATTTCAACAAAAGAGCTAGGCATGGAAGCTCGACTTCATCGATGAAACCGTGGTAGCACATAAAAAGAGTATGGCCAGGGCCTTCACGAATCAAGTGGCCCTGGGTAAAATGGTCTAAACTAATGCAAGATTGATACTCCTGTGAAGTGGGTAGGAAGGAAACTTGAGCGCCCTGCAAAGCACCAACATGGGTGGCAATGCGAGTGACCAGCGAGGTTATGTCAATCGTGGCTCGGCCAGTGACTAACCTTTGCTAGTCATCGAGCATGCTCATGGCAGGCGAAAAACGAATTTTCTTCACCATGGCATAAAGACACTCTAAATCAGGCAAAAGGCAAAGTCGCAAATCAGCGCGCGGGTGGACAACCATGGCAATCCATTTTGCCAGAAAGCGATGCGTGGGGTTATGGATAGAAGTGATGCTGTTTTTCCCAGAGAGAGGCTCACTTGTGATGCTATCCCACCATTGGACACTGTTGTACCGGTGGTTAGTCACCAAAAGGTTAGCGTCAATGATGATCTCTTATGGAAACCAAGAGCCTCACTGAGCTGTTTCGGACACAAGATAAAATCCTCATTGAAAAACCGCAAACGGATGTTCGTCTCATTGGGAAGAACCTCAACTTTCAAAATCATTAGAAACTCCATAGTCAGAAAATGCGAACCTGTTTCTGAGACGGGGTAGAAGTTTTGCCATCCGACATTGTTGAATGCCCGTTCCATGTCTCCCCCGAGACCGGTCTTGATTAGCAGCATCGCGTCAAAATACTTAGCGTGGCAGAAGACTTGGTTCTGGAGCTTGTCAAGCGTCGCTCTCTCTTCTTCGGTCCTGGCGATGATGTGCTCAACCCAGGTCATGATCCGGATACGGAGCCTATTCCGGGGCACTTCTTGCCTCTCCCTCTCCTGGGACACTGTGTCCTGTTGAGATGAATCAACGGACATAGTTTCCCGGGAAGCAGAGGAGCTTCGGGATCGCCCTGAACTTGATGAGCCTAGCTTGGTAACCACTCCCCGTGCCGTCGCTTTTGCCTTAGTCCACATGATTCCTGCAAAAGATTAGCTCTACAACACCCGAAGGAAATCAAGGGTTAGGCAGTCAGCGGTTAGGCGTTCTTGTGGGGAATCAACCACCACAAACGTTCTCGTTCAGCCGGAAGGGGTTTGCTCTCACAAGAATTTAAAGATTAATTTTAGCAGAATTTTCTTGTGGTTGCACTCTAATCTTGCTTAGAGATTTTCAAGATTTTAGAGCAAGGGAGAAGTGCAGCGCTGAGGATGCTTGCATACCTGCACTTGGGGCGAGTTGATGAGGAGCTGAGCACCGGCTTTTATAGAGGCGCGGCAGGGGGAGGCCGGCGGACCTGTGTGAGGCCGATCGGCCTGCACATGGCACGGCTGGTGCCCATCCCGTGCGTCAGTGGTCTCTTTCCTGTGCAATGTGCTATGGTAGGTGAGGATGGGATAGAAGCGGTGGAGGGAGGCCGGCCGGCCTGCATGGGGCTAATCGGCCTGGTGGCCTGCCCAATTTTCTCCATCTGCCTCGTGTCATGCCCATGCACGATTGCTGATTCCTTGTTGCTGTGATCTGGCCATGATTGATGACAAGTGGGGCCGGTTAGCCTAGGTGGGGCCGGCGGCCTGGAATTTTGGCCAAAAATATTTTTTATATGCTAAGCAATGCATAATAAAAATATGGATGCAAGTTTCGAAAATTAAACATGCCATGTTAAATGAAAGAATTGAAACGAAAGGAAGGGGAAAAACTATTCTATATGAAATGCAGGGATACGTACCATATACCTTATGCCGAGGGCTCGAGTTTTATGTCCTCAGCGGAACTCTCCGATTCCTCGTTCGGGACTGCTTTTACCCGCCATTCCTTTCGGATCGGACGGGACTTGGATTCAACCCCTTTATCGCGCTTTGCTTGCTCTTCCAGAGCTTTGGCTCTCGATATCCTTCGCCGTGCATGATAACGGTCATGCCTTTTCTTTTCTTTGGCGGCGAAGGCTTCCACCATCTTCATGAGTGATTCTATAGTTGGCATCTTGGGACTTCTGGGTATGATTTCTCCGACCATATTGACTTGTTGAGGGGTCTCTTTAGGACGGAAGGAGAAATTTTCAGTTTCTCCGTTGATCCTGAGTTGAATGGTCCCTTTCCCTACGTCGATGTTTGCATTCGCAGTACTCAAGAACAGGCTCCCAAGAATGAGAGAGTTCGTTGCTATGGCTTCCATGTCAAGAACAATGAAATCCACACGAACGAAGAAATCCCTTTTCTTGACTGGAACATTTTCTGTGACTCCGTGGGAGTAGAGGACCGATTGATCCGCTAGCTGCAAACACATGGGTGTAAAGACAAGCAGAATGTGTTTAAGGTGGACGAAAACTACCTTAGGCATCACGCTGATGCTCGCCCCAAATCACATAGGGCGTTGTCAAAATCTTGGCCTCCAATTGAGCATGAAATCGTGGGGCAGCCAGGATCTTTCTTCTTCTTAAGGTGGGGCCTGAGTATAGCAGAACTGCAATCCACGGTTAGCTATACTATCTCTCTCGTGGGTAGAGTCCTCTTATTGCTAAGTATATCCTTGATGTACTTGGCATATGTCGGGACCTGTAAAGCATCAAGAAGTGGCATATTGATGTATACCTTCTTGATTACCTCGACGAACTTGTCAAATTGCTCGTCGGCCACCGGTCTTCTCCTCCGTTCTAGGAATAGGAGGAAAGTGGGATCACGGCTGTCGCTAGAGGCTTTTGGTGCCTCGTTCCCCTCCTTCAAGACAGGGATGGGTTCCTCGTCGTCTTCCTCTTCGGCGGCTAGCTTGGTGTCATTAGCTTTCTTCTGTTAGGTACCTGCATCTTGAGGATTGGGTGGATCCCGCGTAGACTTACCGGTCCGCGTGGTCACCGCACTAGCATTTTCCTTGAAGGGAACCTCCGGTTGCCCGGGTAGCTTCCCTGCGTTGGGGTTAGGACAAGATGCGGCCAGCTGAGCTACTTGAGTTTCAATCATTTTGTTGAAGCTCAGCTGGTTCTTAAACAACGGAATTAAAAGCTTCTATCTGGGAGGCCATTGACTCCATAACTTTATCATTAGCGAGAAACTTCTTGCTAATGCTATCGTTAATTTGCTTTTGGCCATACCAGGTATCTTTTAGCGATGGCTGAAAACCGTTGTTAGAGGTATTACCTTGCTGTTGGCCAAAGGGGAAGTTGGGCTTGGAATTCCAACTATGTTGAGGACGGAAGCCTGAATTGTTGTTGTTTTCGATAAAGTAGGCTTCCTCTTGCGTCATCGGGCAACTATCACCCGAGTGTCCTGCTTCTCCACATGTTTCACATGTGATTCTTTCCTCCATGATTTGATTCATCTCCTTACAAGGAGACTCCATCTTTTTTAAGAGGAGGTCCATCTTAGCTGCCAGCATATCGACGGCGTCAATCTGGTGTACTCCCTTTGTGCGGGGAGCTTGTCTCTCTCGCACCCAACTCTGTTGAGAGGATATCTTTTTGATCAATACTTTCGCTGCGTCTACATCAAGCGAGAGGAAAGCTCCTCCCGCACCTGCATCCAAGAGCTATTGCGATCGACGACTCAAGCTGTGGAAGAAGTTTTGAGTGATCAACCAATCTTCCACACCATGGTGGGGACAAGCTGCAATGTACTCTTGCAGTCGCTCCCAAGCTTCTAGGACTGACTCTCCGTCTAGCTACTGAAAACCATTGATTTTTCCTTGGAGGGCGTTTGTGGGGGATATAGTACCCGGGTACCTCACGAGCAAGCCTGGCAGCCCACCAAAAGGGGGCGGCCCGGCCCACCGTTCCGGACCTGATGACGTGCGGGACAAGTCGGCGCACGAAGGAAGGATCTGGAAGGAGGAGTTCTAGTTAGAATAGGAGTTTTTGTAAAGAAGGAAAGGATCCTTAGAGATAGGATCGGCTACAAACCGACTTGTAACCCTGCCCCCCAATATATAAGGCGGGCAGGGACCGCCTCCAGAGATCACGAAATCTCTCAAGAGACCAATCCACACAATACAACACCCCAAAACAGGACGTAGGGTATTACGTCGAGTCGACGGCCCGAACCTGTCTAAACCCTTGTGTCTGTCCATCCTAACCATCTTGCTTCCGATCTTTGCGATCTTCCCTACATACAAATCACTTCCGTGGGCTACCCTGTGGAAGACTGCCGGAGAATATATCATCGACAGTGGCGCGCCAGGTAGGGGATATCGCCGAGATCAATCTGGTGAGCCTGATGGATCGCGTCAAGATCTTGGACAGCTGCAACCTCCCGAACGTCGACGGATTCGAGATCCAGTTCGGGAACATCACCGCCGCCGTCTTGGATACCCAAGCAGCAGGAACTGCAACCGCCACGGAGGTTTCCTCTCTGGCGCCGACTTCGGCCATCACGGCCCAATCCGGTCCGATTGCATCTGATCGTGCCGTTTCTGCCCCACCGAGTCCATCGCAAAACGCGAGGCCCAACCAGTCGGGAGCAGATCAACAGCCACTCGAATCCAATCCGGCTCTTGAGAGTCGCGTCGCCGAGTCATCTCAGAGCGTAAACGCTCAACCGACGCGCGTCCCGAGCCCTGAGGTCATCACCGTCCAGACCCCCGGCTTCCGCGCGCTTACCCAGAAGCAGAAGATGAAGGACATCGTCCAGGCGGATGATTCCCCCTCTGAGAGCGACTCCTACGAGTCAAACCCGCGGGGACCCTGAATCCTGGACGACCTACAAGAGGGTTACACCGCGTCCGACTCCTCTACGGAGCCGGAACTGCTAGGATCACCCGGAGGATTAACTCCGAGTAGCCTGGAGCATTACACGCCCACAACCGACCTATCCGAGTCCGAGGAAGATTACCTCGCACAAGAAGGAGCCGGGTCATACTGTTACATGGTGGCACCAGCGACGCCACCTAACCCCGTGTCAGAGGACGAGGTCACCCCGGCCGAAGAGACGACTGAAGCCAGGGACCAACGCCGAGGACGCAACGCCAATCGGGCGACTCGCAGAGCCGCCCGACCACACGGGGCCACCGCATCAGGATCTGGCACCGCTCAACTACAGGAACCACCTCCGAAGGATCACCATCGTCATTGTTGGCACTCCTTAGCCTAACTAAAATCCGCAAGCGCACGGAGTCCGATGTAGCCTTTCACCAGGGGAGTAAGAACCTGGATATCGAATCCAAGGAACGGTAGACGCGACTAGCCTAGAACTTTTCTAACCGGATCCACCAAGGAGAAAAAGGATAAATGGGTAGAGAGCTTGACTTTAGTTAGCTACTCGTTACCCCAGACAAACTATCGATACCTAACCTGATCTGCTTCGACGGCTAGAACGGGAAGAACTCATAACGGGGTGAGAGAGGGGTTCTTCCGGGCTCAGCACTACTGTTATGAGTACACCCGAACGTGGTGGATTACAAAGGACGGACAGGGCTGTCACCACCTGCCGCCTACCACTGCAGTTCCGTGGGGTGCAACACAACCTGAGATGACTAGCCAGCACAGGCACCACGCCTAAGCTTTCAGTCACTGACCTCCACCCAACGCGAAGGGCTATAGAGGAAACCCCAAACAAGAGTCGCTGTCACTCGCGCAGACTCAGGTACCCGCAGATCAAGATAAATATGATAACTTGCTGAAAGTAAGTTGTAAACTAGCGAAGTACTAAAGACAAGGGACCGAGGACTTACTGAAGATAACTCCTGAATATATTCCTCGGGGGCGGAAATGTCGAGACGAGACCGAGAAAGAAATCCCGGACTCTCTCTACAAAGCTCGGCTGTCACCCGAGCAACTCACCCACTCTCTCCCTACTCTACTCTAAAGATGAGAATTCAAACTCACTAAGCTACTCTTCTCTCCTTTGGATGAATTGATGGATGCTCTCTCAAGGTGAAGGAGGGTCCCTTTTATAGCTTCCAGGGGCGGTTGCAGGCGTCAAGTGTAAGCTAATGCTCTGCTTAACTACCACGCGAAGGGGGACAGGTGGCAGCCTCTGGGGGAGGCCGGCCGGCCTAGGCCAGGCCGATCGGCCTGGCCTTGCTGCCCCGTGGCACTGCCTTCTTCAGGGACGCTCTGGATTGCACCCTGAGGTCGGTAACGGTTGCGTTGGATTGAAGCTGTCCGAGAATCCCATGTTGGTGGGCCCTTCAATCCATGCAAATGTAGCTTAGGCCTTTCAGTTCTTTGGATCAAACCGACGTTGATCGCACGTCTCATGATCATCTGACTTGTGTTTGTGCTCATCTGGATCAAGGACGTGGCAAATGGCCATAGAAGGGGGTCCGGCCGGCCGGCCTGGCTTTGTGTCAATTCTGGCTCATCTTTTGCTTGCTTGCTCCTGCACTCACAATTTATACAAAACTTGTGGAACTCATTAGAAATAATCAATGTTACTTTGTTATGAGCAAGTTGAGCCTGAAATGTGACGGAATGTTGGTGGTGAAACCGTATCGTAACGACCACCAACACGCCCCCCTACCTGAACTTTGCTAGTCCCTTAGCAAAGAGTGAATTAAACAACCGGGACTTTCGCAAGGTCAGGGTCATGAGTTCAAGGTATACACAAGTCATATTTCTGAGTTTTCTTTCATACC
>CM027123.1:38569861-38761327 GCA_015476505.1 Urochloa ruziziensis | reverse complement strand
GGGTTCTTCCGGGCTCAAGCACTACTGTTGAGTACACCCGAACGTGGTGGATTACAAAGGACGGACAGGGCTGTCACCACCTGCCGCCTACCACTGCAGTTCCGTGGGGTGCAACACAACCTGAGATGACTAGCCAGCACAGGCACCACGCCTAAGCTTTCAGTCACTGACCTCCACCCAACGCGAAGGGCTATAGAGGAAACCCCAAACAAGAGTCGCTGTCACTCGCGCAGACTCAGGTACCCGCAGATCAAGATAAATATGATAACTTGCTGAAAGTAAGTTGTAAACTAGCGAAGTACTAAAGACAAGGGACCGAGGACTTACTGAAGATAACTCCTGAATATATTCCTCGGGGGCGGAAATGTCGAGACGAGACCGAGAAAGAAATCCCGGACTCTCTCTACAAAGCTCGGCTGTCACCCGAGCAACTCACCCACTCTCTCCCTACTCTACTCTAAAGATGAGAATTCAAACTCACTAAGCTACTCTTCTCTCCTTTGGATGAATTGATGGATGCTCTCTCAAGGTGAAGGAGGATCCCTTTTATAGCTTCCAGGGGCGGTTGCAGGCGTCAAGTGTAAGCTAATGCTCTGCTTAACTACCACGTGAAGGGGGACAGGTGGCAGCCTCTGGGGGAGGCCGGCCTGGCCTTGCTGCCCCGTGGCACCGCCTTCTTCAGGGACGCTCTGGATTGCACCCTGAGGTCGGTAACGGTTGCGTTGGATTGAAGCTGTCCGAGAATCCCATGTTGGTGGGCCCTTCAATCCATGCAAATGTAGCTTAGGCCTTTCGGTTCTTTGGATCAAACCGACGTTGATCGCACGTCTCATGATCATCTGACATGTGTTTGTGCTCATCTGGATCAAGGACGTGGCAAATGGCCACAGAAGGGGGCCGGCCGGCCTGGCATAGGCCGGCCGGTCTGGCTTTGTGTCAATTCTGGCTCATCTTTTGCTTGCTTGCTCCTGCACTCACAATTTATACAAAACTTGTGGAACTCATTAGAAATAATCAATTTTACTTTGTTATGAGCAAGTTGAGCCTGAAATGTGACGGAATGTTGGTGGTGAAACCGTATCGTAACGACCACCAACAGTCATTGGGATCGGCGCAACAGGAGAAGCAGTCGGAACCTGATGCGCGACGGCATGTTCGAGTACAACGGATTCGACGTCTATGAGACGCCGGTCCAGAACCTCGTCACCATCGACGAGGAAATCAGTCGGCTGCCACCAAGCACTCCAGGCCTGGATAAGGTAAGGGCTTTCGTGCAGGCCGCCTCCGTCCAGGTCCACCAGATGCAGGGCAGAGCAAATACGGTCGCTTCTGAGCCCGGGCCGTCTCGACGTCGGGCCAGCGGTGGATCGGATCGTGATGAAGATCTTCGCACCACAATCAACAGAGATCGAGACGCGAGGGACGTCATCCGCAGCAGCACCGAGGAGCGTCATCGCGAGGAGATCCGACGGCGCGAAGAATACGATCGGGATCATGGAAATCCCCGTCGTAACTTCAACAGGAGCGGCTACTCGACGGAGTCAGACTACTCCGATCCCTCCGGTAGCCCAAGGCACGGCAACGACGGCGGTCGTACTCCGCCGCGAGGACAAGCGGCTCCCCCACGCAGGCGGCCGACCCCGCCAAGGGAGCAAACTCCACCGCGCAGCAGAACCTACCAACGGGACCGAACTCCACCCAGGACTCAGACCTATCGGAGGACCCGTTCCCCGCCCAGGGATCGGGATCGCAGGAGGGAGAGCACTCCCTCAAGAACAACAGACGGCTCGGGTCCAAGCGGTTCCCGCCCTAGAGGTCGGATCGGCGGATTCCAGTCGTTCACCGAGCGCTTGAGGAGCGTAACATGGCCCAGAGGCTTCAAGCTGTCGGATATCAACAAGTACGACGGGAAGTCTGATCCATCCCAATGGCTTCAGATCTACTACACCGCCGTACAAGCGGCCGGCGGCGACGAGGACATGATGGCAAACTACCTTCCCATCATGCTCACCAAGGACTGCTGCAACTGGCTGGCAGGACTCCCGCAGGACGCCATCGACAACTGGGATCAGCTTACCGCACTCTTTGTCGGTAACTATCTCGGAACCTGGGAGAGGCCCGGGAGCAAGCGGCTCCTCGGCCAGATACGACAGCGCAAGAACGAGACCCTGCATGACTTCGTGCGCAGGTTCTCGGAGAATCGCAACTCCATTACGGACATGACGGATCAGGAGGTGATGACCGCCTTCCAGAACGGCATCTCCGACGGAAGACTGATCCACAAGTGGACTCGGAAGCCACCCACGACTGTCAATGACATGTTCCGGGTCGCTAGCACGTGGGCGGACGCGGAGATCGCGGAGAAAGAACAACTCAGCGAGCTCAAGAATCGCTGGGAGGAGGAGAACAAGACAACCCGCAAGCGCGACCGCCGCGAGGACGAAGACCAACACGATGACCATCGTCGCAACGACAGTCACCCTCGCAAGAAGAAGAGCGAGGGCGATATGGTCGCCACTCTGGACCGGCCCAGAGGCCGGGTAACTCCAGAAGATTTCTAGCGCATGCTCGGTGAGCAATGTCCATACCACAAGCACAAGCACTCGGCACGAGAGTCCTACGGGCTCAAGCGAGCCTTCAATGGGGGCAACAGAGGCCCTCCCTACAGAAAGAGGAACGATGGTTCTCCAAGAGAGGACAGGCGGACCGACGAGCCCGGCGACGAGTTTCAGGAGGCCGACCGAGTGGTCCGCATGATCTATGGCGGGCCGGAATTCGAGACGAAGCGCCAGTAGAAGATCACCCACCGCCAGGTCATGCACGCAAGGGAGCCACCGGTACCTGAGTACCTCAAGTGGTCGGAAGTTCCGATCACCTTCACCCGGGAAGATCACCCGAGCTTCATACCGAAGCCCGGATCCCACGCCTTGGTAGTAGCTCCAACGATCCGCAACGTTCAGCTCACCAAGGTACTAGTCGACGGTGGCAGTGGCCTGAACATCCTCTTTGCTAACACATTGAAGGAGCTTGGCCTAACCACTCTCGACCTGCGTCCCCCCCCCTCCCAATCCGCATTCTACGGTTTGATACCGGGAGAAGGGGCGAAACCACTCGGGCACATCACATTGCCCGTTACTTTTGGAGACCGAAACAACTACCGGACCGAGCATATGCAGTTCACGGTGGTGAACTTTGAGACTACATATCATGCCATCCTCGGGAGACCGGCGCTCGCCAAGTTCATGGCGATCCCTCACTATGTCTACTTGCAGGTCAAGATGCCAGGACCCAAGGGCGTAATCACCGTCTTGGGGGACATCCGAGTCGCTTACACATGCGAACAGGAAACCCTCAACGCGGCAGCTGCCCTGGACATGTTGAAGCGCATGACGCAAGTACTGGCTGCATCGCAGGAGGTGGACAAGGACTCTCTGGAGATCCCCGCCAAGAGGCCAGCAAGAGAAGCCATCGCGCCAAGCAAGGAGACGGAGCTGAAGAGGATCTCGCTGGACTTGGACGACCCGAAGAAGACGGCCATCATCGGGGCAGAGTTAGACCCCAAATAGGAAGAAGTGCTCGTCAAATTCCTAAGGGCAAACGCCAACATATTCGCGTGAAAACCATCCGATATGCCAGGTGTCCCAAGGGAACTTGCCGAGCACTCCTTGAAGGTCAATCCGACTGCCAAACCGATCAAGCAGAGGCCTCGTCGATTCGCGCAGGACCGCAAGGAGGCGATTAGGGTAGAGATTACAAAGCTGTTAGCTGCTGGTTTTATCCTGGAGGTGTTTCACCCCGACTGGTTAGCTAACCCAGTTCTTGTAAGAAAAAAGAATAATAATGATTGGAGAATGTGCGTTGATTACACAGATCTCAACAAAGCTTGCCCTAAAGACCCCTTCGTTCCCCCCCCCGCATCGATCAAGTCGTTGATTCCACGGCAGGCTCCGCACTGCTCTGTTTTCTCGATTGCTACTCAGGCTATCACCAGATAGGCCTAAAACTGGAAGACCAGATTAAGACCGCGTTCATCACGCCGTTCGGCGCCTATTGTTACAATACAGTGGCCTTCGGTCTGAAGAACGCAGGCGCAACTTACCAGAGGACAATTCAAGCATGTCTGGATCAATTGATTCCAAATATAGTAGAAGCCTACATCGACGACATCGTGGTCAAGATCATGAACCCCGAGGACATGATAGAGAATCTGACAAAGGTCTTCGAACGCCTACGTAAATTCCGGTGGAAGCTCAACCCGGAAAAGTGTGTCTTCGGAGTCCCCTCAGGTAAGCTACTCGGCTTCATGGTCAGCAACCGCGGCATCGAGGCAAACCGCGAGAAGATCACGGCCATCACCAAGATGCTACCACCAACCTGTCAGAAGGATGTGCAGAAGCTTACTGGATGCATGGCAGCGCTCGGTCATTTCATATCACGACTCGGCGTCCGCGGATTGCCGTTTTTCAAACTGCTCAAGAAGCAGGATAAGTTTGTGTGGGATGACGAGGCGAAGCAATCTTTCCAAGAACTCAAAGATTACCTGCAGAGGCCGCCCATCCTCGTCCCACCTCAACCAAGAGAACAGCTTTACCTCTACATCTCTGCTACCCCCCGAGTGGTTAGCACGGTACTAGTGGTCGAGCGTCCTGAAGAAGGGCACGCATATGGAGTTCAGCGACCAGTCTACTTCGTCAGCGAGGTCCTGACCGTATCCAAGGTACGCTATCCCCATGTGCAGAAATTACTCTACGGAGTTCTCATCTCAGCAAGAAAGCTGAAACATTACTTTAAGGCCCATCCAATCTCGGTTGTGAGCGAAAATCCTTTAGGGGAAATACTCCATAACCGAGACGCCAGCGGCCGAATCGTCAAGTGGTCAATAGAATTGGCCGCTCACCAAATAACCTTTGTTCCACGTACTGCTATCAAGTCTCAGGTTTTGGCCGACTTCGTAACAGACTGGACAGAGAACCAAGCTCCGGCTGACAACGAGATAATTGAGTACTGGGAGATGTACTTTGATGGCTCCCTCCAGATCAAAGGAGGCGGCGCAGGCGTACTCCTGATCTCCCCATGTGGACAGGAATTAAAATACGTCCTTCAAATCATGTTCCCAGTATCCAACAATGCAGCCGAGTATGAAGCAGCCTTGCACGGTCTCCGCATCGCCGTATCTTTGGGCATAAAACGCCTGATGGTACGCGGGGACTCTGCCCTGGTCATAAACCAGGTAAACAAGGATTGGTCCAGGACCAATGAGAAGATGGATGCTTACTGCGAAGAAATAAGGAAACTGGAAGGGAAATTCTATGGCTTAGAGTTCCATCACGTGGTGCGCGACCATAACAAGGCAGCTGATGAGCTTGCCAAGATGGGGTCCACCCGTGAAGGCGTCCCACCCGGAGTTTTCATCCAAGATCTTGTCAAACCATCTATCAAGATAAACCCGGATGGCACTGTCACGGAGCGACAAGTCGGAGAATCCCCGGAGTCAGCCACATTAGTGGTAGACGAAGCGTTGGACTGGAGGACCCAAATCATCGACTATCTTGACAGCGGCATATTGCCCACAGAGGCCGCAGAAAATAAGGATCTGAAGTCGCTCCACGAACAAATCGTGCGGCGCAGTAAAAGCTACGTCATCATCGGAGACAAGTTGTATCGCCTCTCAAATTCTCCAGAAGTGCGTGAGTCACGCAGAGGGTATTGAGCTCTTGACAGATATACACAAAGGAATCTGTGGTAATCACGCCGGGGCTAGAACCATCGTTGGTAAAGCCTTCCGGTCTAGTTTCTACTGGCCGACTGCTGTAGCAGACGCAGAAAATATTGTGCGGCACTGCAAAGGGTGTCAGTATTTTGCAAGGCAAATACACGCACCAGCACAACAGCTGCAGACTATACCAATGTCCTGGCCCTTCGCTTATTGGTGCTTGGACATGATTGGACCATTCAAGAAGGCGACTGGTGGTTTTGACCATGTCTTAGTGGCTATTGACAAGTTCACCAAGTGGATCGAGGTGAAACCAGTCAGAAAGCACACGGCAGCTAAGACCATTGAGTTCTTCACCGACATCACCCACCGCTTCGGAGTCCCAAATCGTATCATTACAGATAATGGTACGAACTTCATGGCGCAGGAGTTTAAAGATTGGTGCAGCGAGAGGAGCATCAAGCTATGCCCCGTATCTGTGGCGCACCCAAGGGCCAATGGCCAGGTTGAAAGAGCCAATGGCGAAATAATCAAGGCACTCAGGGCCCGTATATTCAAGTTGCTGAAGCAATACGATGGACGATGGATCAAGGAGTTACCGGCTGTAGTCTGGGGGCTGCGGACCCAGCGAGTCGTGCCATGAAGCAAACCCCGTTCTTTCTGGTTTACGGCTCGGAAGCTATCCTACCAACGGACATCGCATACGGCTCACCCCGAGTGGAGTTCTATGATGAATACGACGCACAAGTGGCGCACATTGAAGACCTCGATAGCATCGAGGAGAAGAGATTGGCTGCCCAGATCCAAGCCGTGCGTTACGCTCAGGTCCTTCGACGGTATCATGATCGAACCGTCAAGCAGAGGTCTTTTGAAGCAGGCGACTTGGTTCTGAGGAGGAAGCAAGACACTAAGGGCGCGCACAAGCTTGCGTCCCCTTGGGAGGGACCATACATTATCAAGTCAGTGAGTCGCCCAGGCTCATATCGCCTCATGACGGAAGACGGCGTAGACATTCCAAATCCATGGAACATCGAGCACCTACAGCGTTTCTACGCCTGATTCAGTTATGTATTCATCTTTTTCGTTCATTAAGATATGTTTTCCTGAGTGATTTTTGTGGATAATCATCCCCAGTCTCGACTCGGCAGAATCATTATATGAGTTATTAATAAAGTTGATTTCATCTCCCATCTATATCTACTACTCGAATTTCCTCTTTCGCGTCACGCACATAAAGTATGAGTGGAACAAACTTTAAATCGTGGGGGAAAGTACTCGCGATGTCAAAGATCTACACGCAGGACAAAGCTCGGCGGCATGAGACTAAGACCAACGAGGCTAATCTACTCCGTAACAGGTCAACCACTCAGAAATTAAGGCCAGCGCAGAAAGAAAGGGAGTAGTAGTTCCATAAAAACTTATATACAATAATAAAGGCTTAAAACATTGTTCAAAAGTGTTACTTCTGTCACATACTACAAAGTTTCTATCAAATTTATACTGCAGGGTCACCAACACCAGAAGGGGCCGCATCATCAGAGTCATCAACAACGTCCTTGGACAGGACATTAGCGATTGGCTCCACTTCAAGCAGCAGTCTGCTCACATCATCTTCGGAGGTGCCAGCAGCGTACCCGCTGCCGAGTGGCTCCAGATCTGATGCTGGGAACAGAGACTTCAGGACCGCCAAGACATGCCCGCAGCTGGCTTGGCTGATGGAGCAAAGCTGCCGCCGAAAGAAGCGTGGAAGCGCCCGAGCGCGGTCGAGGATAGAAGCTGAAGATGATGCTGCCTCCGGCTCGATCTCCTCCGCTACCACTCGGACAGCATCTTCCAGCGCGCTCTTCTCGGCACGCAGTGCCTCCGCCTCGCCCTCCAGCCGAGTCACCTTGGCAGTGAGCTCTGCAAATTGGGCCATAATCCGGTACCGGTAATCTACACAAAGTCAGATCTGGATAGTATATTCACGTTTGACATAAAAAAAAGAATAACATACCTCTAAGCTCCTGTGCGGCCTGGGCTTCGTTGAGCTTAGCCTGCTCCACCTCTCCGCGAAGATCGCGATTGGTGCGCCGGGCTTCCTCCAACTCGGCCTGGTGTTGGGACGCAGCGGCTTCGAGCTCAGCCACTCGGGCCACCAAGGAGTCGGCCTTAGCGGCTGCAGAAGCAAGCTCTTGAATCTCCGAGGTTTTTGCCTCGGCATCAGCAGCTATGTCCTGAAAAAGGCAATCAGATGACACAACAAATAAGTGTACCACTCGGTACTCAACCTAAACAAGAAAGGTGGCTCAGGAATACCTCGGCTATCTATCCCATACGACGATGGAGCGACCTGAATTCCTCCAGAGTCATAGGAGCACCACCACCCGGAGCCACGACCGCTGCAGGAGCGACTCCGACCTCTGCAGTCTGGGGCTCCTCCATCACCACAGTCTGCTCAATCACAGGAGCAGGCTGGGGGCTGCCCAGTGGAGCTGGCAGTATGGTCGGCGACGCTGGAGCAGGACTCGGCGGAGCTGGGGTTGGTGCTCGCGGTGACTCTGGTGGTGGCTCCACAGGCTGATCGCTAAGAGGATCAGCCGAGTGGGAAGAAACTTCTGGCACTTGGATTGTCGGGATCTCTGTCTCGCCGACTGGCTACGGCGCAGAACCCGCAAAGGGGATCTCAGACGGCGTGCTGCAGGATAAAGCAAATAAGGAATAATTACAGGAAAACATAAAAGTAAATCAAAGGTTGACAATATTTCTTACCGAGTAGATACGCGCATTCTCGGGCGCTTTCCTCTCCGAGTGAGGGAAGGAAGGTCCCTCGGACTTGCAGTACTCAAAGGTACTATGGCAAGGGGCGACTGCTCCGAGCTGATAATTGGGGGCGGGATTGAAGACCCGGCACCACCATCTTCGTCATCATCCGAGTCAGATGACTCGGTGAGGATGAGTTGGCGACGGCTCGGCGCATCCCCAATCACGATCCCCGTTAAAACAGAAATCTTCCGCTTCTTCGGGACGACGGCAGCCTTGCGACCACTCGGCGACAACACGTCTGGAGAAGGTGAGGATGACAGACTGATATCCGAGTCATGCAAGTCACTCTCACCTCCTCCGAGTGCTTCTTCAGCAGCATCGGCTCTGCGCGGTGCCGGCTGGTCCACTCCCTTTGGCATCTCAGGCAGAGGAGGGATAGAAACAAAAGCAGCTCGACCCTGCAAAAGTTGGGTTCAGTTCTTTACTGAGATTACACCCAATGGGTGGAATTGAAAACATAAAACAGCAACAAATTAATTCAGTACCTCAGGGCGAGGATTGGACAAGTTGTACGCCGGTGGACCATCAGAAGTCCTCAGGGAAGTCCCTGTCGCAAAAAATTTGCCAAGCTGAGCTGCAGCTTGGCCCTTATCAACATGCTCGGGGGCTTCACGCGTATTGTCCCCCTCGGCGAAGTACTCATACGCCGGATGAGCCCACTGCTTGAGGGGCTGGATCCGGCGCAGCACGAAGTTGGCTGCCACTCCTACGGCAGTCAACCCTCTGTCCTTCAGCTCGGCTATGAAGCCCAGCAACTCCCGAACCTCGTCCATCTCGCTATCTTTAGGAAGAGAAATCCAGGACTTGGAGGGAACAGGACGAGAATCAATTTCAGGAGAGATGGCAGGCGAGTGGTTTCCTATGTAAAACCACTCGGACTGCCACCCTTTGTTAGAAGTAGGAAAAGGGATGTCAAAGTACTCCTGGGTTCGACCCTCACGGAGCTGGAGCCCGGCGCCTCCGACTACTCACGGGCACTCGGTTCCAGGATAAGGCTTCAGCAAGAACAGATGAAGAAAGAGATTGAAGTGAGGCTCTATCCCAAGATAGGCCTCACAGAGATTGATGAAGATAGCAATGTGAAGAATGGAATTGGGGTTCAGTGCGCAGAGACTGATCCCATAAAAATGGAGCAGGCCGCGGAGAAAGGGGTGCGCAGGAACACCCAATCCGCGCAGAAGAAAAGACTCAAACACCACCAAATCAGAGGAATTTGGGTGGGGAAAGACTCACCGGAGGCTGCACGCCACTCGGCGGTTTGCTGGTCTGGGAGGATGCCGTCGATGACGTGCTGCTTGAGGCGCCTGGTGGTGGTAGTTGAACTCCTCCACTCGGCGGCACGATCCACGGTGACATCGACGGCGGTCTTGGGCTTGACCGACCGACCCCTTCCTGGCGACCTCTCCTTTCGCTTCGGGGCTTCCTTCCGCTTCGGCGCCATGGCTGTAGCAAGCAGGGGCTGAGGATTGAAGATTGGAGGTTAAGAAAGTGGATCTAGGGTTTGCGCTCGAGCGAGGAGGAGAACTTGGGCGCTGAGAAGGAGAATGGCGAGGAAAGGAAGAAGATTGCGGCGGGGATGGCTTATGATGGAATGAACCGTTCCTCCCGCGTGCGGCGCGATGCTTGTCTCGGGAACTCAACCGACGCTAGCACGTCCCGTCGCTTTGAATTCAAAGATGCGGTATGGAGTCGTGATATCTCGCGATATTCTGGCTTCATAAGGCAACCGTTAGTTTCCCTAGGAAACAATGGGCTTTACAGGATTGATGGGCCTAAATGGGCTGAAGTATGGCACGACCTTTCGGTTCTGTTAAATTAACAAATATGTGGGTTCCTGAGCTAGTGTTCAGGGGCAGAAACCACTCGGTCGTGAGGCTAAAATTAGTCGACGGCCAGGCTTATTTTTGCAATTAATATTGCAACCTTGCAATTGATTTTTACGTAAGGCATGCGATACTATCGCTAAATTCGCTCAGAAATTTGGGTCAAGTGCTGATAAGTTTAAATCTTGTGAGAAGATGATTTACCATATGGTCAAGCTGGGTCGTGGGACACGACTCGGGAGTCACGCCGAGTTCAAAGAACTTGAGAACAGAATCCTTAAGAAGGGGAAATAAAAATGCCCTAAAAGGAGAAAATTATCCGAAATCCATGCCCAGAGGCATGGGGGCTGAAAAATTCAGTCAGGATTCATAGCTTTCAGAGTCTTGACACGATCGTGCTGAGTCGAATCAAGACTCGGGGGCTACACCCAATGGGTGCACCTGGAGGTGCACACCATTGAGGGATTAAGTTCAAAGAGAGATTCACGATATTTTATTTTTGACCCTCGACCAGAATATTCTATTCTGCTCAAGGCTCGGGGGCTACACCCAATGGGTGCACCAGGAGGTGCACACCATTGAAGATCGAGATTTTAATGGAAAAAAGTTGAAGACCCTTGGCCAATTTCATACTAAAGTTGCCCAAGGCTCGGGGGCTAAGTGTATTCACTTCGCTGTCGCGTCGTGAAAAAGAGCACTTCTTCCCCTCACTACGGCTACCATTGAAGGATCGTTTTCAGGAACGTTTAAGCATGCACTCGGATCTTCCTCGAAACCACTCGGATCTTCTTCAAAACCACTCGGATGAGGTCCTAGACAACTTGAGAGCACTCGGATCATGCAAGAAAAAGATAGATCAATTACAGCCAACGATCGGCCAAGAAGTGCTTGGGGGCTACTGTGGGGGATATAGTACCCGGGTACCTCACGAGCAAGCCTGGCAGCCCACCAAAAGGGGGCGGCCCGGCCCACCGTTCCGGACCTGATGACGTGCGGGACAAGTCGGCGCACGAAGGAAGGATCTGGAAGGAGGAGTTCTAGTTAGAATAGGAGTTTTTGTAAAGAAGGAAAGGATCCTTAGAGATAGGATCGGCTACAAACCGACTTGTAACCCTGCCCCCCGATATATAAGGCGGGCAGGGACCCCCTCTAGAGATCACGAAATCTCTCAAGAGAACAATCCACACAATACAACACCCCAAAACAGGACGTAGGGTATTACGTCGAGTCGACGGCCCGAACCTGTCTAAACCCTTGTGTCTGTCCATCCTAACCATCTTGCTTCCGATCTTTGCGATCTTCCCTACATACAAATCACTTCCGTGGGCTACCCCGTGGAAGCCTGCCGGAGAATATATCACCGACAACGTTGGTCTTGCCCACCAGAAAGTACTTGGTTCGAAATGCGTCTGTGCAAGTCTGCCAGCATCCTTCAAAAGATGCCTTGTTGGTATAGAACCACTCCTTGGCTTTCTCAAGCAAGGAGAATGGGAAGAGTTGTAGGCAGATGTTGTTGATCTGTGTGCCATTGGGATTAATAGTGCTACACACCTCCAGAAAGTTCGAAGGTGAGCGTTAGCGTCCTCAATCACCTTTCCATAGAAAGGGCTGGCCTGGACCATGTTGACCAGGCCAGATCTCAGCTCAAATGCGCCTTCCTGTGCATTCGACAATCCTAGAAAGTTGCTGCTTGACGGGGCTAAGAACTCACGGAGTGTCTTCTTCGGCTAAACCATTATCTCAGGTGACTCTGGAGCTGAAGAGTATGATGAGCCTGAATCTGGTTCGGACTCGGAGTCGGATGACGACTCGAATGTGTTGCTTGAGCTGAGTGAAATCAGAGGAGGAATGTATCTCCTTCGCACTACTCATCCAATGCGTTCTGGATTAGGATCAAAGTTTCATGGTAGGTTGAAACCAGTCATGCACTACACTGCAAACACATCAAAGATAGACGAATATTGCAGCGGTGAGGTCACTAAGGTTAGTGGTTGATAAATCTGTAAAGATTATCAATTAATTCAACAATAACTTTAGCCAATTGTTTCCCCGGCAACGGCGCCAGAAATGCTTGCTGGCACTCCTTAGCGTCACGTTCTAGCAACGCTTTAAGAGCGCAAAGATATATCGATGTATGCGAAAGGATTCTGCAAGCGCACAGAATATATCTCGTTGTAGCACTTCACCTAGAAAGTTATCCCAGGGTATCGTATTTATATTTCCGCAGGGAAGCAGAACGCTTAAAGTGTATTGAAGAATGAAATGATATATCTTGCCAGAAATATCAAGCCACAAAACCCAGGGGCACAAACTCTAAGGTTTGGGGATAATGGTCAAATGAATGACCGGATAGAAGGTCTAAAAGACCAACGACACAGGAACACCTAATTCTAAAGAAAAGGAAAGACGTTGGGAGAGACTGGACCTAGACACTTCCTAATTCCGAGCAAAAGGCACTCTAACCTTAACCTAGACTCTAGCTTAGATACCGGGAACGGAGCTCGCTTCCACGGCTAGAACGGGAGAACCTCAGAACGGGATGAGAGAGGCGGTTCTTCGGGCTCAGCACTACTGTTATGAGTACACCCGAACGTGGTGGACTACGATGGACGGACATGGCTGTCACCACCTGCCGCCTACCACTGCATTTCCGTGGGGTGCAACACACTTCCTAGTTAATCAACAAGCCAAACACCAGTCCGCACTCGATGATTAAGATTCCTCTTGAGGCCTGTCAAGAGAAATCCCCGTCTTCCCTAAGGCGTCTTACGGCTCGGTCAAGGCGAGCAAACCCGCGAGATAAAGCCCGATAGAGCTAAACTAAACTCTACACTAAGACTAAAGGGGGATAAAATTTTACTCCAAAGAGAGCAAGATCTTTACTCTAAAAGAATAGCAAGACAGAAAGGTAAAATATAAAGTTAAGCTCTGAAATAAGAAAGTAATTGTATTGATAAACTCTTCAAATGAAGGAAAGGATACAAGTGCTTTACCAGAACTCCGAAGACTCCAAAGATCCAAAATAAGCTCGACTCGACTCTACTCCCAACTCTAATCCTAATCTAAGAAATGGAAAAGATACAAGAGCTCCCTTCAAGTATAGACTTGAGAAGTGTGGTGTGTGTCTCCCAAGGTGGATGAGCTCGCCTTTTATAGTCTTCAGGGGCGAAGCTCGGCGTCATTAGCAAGCTAAGCACTTACTTAAGCTTCACGCAGAGGGGGACACGTGGCGGCCATAGGGGGAGGCCGATCGGCCTCCCTCAGGCCGGCCGGCCCGGCTCCGGTGCCAAGTGGCACCGCGTTTCGTAGGGACGGTCCTGATGCACTCCAGAGGTCGGTAACGGTTGTGTTCGGCTGATGCTGTCCGAGAATCCTAGGTCGTGGGCCCTTCAATCCATGTGTCTCCCACTCTAGGTCTTTCGGGTCCTTGGATCAAAGTAACATCAAATGTACTTCTCTTGATCATCTAGGATACATGGCTCAGCTTGTGGATCAATGATGTGGCCAGAGGTGGCCAGGGGAGGCCGGTCGGTCCAGGATAGGCCGGCCGGCCTGGCTCTCTGCCAAGTTTGGCCCTGATTTGTCCTGCAAGCACAACTCATCCAAAACTTGTGGAATTTGTCAATAAAAACATATTTATGTATGGAACATGGTATGATCATCCTCATTTTACCGAAATGTTGACGGTTACTACAAGGTTATAATGGCCGTCAACAGGCGCTACTCTCCATCACCACCAAACCCAGCTCAACCATCTTCTGCACCAGGAAAAAAATACATCAGAGCATCCTACTTTTCCATCGAAGGATGGTTGAAGATCTAGGTCATGTTGCATGTTGGATGTGGAGAATTTTATGTACGTCATTTTGAATAAATTATGAACCTTGGTCGTGTTTCATTATGACTTTGAGAAATACAAGTTTATTTTTGATAAATCGTGTTGAATATTTCGTTAATTTCGTAATGTATGAATTAATTAGATCACTTTGCTAAATGTAGATGGATAGGCAATGGATGCACTTGGCGGACCGACGCAGTCGGCAATAGGTTGGTGGCATGCATGCTTTTCTAGATGCAGCGGAGGACAACAAGTTGCCTTCAGGTGACATGTTTTGTCCGTGTGTGCAATGTAAAAACCAAATATCGTACAAATCAAGAGGGGTTCTTCACTTCCATTTGATGACCCATGGTTTCATGCAAAACTATGCGGTTTGGTCGAAACACGGTGAAAGGGGAGTCATAATGGATGACAATGAAGAAGAGGAGGATTTTAACGACATTCCGACATTGGCTGATCAATATGGTGCCTTTGCGGATGTTGCAATGGACGATGCAGACCACACTACGAATTTCTTCCATCGAAGCACGATACGAAAGAAATGTCCACACTTTGGCGGAATGCAGACCACCGTACAAAGCCGATACAACGCAATGGACAAGATGTATTTGATATGGTGAAGAATGTAGAAGTAATCTTTGGAAAGGGAGATGGAAGCCAACCTGTCCAGGCCGGTGAGAATGGGCATGCCGCGATGTGGAAGAAAAAGTCTCCCTTTTGGGAGCTTCCTAATTGGAAATTGTTAGAGATCTGCAACGCAATTGATGTGATGCATCTGACGAAGAATCTTTGTGTGAACTTGATCAGCTTCCTTGGAAAACAGAGAGAAACGTTTGAATCTACGGAATGATCTACATCCAGAAAACAGAGAGAATGGACGCAAGTACCTGCGTCCCTCCAGCTTCACTCTCAGCAAAGAGGAGAAGGCAAGTATGTTTGAATGCTTGAACAGTATCAAGGTCCCGTCAGGCTATTCCTCCAATATTAAAGGAATAATTAACATGAAAGATAAAAAGTTCACAAATCTCAAGTCTCACGACTGTCATGTGTTGATGACCCAACTGCTTCCCATCATACTGAGGGGTGTGCTACCAGTTAATGTGCGGAAAGCGATTGTGAAGCTATGTGCATTCCTTAATGCAATATCTCAGAAGGTGATAAATCCTGAAGAGTTGGATAGGCTACATAACAACGTGGTCCAGTGTCTTGTCAGCTTTGAGATGATATTTCCACCATCCTTCTTCAATATTATGACACATCTATTGGTTCACGTCGTCAAAGAGATTCGTATACTGGGCCCGGTATTTCTTCATAACATGTTCCCTTTTGAGAGATACTTTGTTGTCCTGAAGAAGTATGTACATAATCGTGCTCGTCCAGAAGCATGCATTGCTAAGGGATATGAAACAGAGGAGGTGATTGAATTCTGTGTTGAGTTTATCGAAGACCTCAAGCCGATAGGGGTGCCTGAATCATATCATGATGGGCGACTTGGTGGAAATGGCACAATAGGAAAAAAGACGATGGTAATCAGAGACATGCTGACATTTCATAAAGCACATCTCACAATTCTACAGTAGTCAGCCTTAGTTGCTCCATACATCGAGGAGCACATGAAGGTTCTGTACGAAGAAAATCCAGGAAAGACTGAGACCTTTATTCAATGTCATCACAATAGTAGTTTCGCTGATTGCGAGAACGTCTGATGGGTGTTGTGGGTATTGATGCACAACTAGCCTTTCTTGCTAGGGGTCCATCGACCACGATCTTAAAATTCCAAGGCTACGAAATAAATGGGTATACATTTTATACTAGAGCCCAAGACAAGAAGAGTACCAACCAAAATAGTGGTGTCCGGATCGATGCGACCGACATCAATGGCAATAAGAACTCATATTATGGTGTCATAGAGGAGATATGGGAACTGGAATATGGACCTTTGAAGATCCCCCTTTTAAGTGCCAATGGGTGAAACTGACTGCAGGAGGAGTTACAATTGATGAGTATGGGATGATATGGATGACTATAGTGGACCTAAACAAGATTGGGTTTCTAGACGAACCGTTCGTCCTAGCCAAAGATGTGACACAAGTTTTTTATATAAAAGACATGGCTAGCAAACCAAAGAAAGGGACGAGCAAGCAATCGGACCCATCAAAAGATGAGCCAAAGCGTCATATAGTTCTTCCTGAAAAAGAAAAATCATAGGAGTTGAGGATAAGACACATGAAGATTATGATATGCTCGACGGTCGGCCTCCATTCTCGGTGGCTGCTGACCCAAGCATCCTGTTAGCAGCAGAGGAGACACCCTATCTACGTCACGATCACAAACAGATGTGGCTAATAATGTATTAATTATAACCTAAGACTAATATTATTTTTTTTATAACCTACACAAATGCCCTTAATATTTAAACTATTTTTTGTTTTATTTCATATATAACAAATATATTAAACTTTTTATGCTCAATATTTTATTTTTAACCTAAACAGACGTGGGTAATAATGTATTAATTATAACCTAAACAAATATATTAAACTATTTTTTCTGTTCCATTTAATATATAACAAATATATTGAATTTAGCACCAGATATTTGCAAAACCCGATGCCAAATAGAAAATTACGCAAAAAAAGTGGCGCCAAACGAAACTGGGGCACCTTTAGCACCGGGCTTATGTAAGACCCGGTGCTAAAGGTGCTCTTGTTTCGTTTGGCGCCGGCGGCGAACATTTAGCACTGACCCGGTGCTAACCCTAAACCTTTAGCACCAGGCCTTGGCTACACCCGGTGCTAAAGGACCTTTAGCACCGGGTCGTGGATACACCCGGTGCTAAATGTCTTCCCTATATATATACAACACTTAGAAATTTTCAGCAGCGCCGCCGTCTTCGTCTTCTCCTCCCACACCCTGCGCTGCGCTTCGTCTTCCCCGTCGACCCCGCCGCCGCCGCCGCCGCTCGCCCGGCCGTCTCCGCCCGCCGCGTCGTCGCGGCGGGCGGAGCCTTCCCCGACCTCGACTTCCACCCCGACGCCGACGCCCTTCCTCGGCAAGCTCGCTTCGCGCCACCGTCGTCCCCAAGCCGCCGCGCCACCGTCTCCACCCCTGACGCCGCCCTCCACCGTTGTCGCGGCGTCCTCAAGCCGTCGTGCCGCTGTCCGGCTGCGGCCGCCCCGACGCCCGGCCTCGACCCCGACGCCCCCACCCGCCACCGCCGACGGCCGAGCCGCCGCCCCCGAAGCGCCCGGACGCCACCCCCGCGCCCTCCGGCCACAACCGCGATGCTCCCGGCCGCCGCCCGCGCGTCGCCTGACGTCCGCCCCGCCGCCCGCAGCCTCCATCACCAGCTTGCCCCGGCCGGCCCGACGCGCGCCGCCCGCGACGCCCGGCCGCGCCCTGCCCTACGCGCACTGCCGCTGCGGGGCCTATGCGCCGTTCGGCCGCCAGCCCGATGCGCCCGGCCACCCTTCGCCCCCGCCGCCCACCGTGCGGCCTCCAACGGCCCGACCGACGAACGAGAGCTCGTCTCAAGCGAGCCGCCTGCGAACGGCTGTTCGTCTCAAGCCGGCCGCGTGCTACCCGCGACTGCCGAGCACCGCCACCGACCGCCGCGCGGACGCGAGCTCATCTGAAGCCGGCCGCAGGTAAGCCTTTCGGACCTGCATGAAGAACGCCGCCAGCTGCATGTATTAATTTCATAGTTAGGGTTAATAATAATTTGACATAGAATAATTATTTGACTTGAATTTTTTTATTTGACTTACAATATTTAAGTGGCTTAGAATATTTGACGTAGAATAATTTGTTGACTTGCTTTTATTTGACATACAATATGTATTCGACTTAAATTTATTTATTGAGTAAAATGCACCGGAGGTCCATCAACTTGTAAGGTGGTGTCACTTAGGTCCATCAACTCTAAAGTGCATTTTTGGGTCCATAAACTTTTTAAGTGATTCACCAGAGGTCCATACCCCTTCGTTTATGTTTTTATTTTACAAAAACCTCCCTCTGTTTCTTTTTCTTTCACATAGACAACCCTGCGCCGCCGCACTCCTGTCCTGAGCATTCGTCCTACACTCGCGGCGTTGCAACCCCATGGCCGCCCTCATGGTGCATGGTTTCCTGAAATTTTATTGGAACCTTCCAATTGAAAACAGCACCGCCGTGCTTTCGGCCACTATCCATCTGAAAAAAAAGGTTCTAATCTGTGTAATCTGGCGATTAATTTGAGCAGCTTCATCCGCGTGAGTATGTAGCCAATCGATGAGGCCCATGCCGCCGGCCACCACTTGCGTGCTCGTTGAGCTGAGGACACTGTCCTCGATCTCTCGATGTTGAGGGACGAGACCTACCAGATGCCGCCAGCGTGCTTGCTCGCGGCCTCGTGTCACGGCCATACCAAGAACCACCTCGCGTCGCTGTTGCAGCGCTGTTATTAGCAGCCGCAGCGCCCGCATATTCTTGCGTTCTTGGTACTCTTTTGCATTGTCGCTGGTCGGCATGAACGGCAGCGCGAGGCTATCCATGTGAAAGAAAAAGAAATAGAGGGAGGCTTTTGTAAAATACAAACATAAACGAAGGGGTATGGACCTACAGTGAATCACTTAAAAAGTTTATAGACCCAAAAATGCACTTTCAGAGTTGATGGACCTAAGTGACACCTTCCTACAAGTTGATGGACCTCTGACCAAATTCTCACAAATAATCAGATTAAGAATTTTTCAGTGACATTAGGCTAACTTGCTCCGAGGTGTTTTAAACCTTTTTTTATCAATTTCTTAACATCAGGCCCTACAGAAGATAAGATTAACCATGGTCAAACAAAAGCATACGAGAGCAAAAGAAAAAGTTTTTCCATGCCAGAAGAGGACACATAGTACATGAATGATCATCCCGGCCTCCATACATGGACGAAGTGGGAGGAGCTTCGAAAATGCGGTGGCGGTTTTGGCACTGACTTCCACCACATCCCTGAGCGGCAAATTAACGGCGAAGATGCTAGAGCCGAGGAATAAGTAGACCCTGTCGCCCTGTCGGGATCAACGGGGTGGAGGAGCGCCACCACCTGGATCATCCTCGGCAGCATGGTGTAGAGGTAGCTCACGTCGGCGCAGATGTCGACGAAGCGCATGCTACGTTAATGGTTCCAGTCTCCTGTCATCAGCTTCACGGCCAGGGAATCCAATTTTATTTGTTTCCAAGCCCTTTCGGTAACTGCAACCATGACGTACCGGTGGCCTTGACGGGGCAAGCTAGTCAGCGTGCGCGAGAACGATGTTGACTGGCAGCACTGGGTAATATTTTGGCAGGAGAAGAATAGGAAAGCACCGATTGATCGATACATTACCGCGTAGGAGAAGAATAGGCAGCAGATTACGGGATTTATTGATGATTGATGGCTACATCTGCACGGAAGGAGAATATATAATAGGCAGGAGATCACGTCACTAATTGGAAACCAGACCAAATAAAGGAGATAAAAAAAAATCGGTCAGCATCAATCACGAACGGTAGCGAGAAGGTACCGTGGGAGGAGGGTATTAGTCTCGGTGAAGTAAAAAGAGGGCGGACCGGAAAAGTGACGACCGTGTCAGCCAGGCCACCGCCGCCGTGGCGTCAGCAAAAAAGGAAGGGGTCGCACAACTTGACCCCCAAGGCATCCTTCCCGTCTCCTCTGCATATATATACTCCACCCAAGGCGCAGCAGTCTGGGGAGGCGACCGTTTCCTATTCCACCCCAGTCTGAGAGGACGAATTATATTCGATCTCCTCCCGCCAATCGATAGGCACAGCTAGCTGAAACCCGCGAATCGATCCGGGGATAGAGAGCAGAGAACCCGGGGGTACGGTGCCCTGCCCCTGATCTGTAAGCGCACGGGCCGGCTGATTGAGAAAGGAGAGGAGAAGGATGTCGGGGCGGTCGAGCCGGATCGCGGTGGTGCTGGAGGACCGGTGCCGGCCGGACAAGTGCGGCCAGGAGTGCCGCAGGCGCTGCCCCGTCAACGCCACCGGTACGTCATCATCAGCTTCACGGCCGGGGAATCCCATTTTATTTTGATTGCATTGCCGCTTGTGCTTTCAGCGGTAATATATGGTGCCTGTGATTAACATTTGGTCCAGGCGGTACGTATTATAGACATCTTTGGAAGATCACAAGTTTAATTTGATTTACAAATGAAGATTTGGATTACTTATGGCCTTTCCGGTACAATTGCTTACCACTCATCAACTTCAAACACACCCTTTTGGTAACCGCAGAGCACATCAATTTTATAGGAGTTACTTGGACCTTCCATTTATTTGTTTGCAAGTCGTACACATGATATTCAGACCACATAATCTTTGACCCACATTTAGTCCGAGACTAGGGGCGCGGCGTTGCCTCACCATCTTGGAGTCGGCCAGTGTTTTTTCTGTTGTCATGTGATAACTGAATTTCTTAGATTGGTTGCAAACGAAATATGTAGTATGTAGGCCTAAACATTATGGATAGATGTCGATTTTGGATACAAGGAAAATAACCTCACACTTAATAACGAAAGAATCGTAAAGAATAGCAATATACATCGATCATCTGTATAAACGAAGTGAGGAGCATAACAGGACGGTTTAAATTTGAAGTTACTCAATTACTCATGATCTATGACGCCAACAGATCAATTGGCCGATCAATTGACCGAAGTAGAAAAGGATAATTTTTGAAATAACCCAATCAACATACCAATGTGTGCCATAAGACATTTCAAGATTCAGATTCTGAATCATTGTTCAAGAAGAGGATGAGCACCACAAAATTCTACAAATCTCTGGTGAGAATTTTAGCACTCCGTTGGTGAATAATCGAAACACTTCTAAAATACAGTAGCTCAGAATCTAAATCCAGGGATCAAAGCTACTGTTACATCACTAAATCTAAATAAAAAATGAACCACGGAGAGATCCACCACCCGAACAGCCATGAATCTAAATCCTGCAGGAGCATTGCGTTGAGAAGGTAGCCAAGAATGCATGCAAAATATATGTAGTTTGCGCAGAATGCCAAGATAATGGTATACCTCTGCAGGAAATTAGCTTGAGAGAAGGTAGAGCAAGAATTAACATGAGGACTGCACACATAGCAGGTTATATGGGAGAAGGGGACATGAATTCTGCAAGAATTGTGAAACAATTGATAAATTATGGATGATATTAATTGTGAGACAATTCATAAATGACACTTGCAAAGCTACAAAATTTTAATGTGTCACTAAAATCTGTACATCCCTACAGAGGATAGCACCTCGGTGACATGGTTTTATGTCTAATAATAATATGTGACGGGTTGTGTACCTTGGTTGGAGAGTTTACATACATATAGGAATATGCCTGAAGTCACAAAATTGTATTGGATTTAAGATTTTTCAATTAGATACAATTTTGTAATAATATCAAAATCCACAAAGTTCAGTAAGATATTTGAATATGCCCATAAACATAAATTGAGTCTATCTAAACATAGTAGAGTTTCCATGTGAACATAATTCATAGCAGAGTTCCCATGTGAATATAATTCATCAGTTGTCAAGTGCAGCCTTTTTTTAAGCTCATGCAAACATATTGGTGGGCAATGCCCCTAACTGAACTATTTTTTCAGATGGAAATTTGGGCACAAAGTAAATTATTTATGAAGTATTTTTCGGTTTAAATTTACTTTTCTATGGCTGAGTTGAAATAAAATTCAGTTTATTATCCAATAAGCAGAATGAAGTCTAGATGCTGTGAACTGAAAAGGTAACATGTAACAAAGTCTACAAACTTCC
The DNA here is from genome assembly GCA_015476505.1 of Urochloa ruziziensis. Lineage (NCBI taxonomy): Eukaryota > Viridiplantae > Streptophyta > Magnoliopsida > Poales > Poaceae > Urochloa > Urochloa ruziziensis. The sequence goes on along the minus strand of CM027123.1, from coordinate 38,739,343 downwards.
ATTCCAAATTTAATTGATCTATCTACACCTAGCTTGCATGACTCCAAGATAATAAATTATAGGAAGCCACAATCTTTTTACATTCAGAGTAGAGCAGGAATTTAGAAGCTTTTAACAATGACCTGATCTCGATTATTTCACTCTGAAAAATGGAGAAATCAGCTGACTTTCCCAAAACATGGTATACACGAAAAGCAATAACGAAAGTTCAGAGACAGTCTAAACACATCCTTGTCATGTACTGATTTGTACAATGTTGATAAGATGCCACATGAAGTTGAAGGTAGCTATAACAAAATGCATATTAGGACGTTGTGAGCCTTATGCAACTGATGAGATGACTGAGATACCTTGCGCATGCAGGCCAGCTGGCTGTTTATCAATGCTTCGATTGGATTGTAAACTAAAACTTCCTCAAACTTGTCTAGTTCATCTTTTTTTGTGCATTTGTCCTTAAGAGTGAGTAATAAATAATTCAGAAATACAACAACATTGTCATTAGGAAGCAAAACAACATTGTCAGCGCTCATCATTAGCAACGAGGATCATATAAGCTCTAGCCTGGATCATAAATGGTGTAGCCTTTCATGTCATATCAATCTAATAATCATGATGGATCAAACAAGCAAAACAATGTTGTCAACAGAAAGGTTGAAATAGATGGGAAAATGTTACAGGAGGGGACAGATTTGTACAATCTTTCCCAAGGAATCAACGAAGATTTCACAGCTACAATTCGCGGTGGGCCTTTATCTGGATTTGGCCAGTGTTACTATACCATAATCATTTGTCATTCATATAGCAAAGCGATGAGCAGTACAATATACAAGGATGTAGCGATACAGACTTGTGGACGTTCTAGGATACAATTTCTCGGGTCGGCATTTCATCGAACACCATCCTGGCGTCTCTAATGGAGGCGGTTGCGTCCGGCGAGCTTGCAACTTGGGAGCTTGGGGCCTCTGGCTCGCTAGCGCTTGTCCGAGGCGAGCACCGTCATGACAGCAGCAGGGGCTGTAACTGCCCTAGGCTACCTGGTGAGATCAAGGCCAGGAGCGTGAGCGATCATGGGATATCGAGAGTGGGTAAGATCTCTAGATGGAGCGACGAAGAACGCCGAACCCCAAGTTCATAGCTTAAGCTAAAACAGAGTTGTTGATTGTACTCAGAGCACGATACAGCGTTGGCTGTAACAGCCGCGCACGCGACGGCCACGCAGAGCCCACCTGTCACACTCACACGCTACCTCTTCATGGGTTTCCGTCTTCTCCAGTCGATGGCGTAATTGTCGTATTGCTGATTCCGCCTCCTTCAGATGATGACGACCCCGCACCAGTGGTGACAACTCCCCCCGCTGGAGGACTTGCTTGTCCCCAAGCAAGAGCTATTGGAAACCTTGCTCGGAGCACATTGTAATCCTCCCAAGTTGTAGCATCGGCACCAGCACCTGGGTGATTGCATTGTTTCCCTTCTTGACTAACCTGTGCTCCAGAATGGCTTGTGGTTCCACGCTGTCTTGATCCAGATCCAGTAGCTTGGGCAAGGATGTGTAGACTGGGGTGTAATCTGGAGTATAAGGTTTTATCTGCGAGACATGGAAGACAGGATGTACTTGAGCCTCTGGAGGAAGATCGAGTATGTATGCAGCTTTGCCAGTGCGTTCAAGAACTATGTAGGGACCAAAGAACTTGAGTGCAAGCTTAGGGAATGGCCTGTTCACCACTGATTTCTGTGCATAAGGTTGCAGCCTGAGAAGCACCTTGTCTCCCACATTGAATTCTTGATCAATTCTCTTTTTGTCAGCTTGATGTTTGAACTTGTTTTGCGCTGCCAACAAGTTTTGTTTCAGCATCTCAATGAATGCTTCTCTTTCCTTAGCCCATGTCGATGCTTCGGAATCAGTCAGCAAGGATGTATCTGGTGCAGCTATCAGGTTTGGTTCATAGCCATATAGTGTTTTAAAAGGAGAACACTTCAAAGATGAATGATAAGTTGAATTGTACCATAGCTCTGCTTAAGCCAACCATCTTTTCCAGATTTTGGGAGTATTGTGCACAGAACAACGAAGAAACATTTCAAGACATTGATTCACTCTTTCGCTTTGACCATCTGTTTGAGGGTGATATGTTGTGCTTATATTTAGTGTGATGCCCATGAGCTTCAGGAGTGTTGTCCAGAAATTTCCTTTGAAAACCTTGTCTCTATCTGAAACTATTGTCTTTGGCAAACCATGTAGTTTCACCACATTGTCAAACACGGCTTGAGCTACCACTTTGGATGTAAAGGGATGGTGCAGGGGTATAAAGTGTGCATACTTGGAAAATCTGTCCACCACCACTAGTATTGTGTCATAGGATTCAGACTTTGGCAACCCTTCGATGAAGTCCATTGTGATATCTTGCCAAGCCCCTTGAGGAATAGGAAGTGGTTGCAAAAGTCCTGCAGGATGGATATGCTCATGGTTTGCTTGTTGGCAAACTTGACATTGCCTAACAAAAGAATCCACATCTTGCTTAATTCCCTGCCATAGAAAGTGTTTTTTTTTACTTTTTTGAAGGTACCCTGTATGCCAGAATGGCTTCCCAAAGCAGAAGAGTGAAAAACTGCTATCAACTTGGTCTCCAAAGCTGAATTGTTGCCTACCCAAATCTAGGTGCCTTTTCTAATAAGTCCTTGCTCCAAAGTATACCCTTTTTTCATTTGGACTAGTGACTGCTAACTGTTGTAGTAGGTTTTGAGCCTCTTGTTCAGTCACATAAGAATTGGTGACCTCCTGTATCCACATAGGCTTGACCTCTGAAAGAATTTGGGCTGTCATTAAATGGGCTACTCTAGAAAGAGCATCTGCTGCGTATTTTGTTTCCCTTGCTTGTAAATGATTTTGAATTGTAATTCCATCAATCTTGTCATGGCCTTCTTCTGCAAATCTGACTGCAGCTGTTGTTCCCCCAAATAACACAGGCTTTTATGATCTGTTCTGATTATGAATTCCCTTCTCTGAAGGTATTGGCGCCATTTCTCTACAGCCATGATCAATGCTAAGAATTCCTTCTCATATATGGAAAGATGTCTGTGAGCCTGAGCCAATGATTTACTCAGACATGCTATAGGTTTTTCTTGCTGCATTAATACTGCCCCTATACCAGTATCACAAGCATCAGTCTCCAGAATGAAAGGCTGTGAAAAATTAGGAAGTGTCAAGACTGGAGTATTACCCAAAGCATCTTTCAGCTTCTGGAATGCTTCTTGAGTTGACTGATCCCAGAAAAATTGCTTCTTCTTTAGTAAATTTGTGAGTGGCTTGTCTATGATGCCATAGTGTCTCACAAACTTCCTATAGTACCCTGTGAGTCCCAGAAATCCTCTCAGATCAGATACAGTTTGTGGAATGGGCCACTTTTGCATAGCTTCTGTTTTGGTTGGGTCAGTGGCTACACCATCCCCAGAGATAATGTGACCCAAGTACTTCAATTGATCTTGAGCAAAAGAGTATTTGGATAGTTTGAGGTAGAACCTGTGCTCTCTTAGCAGTGTCAGCACAACTCTCAAATGAGTTAGATGGGACTGAAGATCTTTGTTGTAGATGAGAATGTCATCTAAGAATACTAATGCAAATTTTCTCAAGTAAGGCTACAAAATTGAATTCATCAAACATTGAAACGTTGCTGGAGCATTTGTTAATCCAAAGGGCATAACCCTGAACTGATAGTGCCCATGATGGGTCTTGAAAGCTATTTTATACTCATCTTGTGTTTTCATTCTGACTTGATGATACCCAGCCATCATATCCAGAGTAGTGAAGTAAGTTGCCCCAGCCAATTCATCAAGTATTTCATCCACAATGGGAACTGGAAATCTGTTCTTGACAGTGATTGAATTCAGTTTCCTATAGTCAACACAGAATCTCCCAGAACCATCCTTTTTCTGAACCAATAATACTGGGGAGGCAAATGGACTTGTGCTAGGAGTAATCAGTCCTGCTGCTAATAGCTCTTTCACCTGTTTCTCTATTTCATCTTTATGGCTAGGGGAATATCTATAGGGCTTGGAATTGACTGGCACAGAATTTGGCAGTAAGGGAATGGAATGATCATAGTCTCTTTGTGGAGGTAGTCTTGTGGAAGTGGAGCATACATCTTGGAACTCAGATAACAACTGTTGGACAGCAAAAGTTTGTTGAGGTGCAGGGTCAGAGGGTGCCATCTCCACCACTGCACATGCCCAGACATCATTGCCATTAGCCCACTTGACAAATTGTTGAGCAGAGATTTCCTTCAGTTCCTGCTCTCTTTGTGTCAGGACTCCTTGAATCTTCACTGGTTTGCCATTTTCTAAGAAAGCTATGGTTTTATTGGCCCAGTGACAGTCCATAGGACTCCTTGGTTTGAGCCAATCAAAGCCTAGAATTGCATCATAGATATTTAGATCCAGGACTCTTATGTCTGTTTGGAATGTATACCCTTGAATCCACCAAGTCAATTTAGGCACATATTTAGTGCTCCACATGACTGACCCATCTGCTACTCTCATTTGAGCTGGTGGTGCTTGAACAGGTGTGATTCCCAGCTTTTCTAGAAATGCTGAGCTAACAAAACTAGTGGAACTACCAGAGTCCATGAGTGTTAACATCACCTGGTTTTTAACTAGAGCCCTCATCCTGATTGTATCTTCACTTGCAATAGCCGAAATGGCATTCAGTGAAAGATGGCAAGTTTCCTCAGCAATAGCATCCTCTTGCTCCAACTACTATAAGAGGTCATCAATGAGATCCATGTTCAATTCTTCCAGAGACAACTGATTGATTTGAGGCTTTGGTCTCTTGGGACATTCAGCAATGTGAGCTGGAGTGAAAGGTGCTCCACAATAGTAGCATAAATTGTTTGCCTTTTTGTAATCCCTGGCTTGTCTTGCTTTCCATAGCTCAGTACCTTGGTGCTGAACCTGTTGTTTAGTATCTTTGGAAACAGATGGAGAAGCTCTACTGTTCCAATTGGATTTGTAAGGTTTAGCTCTGGCTGTGTTCACTTCTTCTTCTTGTATTGTTGCCAGGTGAGCAGCTTGATCTACTTTAGCAGGGTCTTGTGACCTGACTACAGCTCTTAACTCTTCCTTTAACCCTCTGATGAAATGGTTAACAAAGAACATCTCATCTAAAGCACAGTTATGCATAGTGAGCTGATATCTGGCATCTATGAATTCCTGATGATATTCCTCTACTATGCCCCTCTGTTTTAGCCCCGTCATGATAGTCATTGCCTTGTAATCATAGGTACCGAAATGTTCTACAACAGCAGCAGTAAAGTGCTCCCAAGTGCCTAGATCATGTGTCATCTTATATGCTTGAAGCCATTTGGATGCATTGTCATCTCCAACAGAATCTGCGTATGATCTGAGGCCTTTTGCGCCCTCGACTTCTTCTGTTTCCCAATTTCTACTGCTAGGTCAGTCGCCAGGCTTCTCGCTGCTCCTCGATTCGACGAACTCGGTATGAGCTCGCTGAATCGTACACTCCACACCTAAGATGCGGCTTCAGCTCCGGAATTTTACAGGGAAACACACGTTCCCAAACCCTAACTGAAGAGCATCTTCCACCTTCGCCTCCGCTGAACAAATCCAACTACAAGTTTACTTGTGATGAACTGCAGCTAATGTTTAGGGAAATTTGGGGTATTTCTTCACGAATCTGGGTGAGATCAGGGATTTTACACGGGTAAGCCATAACTTGTTCGCACCGCGCCAATCGGACGAGATTCGGAAGCCTAGCTCTGGGAAAAATCGATAGAAATCGATGAATTGAGCAAAGGGAGAGGAGTGCTGTGTGCAGCCCAACCCTAGGCACAAGATCGATGCCTCTGATACCACTGTAACTGCCCTAGGCTACCTGGTGAGATCAAGGCCAGGAGCGTGAGCGATCACGGGATATCGAGAGTGGGTAAGATCTCTAGATGGAGCGACGAAGAACGTCGAACCCCAAGTTCATAGCTTAAGATAAAAAAGAGTTATTGATTGTACACAGAGCACGATACAGCGTTGGCTATAACAGCCGCGCACGCGACGGCTACGCTGGGCCCACCTGTCACACTCACACGCTACCTCTTCATGAGTTTCCGTCTTCTCCAGTCGATGGCGTAATTGTCGTATCGCTGATTCCGCCTCCTTCGGATGATGACGACCCCGCACCAGTGGTGACATCGAGTTTAGGAGCAAGGATGGTGTCTAGGGAGATGGAGAGGGGTGGGGAGCGCCTGATGCTTCCTCGTCCTCCATGTCACCTGCTGCTGCTTGCTGATGTCAGAGCGGTGCTGTGCGTATCCGCGCACCCTGTCTCCTTGACGCACCCCTCGTCTCTGGCTACTCTCGCGCGGTCGTTTTGCTGCAGGTCTGCTCCTCCTCATCCTCCGGCTACTCTCGCGACGATTAGGGAGCATAGCAAACAGTGAAGGAAGGTGCGTGAGGTGGGCGACGAAGCGGAGGCCATGGCATAGGAGGCGGCAGGTGGAGGGCGGCGAGCGGCGCCGTCAGGTGGAGGGAAGACATGGGCGGCGCGACAGGCGGAGCCGATGAGGTCGGCGAGGTTTGTGAGGATTCATGAACTTCGGGTTTGCTGCTGAATGGGCGCGAGACCCGCACGAACTCCAATCGAACGGTCAATATCGCGAGCTCGCCAGATCCAATGGTTAGCGGGTTAACGGACGGCGTGGCGCGATGGAATCGCCCGGTTTGAACCCAGGATTTGTATATTAAGATTTGTATATTGCCAAATACAAGTTTAGAATCGTTTGGATCCCTATTTGAAATATATAATTTGAACTCAATGCCGACCGAAGCTATGAGCATATTCTCTAGCTGGAAATCTTTGTTCATCCACGTTACTGTAACACATGTAGTTATCTTAACACTGTCTACATGTGAGGATGCAATTATTATCTTATCCCAATGAATGAGGAGCCAAGTACCTTACTGAACCAGAGCTTATGAATGCTTCCAAAAAATTTGCATCTTAGTTGCCGAATAGCATATGTGCCTTCAAATTTTGCTGAAAATTATTTATGCCAATGTGAAATGATAAAAAATTCTCTTAGTTGAAACAACAATTACTATTCTCCATTCTGTCTAAATAGGCCAAATTATTATTTTGAACCAGAGCTTTATGGAGATTCATTTAAGCTGATCAAATCAATAGTCCTCATGACTATATACAACATATGGATGTCATACCCACTCATTTCAGCTCTTTCTTGGGTTCACTAATTTAATTCTGACAAGAATTATCTGAATTGGTATGGTTCGAAATTCTCAAAAAATATGTAGCTACATAATCCTGATATTAGAGTCATGCCAGTACATAATACGATTACTCTAAAGGAAAGGGAAAACTTTGAGGACAACAAAAAAAATCTTACTATTGTATCTAATCTAAGGATGTCTATCAAAGGTTTCAATGTAGGTTTGTGTAATATTTCTGTACTATGCTATAGTTTATCTTTACTACGGCTCTGTTTAATTTACTGAATTATGTTTCCCTTGTTTACCATATGACCTTCATTATTCACCTTGACAGGGCGTCAGTGCATACAAGTTACGCCATCATCAAAAACCTCCTTGATTTCTGAGGATATGTGCATTGGATGTGGTATTTGTGTGAAGGTTAATTCTTTTTTCCATTTCAGATTATCTTAGAGATATTGACCCAAGGCTAGTTGTTAATATAACTGCCTTGTGCTTCTTGCAGGTATGTCCATTTAATGCTATTCAAATTATAAACTTGCCAAGGGAACTTGACAAGGAGACAACACATCGCTATGGACCAAATTCCTTCAAACTTCATAGGTAAAATGATCATTCCTATCTCTGTGGTACTCAATCATACCCTATTTTAAGTCATATAATAAGTCTTTTTTCCTTTTACCGTTATTATATATCTGAATGATATTTATCCCCAAAGTGATACTTAACGCCACTTTGCCTTTTAGATGCAAGTAACCTTCTCTCTGAACTTTCATAATCTTCTGCAGGCTGCCTGTTCCAAGGCCTGGGCAAGTTCTTGGCTTGGTAGGGACAAACGGCATTGGAAAGTCAACTGCACTTTCAATTCTGGCTGGAAAGTTGAAGCCCAACTTGGGTAAATTCACGGTAAGTAAACTTGAGCTCCCTTTTGGATACTTTATTGTAAAAGTCACTTTAGGCTATGAAACTATCCTCCACATTTACAGGACCCCCCAAATTGGGATGAAATTCTTAAACATTTTCGCGGTTCTGAACTTCAGAAATACTTTACCCGCCTCTTGGAAGATAAAATGAAGGTACTTCTATGATAATTTACTTATAAATTGTGACTTACCAAATAAAATGTTAATTATTGTTCTGTTTTTTCCAGTACATGACAATGTTTTTCCTCATCAAGTTTTCTTGACATGACATCACAAAAAAAAAATTCTCGAATATGCACGAGAGCTGCATATCATTGCATTAATAGAAGAAGAATGGCCAAAATAGCCTTACACCACCCCCACTCACACACCAACACTAACACAGACACACACACCCAAACTCAAAGACTCTGAACATGACCAGTTTCCAGCCTAGCTGAAAAACATCAAGACCAAAAAACTAGCTCACTGCCAACAGCTGATTGGGGAGCCTAGTAGCGACCATGGCACTAAGACCTTTAGCACCTGCGAGCATCCAAGATTCATCTTCTCTTGAGCATGCAGGAGATCTTTGTTAATTCTAGGAGCAACCTTATTAAACACTACATCATTCCTTGTCTTCCATATAATCCAGGCTCCAAGCACAACCAAGGTGTTGAAACCTTGCTGTAAGCTTGTGTTCAACCGATCAGTACTCCGCTGCCACCAAGCGTAGAAATCCATATCATCAACCTGAGGGGTGAGTTCTTGCAAACCAACACCAGATAATAATTCAAACCACAATTGGCGGGCAAACACACAAGCTGAGAGGAGGTGATTTATAGTCTCCGCTTCCTGCGCACAGAGAGGGCAGTGTTCTGGATGGGATAAGCCTCTCCGATCAAGTCTGTCTGCTGTCCAGCAGCGGTTGTGAGCAACTAGCCACAAGAAAAACTTGCACTTCCTTGGTGCCCAGGATCGCCAAATCAGTTTATTTGGTTGGAAATAAACAGCCCCATGGAAGAAGGCCTCATATGCTGATTTAGTAGAGAACTGCCCAGAAACTTCAAAGCGCCATTTGTGTGAGTCCTCCACCCCAGGCTGTAGCACCACCTCCTGAACTAGTGCCCATATATCCAAGTATTCAGCTAGGACTGCCACTGAATAATGGCCTTGGATGTCCTCCACCCACTTGTCATTTGTCAAAGCTTCCTGTACTGATCGTTTATTGACTCGTCTCTTGGGAACACAAGCGAATAAATTCGGAGCCAACATCTCAATGAAGCACCCATCCTGCCACCTGTCTGTCCAAAACTTTGTGTTTTTCCCATTGCCAACTACTGAATGCACGGCAGTGGCAAATAGAGATTTTGCACAGCTATGTACTGGAAGTGGGAGGGCGCTCCATGGCCTTTCCGGCTCAGTTTTACCCAACCACAGCCAGCGCACTCTGAGAGCCCAACCAAAGCGCTGCACATCCAGTATGCCCAGCCCTCCAAGCTCCTTTGGCCTACTGACTTTAGGCCAAGCTATCAGACAATGCCCTCCATTAGCTTCTTTCCTTCCTCTCCAAAGGAAATTCCGACGTATCTTGTCAATGCCCTTTAAGCACCAAGGAGGTAGTTCCATAGCGGTGGCCACATAGATAAGCATTGCTGTGAGAACATGCTGAACTAAAATAGTCCTTCCTGCCCGATTTAGAAGGTCAGCTTTCCACCCAGGGAGTTGATCCGCAATTTTGTCAATAAGTAGTTGGAGCTGGGCTCGAGTCAGCTTCTTGATAGAGATAGGAAGGCCAAGGTGTTACACTTTACAATTGAATTACACTTTTCTGATGAAAATTTTAAAGATGCAAATATAACAGATAATTTTAGTTTATTTCAATCTTCATTATATCTTTCTTGGTTAATGCATCATTAAAGTGTTTTGCTCTGCTGGCCATGATTAATTCTTACTCGACTACATATTCATTTGATGTAGTTGTTGAGCTAATTTTTATAACTTGTGGCTGCTTATAAATATGTGTGTTTTGTGTTTGCTCTAATGCATTTTAATGGCAGGCAACAATTAAACGTCAGTACCTTGATGATATTCCAAAATATGTTAAAGGGAAAGTCGGTGACCTTCTTGATAAGATGGACAAGAGACAAGTCAAAGATACCCTGTGTGAAATTCTTGAACTGAAACAAGTAATGGACCGAAATGTCTCAGATCTATCTGGTGGCGAGCTCCAGAGATTTGCAATTGCTGCTCGAGCTATGGACAATGCAGATGTTTATATGTTCGATGAGCCATCCTGCTATCTGGATGTGAAACAAAGGCTGAAGGCTGCACAAGTTATTCGTTCATTACTTATGCCCAAAAAGTAGCGTCAACTTACATAAGTCAGTTCATACTTTTGAGTTATCTACTCTGCAGACAGTAATTTTTTTCCGGACTTTTTCAGCTACGTAATTGTAGTGGAGCATGATCTTAGCATTCTTGACTACCTATCAGACTACATATGCTGTCTTTATGGGAGTCCCGGAGCATATGGTGTCGTCACTTCGCCCTCTTCAGTTAGAGAAGGAATCAATATTTTCCTCAGTGGTTTTATCCCATCAGAAAATATGCGCTTCCGTGACGAGAAACTTACATTTAGAGTAAGTACTATTATTGTAGTAACATTTCTGAGAGCTGATCTACTTGCTTCCTGTTCTGAGTCTGATTTTGGTTTACTAGGTTACTGAGTCTACTGAGGACATAACAGAGGGTGAGACGTACCAAAGCTACAAATATCCTTCCATGGTGAAAACAAGATCTGGCTTCAAGCTTTCAGTCATGGAGGGAAGCTTTAATGGTTCTCAAATAATTGTACTGCTTGGTGAGAATGGTACTGGGAAGACAACATTTATCCGTATGCTGGTACGTCTCATTTTTCTACAAATATGTTTTGCAGCGATGGAAGATATAATTTTAGGAGCCTCTCTTATCATTGGTTTTCATCTGACTATCAGGAAGGACGAGTTAAGCCAGATAAAGTGGGTGATGAAGAAGTTGATATGCCTGCATATACAGTCTCATACAAACCTCAGGAACTGATACCTAAAACTAGCTCTACAGTCAGAGAGCTTCTACACAAGAAAATACCAGGATCTTGCAGTCACGCACAATTCAGATCTGATGTCATGAAACCACTGAAAATTGAAGAACTCATGGACAGGCAGTTTGCAAATCTTTCTGGTGGGGAGCTACAAAGGGTTGCTCTCTGTCTTTGTCTTGGAAAGGTAAGAGTACACTAGATTACTCCCTGCATTCTTTACCTCAGATTTGCTGGTACAGAAGTTCTCTTTGGAATGCCACCTGCAAATTTTTGGAGAACACCGTGAAAGTTTAAATATTTACAGATACTCATGTGCAATATGTCATATTGATACATCATAATCTCACTAACCTCAGTGCTTTTTATATTCCCTAAGAAATATATGTCTTGTGAAGCACCTCACATTGTTTGTTTCTACGTGCAGCCTGCTGATATTTACCTCATAGATGAACCAAGTGCTCATGTTGATTCAGAGCAGCGACTTCTTGCAGCAAAGGTCATAAAAAGATTTATCCTTCATGAAAAGAAAACAGCTTTTGTTGTTGAGCATGATTTTATCATGGCAACATACCTTGCTGACAAGGTCATCGTTTTTGAGGGGAAACCTTCTGTTGACTGTACTGCAAATGTGCCTGAACCCCTTGCATCTGGGATGAACCGCTTTCTATCAGTTGAGTTCATATTTCCTTCCCTTCCCTACCACCATTCTTTCTTGTAAGCATTTGCTGACACATCCAAAAGATTCTTGGAAATTTGAATAGCCTATTAATAATTCGATTACTGGTAGTTTATGGTATGCAGGATGAAAGATATAAATACTAAATGTTCTAGATTATTTCAATGGATATTTTTTGACACTTTGAATCTCCATCTTTACCACAGCATCTGGATGTCACTTTTAGGACAGATCCAACAACTTACAGGCCTCGAATTAACAAGCTAGGATCTACTAAGGACACTGAGCAGAAGGCTGCAGGGTGTCACTACTACCTTGATTATTAAAAGTAAGAAGTATCAACCTTGATTATTTTCACCATTCCTTCTGTTACGTCATGACTAAGGCTTCGATAATGCCTCTGCAGAAAGCTTTCGCCAACGGCACATCTGCTTTTTGCAAAAGCTGCATTGGAGGCAAACAGCTCAAATGCTTGTGTTATCGTGTTCATAAATACAACTGCGTTTGCGTCTGGCAGAGCTACTGGTATGTTTGTGTTCGTTTTTATGTTTAACATGCACATTACCACTATTTGTTATATGTGAGCCAAAAGTCAAAACACTAACTAGCACTAACCGCGTGTCTCTCTTTGTATGGCTGTGCACAGGGCATGTTTTGGAGCCTTTGGACATGAACACTACAGGCCACCAATTGATGTTTTGGTCAAGTATTATAGCACTTTTGTGTCTGCCAGTGCTCTCGGTATGTTTGTGTTCTTTTTCTTTCAAGTATGGATGTTCACTTGCTATGTCAAAATACTAATGCTTGTCATTTTGCATGGCTGCATTCGCATCAGGGCACATCCTTACACTTGCAGACGTGAATTCTACAGATTGGCATCTCAAACCTGCCATTATAGCAGTGGAGGTAAATTTCTTATGTTTTTTAGATATTGTTACTTTAGTTTATCATTAAAACCCCTTTTTAGCAATTTTCTGGATTGGAAGGTTTTGATCAGACCGCCTCTGTTCTTTGAAGGTTAGATTGAATGACATTTGGAATATACTGGAATGAAGCTATTACCTGAATGGTGTGTCGTTTGAAGAATCGATGACATGAAGATGAAATGCATTGTTGAAGAATCAAAATAAAAAGGTTCTCCGATAAAAAAATAGATATGGATCTGCTTATAGCCTGCAGTTATATGGAAATTTGAGTGATTTTGACAAGTTTCAGGCCACTCTGGACCGTTCGATCACTTAATTGATCATTAGAAGACTTTTATGTATTATCATCAAAATCATGAATTGAGTTTTAATTTCTCAGAGCATTGAATCATGAACTTATGAACAATATTTTGTTTATATCAAGCACTTCTATTATCATGTTGGAGATATGAATAAATATTTACTCTGTTATGATGTTATCTGTCTTACTTTTCAATGCCTTGTTACTGCTTTCTATCAAACGATGGCTTGGTGGTTTACTGTTGATGCGGAAAAACTGCAGACATTGGTACTTGTAGTTGGCCTATCTTTAGTTTTGTAAGCACTTGTATATTTTGTACATAATATTTTATGAATGCAGACAATTCTGTCACTACTAACAGTTAAGACTTAAGAGGCACGCTTAAAACCAACGCTTAGGAAAACTGATTGATTGTTCAATTTGTTACTGATTTGTGGTCAACTGGAAACACCTATCTGGGAAAATGTCTAGTTAATGTTCGTGGTGATTTTTAATGTAGTAATATGGAAAATTTGAGGAGCCGGTTTCCAAACAATGCCTGTAAGCATAAATTGCACCACACTGGTCATGGAATTGTTGCATCTGCTTTCCTCTAACTAGGCGCTGCTCAAGCAGATGTTGATTGAAACATACATGACGCTTAAGTCTACAGAATATACAATTGTTTTGTTCTTCGAGAGTCATACAAATATTGACAAATTTCCATGTCTATTTAAAAAATAGATTTTGAATGTTATAAAAAAGATCTGCAATGGAAATGTACTCATATTCCTTTGAATTGTGTTAAGCAATTCAAACAAGAAAAATGAATTCGTCACAAAAGAAAACAAGTTGAAAATGATGCTGTTATCATATAGAACGCCTGTATGCGAGATATAAAAAAAAAGCATAAGCCTATAGCATAGTAGTAGACTATACTTCATCTTTTTTCTTTCTTTCTTTTTTTTTTTTTTTTTTTTTGAGAATCAGCAAATTACATCAGGCGGTGCCCAACTAAATACAAAAGAATACAAAACCATATTTGGGCCGAGCCCATTGGAACAAAACCCAACCAAAGTTGCTCAGCATCCAACCAAAGCCCGAAATCCCTCGCGCCGCAACCAAATCTCTAGAGAGCCAAGCAGCGGCGGCTGCGGCGAGAGCGCGAGGCCGACAACGAAGAAGGCGGCGGGGCCGGCGGCGAGATGCTCAAGTTCCTTTCGAAGGTGGTGGTGGAGTACTGCCCGCTGGACCCGCGGAAGGCGGCGGCGGTGGAGCTCCTGGCGCAGTGCAACGGCCGCAAGGCTAAGGACTCCAACCCGGCCTGCTCCGTCGAGCTCCGCCGCCTCCCGGGCCCGCCGCCCACCGAGGACACCAAGTCGCAGCCGCCTCTCCCGCCGCCGCGAGTCCTCGTGACCTACCTCAACGGCGTGGAGGAGGCAATCGACGCCGCGGAGGGCGCCACCGCGCAGGGCATCCGGGACCAGATCCTCGCCCGGGGCCGGCTTATTGACACCGAGCAGATGTTCCGTGATGGCGGGGAGAAGTGGCCCGTCGTCATCCCCGGGGAGGAGCTGAGGATGTCGTTCCCTGGCATCAAGGTACGGCTCATTTCCCCTTTTCATTTTACCTTCTCATTTCGTCGAACACCTTACGTGCGTGGGTGTTTCTTGCTGCACTGCTTTGAACGTGTAGTGCGATTATGTTGTTTGCCATGTGTTGTCAAAAACACCTTATAAACATGATGAATCTGCTTGTCGCCAAAGTTTGGCAGTTGCCTATAATGTATTGTCTCTGGTGGGTCATGTTATTTGTACTCGAAGTTAAGGTATACGTGTGTTAAACTTGCCAACTTCTCATTTAGCTTCTACTTACGGCTCAATAATCAAGTACCATGATGTATATTTCAGTTGCATACGATAATTCGTACATAATTTTAGAGCAAAATTGTAAATTTAGTGTTACCTGCCTCATTACTCATTAAATCTTAAACATTCATGAAATTGGAGAAGATTGTCTAGAGAGTCTGAAGGTCAAGTTAGGAGTTAGGACTGAAAGATTACATGAATGGTAAGGTCATGTACAAAATGCAAGATGCTTCGAGGTAGTGCTTAAGAGTCACATCATTAAGCACTGGTGTAGAAGTTAATATCTACAATGCAAGCTGGTGCTTAAATACGCTCAACTACCTTGTTAGCATACATTAAACCCCAGTGGAAATATAAGCATCTTATCCACCTTTTAAGCACCTCTTCTGAGTGCCCCCACTCTAGAGCTATCTATTCTTAGTTCAGAGACCTTTCTGGTAACCTGTCTAATAAGCTTACTTTGCAGCACCTTAGCATCTAGCCTGTCCATGTATCTGATTCGCTGGCATACGATTAGATTATCAAGGGAAACTAGCACCAGTTCCACCTTTTGCGCAAAAGTTCTCAACCTTTTATGTTACCATATAATGATTATTTTTCTCTTTTGAGTAACTTCTCTGGGTTATTGCCATTTGGTCATGCTTGCATAATTTGCTTTAATGTCTTATTTCATGGAAGGTGATGCTATATTATGTTTCTTATTCATTTCTCACCATGTTGCTCTATCTGTTGCAGTGTTGCTTAAACTTTCTTTTCTGTTCACTTTTTATGTCAAGCAGCGCAACGTTTACGAATAGACCTACGTATGTGATTTATAAAATAGATGTAGCTTTCTGTTCCTTCATGCTGCTCCTAAAGCCAATTTTCTGCAGCTCTCCAATGTTTTCCGAGGAAACCATATGAGCATTGTCAGATCACTTCCTGTTCATTGATGATTAGAAGCTTGATTACAGCTACAATGTGCTTCTGCAGTTAGCTTTTAGATTTGTGGATGGAGATTTTCCTTAAGCCCTTCCATTTGTTTACAAAGAATAAACTTTGTGTCCAAATAGCAATAGTTAATATGCTGTTTCCACTGCTTCATTGGCACAAGAACTTCAAAGAATTCAGATTTGGTATAAATCTTATAATGCTAAAGTACAATTGCTATACAGGGTTTGTCAGTGTGCAGCACAACAAGTATGGGTCTCAAACTAGTTTGATGTTCTGGAATTGTTGTACACGGTTCCTTTTAGAAATAGCTGTGTGCAGGATATGGTCTAAACTATACCATACCATTGTACATTAGTTAGGTCTTAAACATGCATCTAGCCTTGACCCCATAGGAGCAGCTTCAATTTCAATTTAGATAAGTTCAAGGCTACAAATAGGGTATTTGGTGTTATTATATTAGGATATTGAGTTAATTCCTAGCATGCCATTAAAAAGTTCATAATTCCTTGTGTGCTTTTGATGGCACACCAGGAAATGCCATGGGTTTTGGGGTGCTGTTGTACTGCTAAGTCAGTTAGGCTACTCAAGTTCAAGTGAATATGTGGCTTCCTTTCCCAATATTTGTTTGCATATTTATTAGTCTCAAACTAAGAAATCTGCAGTCAACGTTCTTTATCATTGTGTTCCTAATATTTGTTGTTCCGATGAAACTTCTGGCATTTGAAAGTATGTCATATGTTCTGTGGATAACATGCATAATGAACATGTCTTGCTTTATGCCTTTATGTTCAGATTTTTTTTGTACCTATTTCTTTATGTTCTCAGTTCTGAGTAGATCACTCTGTTTTTGTGGACAGCCTAAGAAAGCTGAGGACAAACCCCAGGCCTAGTTGCCAAGTCAGGTTTCTCATTAATGTAGCATGGTCAAGTAGCAAAATGTTTCTCATCATTTCACGGGAAAACTCTCTGCTCAGTCCAACTTCGAATGGCTGGTTCAAGTTTGTTTTGTTTCCTCAGTTGGAGGTGTGCATGCGATTGTGCTTGATGTAACTCATTTCATATGAGCGCTGTAAACAATTTTCTTTGAAAAAAAGGAACTATCACAGGGAGCTGTAAACCATTTTATTTTAAAAGAAACTATCGAAGTATTGATGTAGTGTTTACTGCTCTGCAGTCGATCTCATCCGGCCTGTTGTTGAGCTGTTAAGAGTTGTTGATTGTGTAACAGGAGCTAATTTTCAACAGCTGGGCAGGAAAATCTATCGGCATGATTCTTGGTCTGCCCAAAGCCCAGACTGACTTGAAAGCTCGCATCAGGTGTAATCACAGGTTACATTTCGCTGCGGAATGTACTCGAACTTATCAACATATATTATTATTATTATTATTTGAGCAGTTCATTCAACATAGTAAATGGAGACATGAAAAATGCTATTGATCTGGTGCTTATGCCTTCCAGTAAATTAATCATTAAACTTGTCATATGTCTGAATAATAATGTAAGGGTCTTTTGAGTGAAATCACATGGCATAGAAAAGCTCAGTACAACGTGCAATGATACGTATGAAAATAGTGTTCAGTTCTGCCATACTTATTTTGCACGTACACATGAATTGCAAACAGACACATATAACATATAAGACATGTAACATAACTGATGGCATGCACAGGATTGATTGGTTATAGGAGTGGGTGATTGATCACCTGATCCTAACTCCACACCTACATCATCTTGTCTGATCTGAGCATTGATTCATCATCACCTCATTTCGTCACAACCATATGGTTAGTCAATAATGAGGAATGATCACGTCGAGCCAAAGCTCTGCAGGATGAACCCATGATGGTTTGATTTCTCAAGTAATCCTTGTCACACTGGAAGGTTAAAATTGGACGGAAGAACATAGCCATATATAAGAAATTAAGAAGATATCAATGGGAGCGATATAATTGGGTTGTCTGAGCCGTGGGTCTGTCAAAACCTGTCATCAAGTAAAGAACACTGATTAGCCTTCACAAAAATGCAAATGGAACTGCAAGCAGTAGTTACAGTGGTGGCGTTGAGAATCTTGCATGACGTTTAGAACCATGCAGGACAAGAACAACGTAACTGGGTAGGATATAATCAAGCACATGGAACATATGATAAGTTTTTTTATCATATATATAATACTTACCACAGATTCCCTCTTGGCTGCTCTATTTCCTTCAGCTTTGGGCAGTCGTTGATGTACAATGTATTTATGCTTGCAATTGCTTCCGGTCCACAGCCACCAATTGACACCAGGTCCGGACACGCCTGAATCTTCAAATTCTGCAGTGATTTGAGCTTACTGCTCCAAAGGTGACCTGGAATGGACACTATGCCTTGGCATTCCCACATCGTTAGCGATTCAAGGGAGCTTAGATTCTCTAGGCAGCTAGGAGACCAGGCAGAGAAATCCCCACAATCCAATAAGCAGAGCTTGTTGAGGGACGGTGGAAACACCGTTCCACTTTGCCAGTGGAGATTTGGACACCGTGAAATGCTTATTTGCTTGAGAAAAGAAAAACTCACAAGTCTTCCTGTGACCAGGGATAATGCGCCACATGACATAATAGTAATCAATACTCTCGATGGTAGGCAGGTATTCATGTGTTAGGAGGTCATCAAGACTTCCAACTTGTCGCAGAATTTGATAGTTAGTTGAGTGAGTAACGGGAATTTTCCAGTGCTGTGTTTGGCTCTGGCCCATCCAAGGGAAAGGTCAGTGGATATGTGTTCAGATTCTCTAATAAAAGTAAGAGATTGACAACGACTGATCTTGAGCTCCTGTACTAACGGAAGACACCACTTCTGTAGTTCTATGGATGCCAGATTGGAGTATGAAAAATCGAAGTAGGTCAAGGAGCTGCACTCAATGTTTTTTCCAAGAGTCCCACAACTTGTCAGCGTGAGTTTCTTTAGGGACGGCGCCAACAGATGTGTGATGTTTGGACACTTCCACACGTTCAGTTCTTCAAGGGAAGGGAAATCTTCAAACCATTCAGTTGGTACTGATTCTATTCCTGTGCAATCCGCAATTACTATTTTTCTGATGGCAGGTACATAAGTTGGTTGCAGAAATTGTTCCAGGCTTGATAAGTTTTGGCAACCTTCAATGCTTACCTCTGTTAATGATCTGAATACTGTACTGACTATACCATTATTATTGTCATCAACTGTCACAACAGGTAAGTCAGGAGATGACATGTCCTCGGGTGCATCACAACCACGAAACCAGCTTGGTAAATATTCACCTGGATAACCATTTAGGTGCACAGACTTGATGTTGGTGGGAGGCTGTAGAGCTTCAAGCACTTCAATCTCATTGTGCTCTGCAGGTCTCAACGAAGACCATACGAGGGTCAGACTGTCAAGAAATTCGTTCTTACTGAGTTCCACTCTTGCAGCAATATCTTTGCTGATTGCACCAAGATTATATATAGTCAAATCTCTTTTAACTTTTAAGAAACTAGCAATTGTGCCCGTGCGCTGCAACGGGAGAAAAAAAATCCGGACACAACTCTAGTGCAATAGAGATGTACCAAAACTCGTATTATAGCGTATTTATGTTCAACATCAATTATTCACAAAATACATTAAATTCCTAAACCCTGAGTAAATTTCCAGTGCTGGAAACACAAATTCCCATCTTTTTGTTTATCAAAATAATTTTTTCCACAGTTTACGATATTATTTGTATATTTTTTCTTTTTGGCGAAAGGCGTGCCAGACTATTATTGTTTTCTTGCACATTGCACCACGTACGCCTGGGCATGGGTCGTGCCGAGCAGACCTTGTGCCAAGTGCATCGTAGCTACTGCCTACTGCCCCGCCGCACAACCCACATGCGGTCAGTCTTGCCAATTTGCCACACGCACCAGGCCACCAGCGAGAGGAGCCCATAACTTTTTTTTTCCTCCGTCCGTCCCTCATGTTTCCAGCGGATAAGCTCTTCCAATCCTTCTCAGTTCTCACTCATCTCCATCTCGCATCGCCGGCCGCTAGCTCGTGCGCCTCAGGGTTTTTTTACCGTTCGTAACCGGTCCGGTTTGACCGGTTACCGGTCAAACCGGTCCGGTCCGGTAGCATAATAGGGCCGGTTACCGCTCAAATCCGACACTACCAAACCGCTCCTACTGGTTAACCGGCCGGTTTGACCGGTTTACCGGACCGGTTTTTATTCCCGAAAAAACCGCTACTGTAGCGAAAAATTTAACCCTGGTGCGCCTGCCAGAGAAGCTCCTGTGTGCGGAAGAACTGCGTCCCGCCAGAAGAACTCGTCGCCCAGCCGCTCACCGGCGCGCAGCCCATCCGAGCTCACCGGCACTCGAGCTAGCTGGTCACGCTGCGCCTTACACCGGAGGTCGCCGGTCGCCGTGCCGGTTCTCGCCCCCGCCGTCTGCGCCCGCAACGAGTTACCTGCACCAAGTCTCACATGTGCTGCCAGCGTCGCACTGAGGTTGCCCTCGCCGGAGTTTCTACTTGCCAGAATCGACAATTTGGCCCAAGCTCGCTCCTGCGAAGACGGCGCTTCACGCCGTACATGTGGGTCAGGATGATCCCATCTCCTCGATTTGGGTGGACGGGTCCGTCCTGCATATGAGGTGAGCATTCCCCATCTTGGTAGGTCCGCTCGCATGTTGGTGCGAGATTGTTAACTTTTAGACGTTTTGGGGATATAATTGTTTGGGATTTGACATTACTTCTGCAGCTCAAGATGATCTGAATTTGCTTTCCTCCTCAGATTTTGGAGATTTGTTAGACGGAGCGGGGGTGTTAGTAACACGCAAGAGAATTGCGAGCGTCAAAATCTTTGTGGAGCTGCACGTCCCTAGCAGCCTCAATTTATCTACATCTATGGATTCTTGGCCTTTGATTTGAACATTTTCCTCTTTTCCCTGTTCCTTTTCTATTCTATCTTGTTCCAATTCCAAATGAGTAGTCCTGTTTTTTTTTCAGGTTTTGGTCTTTGGTTTGTTGATTGTGCTCTATTCTAGTGGAGTAGAATTGGAGTCGGTTTGTCTGTATAAAATCGCACGCAATTTGTGAAGGTGGAGAACTCGGACGCAGTAGGCGGGTCGTGGGAGGAGGAAGGGAGCCAGCGGGGTCGTGAAAGGAGGAAGGGTGTGGGGCCTACATGTCTGGACGGACGAACCCAAATTTGTGGGCAGAAACGTAAATTGCTTTAGAAATACTTTTCTATTTTATCTTGTTCCAATTCCAAATGAGTAGTCCTGTTTTTTTTTTCAGGTTTTGGTCTTTGGTTTGTTGATTGTGCTCTATTCTAGTGGAGTAGAATTGGAGTCGGTTTGTCTATAAAATCGCACGCAATTTGTGAAGGTGGAGAACTCGGACGCAGTAGGCGGGTCGTGGGAGGAGGAAGGGAGCCAGCGGGGTCGTGAAAGGAGGAAGGGTGTGGGGCCTACATGTCTGGACGGACGAACCCAAATTTGTGGGCAGAAACGTTAATTGCTTTAGAAATAGGTAAGATTATTCATAAACCTAATTTGTTCTTCCGCCTCTGCAGCTTCAACTTCCATTTTAGGACCACATGATTCAAACTTTTGCAGATTGATCAGCTTAACGATGCCTCTGGGTAATTGTGCAACTTTGCAGCTCTTAGCATAAAAAATCTGCAAGTTATGGAGGCTACAGAATGACGAAGGAAGGCTCATCAAAGGGCAACTTCTGGATGTTTCAAGGTACCGGAGATGCTTCAGGTTGCCGATACTTTCTGGCAATTTCTCTGATGAGTCACAAAAAATAACACGCAGGCACCAAAGTTCAGTAAGCCAGTGATCCATCGCTGGTTTACTGAAAGGCTGGTTGCAAAGCAGAGTGCGCAGCTTTGTATACTTGCCTAAGCTTCATAAGTCAGAACACTTAACATTAATGATTGAGAGTATTGATAGATGGCGAACATTTTGTGGAACTTTTTCAATGTCAGTAGAATTCTTTATAATGAAGCATTCGTCCTTTGAAACAAGCTGTGCCATGTCATGCATCAAATCATGTATTACATATGCACCGCGAAGTTTCTGAAAGAAGGACCGGTTTGCAAGGTCTTCAAAGTATTGAGATCCAATATCTTGAAGTGGAATGTTACCTTTAGGTGCAATAAAACCTTCTGCTGCCCATATTTCAGCCAAACTGACCTTTTCAAATTTGTGATCTTTGGGATACACGGCACAAAATGAGAAGCATCTCTGTTAGACCCCTAGGATCTTTAGATGCACAAATAGCCGGGAACTTTGAAGGTACACAGAGAGATTAAAAGATGCATATGCTCGGACTACCATGAAGGTACACAGAGAGATTAAGAGGATCTTTAGATGCACAAATAGCCGGGAACTTTGAAGGTACACAGAGAGATTAAGAGATGCATATGCTCGGACTACCATGAAGGTACACAGAGAGATTAAGAGGATCTTTAGATGCACAAATAGCCGGGAACTTTGAAGGTACACAGAGAGATTAAGAGATGCATATGCTCGGACTACCATGAAGGTACACAGAGAGATTAATAGATGCATATGCTCGGACTACCAGTAGGGGTGAGAGAGAGGAGGGAAGAGTGGGGTCGTACCTTCGCCGCGGGGCGCGGCAGCGGCGGCGGAGGAGCTCGGCCCGGCCATCTCGTTCGCGTGGTGGAGGTTGCCCTAGGGCAGCGACGCGCAGTGCCGGTGCCTCTCCCTGGTCTTGGTGTTGGCGGCGCTTCCCGTCGCTTCTGCACCACCCAGACCGGTGGGTGTGTGGATGGGGGGCTGGTGGCTCGGGAGAACCTCGTGAGTCGAGCCGTTGGCCCCCACCCTATATGTAGTGCAGCGCGACAGGGGCCCGCCAACCATTAGGGTTGGGGCGCCCCCGATCAGGGCGCAGATCAAAGGGCCCAGTGGGCCGTTAGGCCCACTGGAGGGAGATCAACCTAACATTCTCCCCTTTGATCTCACTTTTAACTTTTGTACTCCGAAAGGACTCTTTTCAAAGTACTTTGTCTCATCACAGATGGACGCGTAGAGCATGCTTCATCGTCACGGAACGATAGAATCAACCAGCTACAACTCATCCCTCTGTTTCTGAAACAACAAAACTTTCTTCTTTTCAGGCCATTTGTAATCCAAGGATCATAGGGTTTCCCTTAACCCCATGCCGGCTAAGTGTTCCTTGAACACTTTGGGTGGTAAGCCTTTCGTTAGCGGATCCGTAAGCATATTCTTTGTCCCTATACGCTCGAAACTTATGGTGCGATCCTGGATTTTATATTTCACAATATAATACTTTATCTCAATTGGTTTGGAAGCATTAACCGACTTTGTTGTTGTGAGCATAGAATACTGCTGCTTTGTTGTCGCAGTACATCTTTAGTGGTTTTTGAATACTATCAACCACTCTTAAAACCGGGTACAAATTTTCTTAAACCACAATGCCTGCTCCAAGGCCTCATTACAAGCTATAAACTCCGCATACATCATAGATGATGCAGTGATACTTTGTTTTGAGCTTCTTCGTGAGACAACTCCCCTTGTGAGAGTGAATGCATAACCCGTGGTGGATCTATGTTTTCCCGCATAATCAGCATCTGCATACCCCTTATCTCTAAGAAGTCAGATCTTTTATAAGTAAGCATGAGACCTGTCGTGCCTTACGCGTAACGCAATGCTTTCTTTACCATTTTCCAGTGCTCTATGCCTGGATTATCTTTATCTACCAAGTACCCCGGTGACAAAAGATAAGTCAGGGCGAGTGCATACTTGCGCATACTGTAGGCTTTTAACAGCCGAAGCATGTGGAAATGCTTTCACTTGATCGAGCTCGTATTGGTTTCTAGGACATTTAAACCTCCATATTTTTCGCCCTTAACCATAGGTGCACGTGTGGCTTTGTTTGCATGCATATTGAATTTCTTTAGAATCTTTTCTAAGTATGCCTTTTGCGATAATCCTAATACCCCATTCCTTCTATCTCGGTGAATTTCTATGCCTAAGCATATGATACTTCACCAAGATCTTTCATATCAAAATTTGTGGAAAAAACTTTCTTTGTTTTCAGTAGCAGACTGACATCACTGCTAACAAGTAAAATGTCAAATTTCCCTTTCTTAAATTTCGCGTAAACGCAGTTGTCCTCTACGTTCACTATAAACCCAAATTTCTTTATGACACTGTCAAACTTTGAGTACCACTGTAAGGCTTGCTATAATCCATAAATGGATTTCTTTAGACGGCATCCCATATTTTCTTTGTCTTTCATGATGAAACCCTTAGATTGTTTCATGTAAACTTTTTCTTCTAATTCTCCATTGAGAAATGTCGTCTTTACATCCATCTGATGTAGTTACAGGTTATAATGTGCCACTAACACCATCACAATTCTGAAGGAATCTTTACAAGAGACTGGAGAAAAAGTCTCTTTGTAATCTATCCCTTCTCTTTGCGTGAAACCTTTTGCCACAAGTCTTGCTTTGTACTTTTCTATGTTCCCTCTTGAGTCATATTTAGTTTTGTAGACCCATTTACAGCCTACTATTTTGGCTCCTTCAGGAATTTCCTCCAGTTCTCAAACATTGTTGAAACTTATTGACCTTATCTCTTCTTCCATGGCCTTTTGCCGCTCCGATGTGTGAGGACAACTCATGGCTTCTTCATATGTCGTGAGATCACCCTCCATAGATGTCCTCGAAGATTGCAGATCTCCTGACTCTTTGAGACCTTCTTAGGCCCTCTTGTTGTGGTACATATTGTGCTTAAATCTCTGGCACGTTTTGTATTTCTATTTCTGGCACATTCTTTATGGGTGGTGGCTGCGGTGGCTCTTCCTCATGTGCAAAAGTAGTTTCTATCGGTTCCTGAAGGACAGGTTCCAGATTTTCACTCACAGTTGCCATGGGAGGAATCACAGCAGGCGCTGGCACCTCAACTGCAGGAGCTATCGGTGGAATCACAACCGTAGGTGCTGTTGGTGCAGCTACAACAGGTAACTCGAAGTAAGGTTCTTGAACCATTGGAGTAGTTACATATACCCGCTTCTTTTCAAGATCAATCTTTCGAGCAATCATGCTCCCCTCATCATGTCATCCTCTAGAAAAACAACGTGTCTCGTTTCTACAAACTTTGTATATCCGTTAGGACAATAGAAACGAAAACCTTTTAACTTTTCAGGATAGCCAATGAAATGGCAGCTCACTGTCTTGAGATCCAACTTTCCAATCTTTGGGTTAAATATTTTTGCTTCAGCAGGGCTCCCCCATACCCTCAAGTGGTTCAGGGAAGGCACTCTCCCTGTCCATAGTTCGTACGGTGTTTTAGGCACCGACTTACTAGACACTCTATTTAGAATATGAATGGCGGTTTTTTAATGCCTCCATCCACAATCCCATTGGTAAGGTGGAGTAACTCATCATGCTTCGCACCATATCCATTAAGGTACGGTTACGTCTTTCAGCTACTCCATTTTGCTGAGGCTCGCCCGGTGTAGAATATTGGGCTCTTATTCCATTTTCCTGTAAGAACCTTGCAAAAGGTACAGGCACTTGGCCATATGGGGTATGGTGACCGTAGTACTCCCCTCCACGGTCGCTTCTCACTATTTTAATTCTTTTCTCTAGTTGGTTCTCAACTTCTGCTTTGAATATTTTAAATTTATCCAACGCTTCCAATCTTTCTTTAATTGGATAAATGTAGCCAAACCGGGAGTGATCTTCAGTAAATGTTATAAACGAGTCATAACCATCTACACTTTTCACAGGAAAAAGGTCCACAAATATCAGTGTGAATTATCTCTAAAATTTTCCCGCGTTTCGTTTGGCGCCTTCTTTGATTTGTTTTACATATTTTCCTTTATGCATTGTTCTGAGTATGAAAACTCTTGCTGAGGTAGAATTTCATTCTTTACCAATGTTTCTATTCTCCCCCTCGAAATATGGCCTAAACGACAGTGCCATAATTTCGATGATACATTTTGAGTTCTCTTTCTTTTCTTTGTCGCTTTCTCTGACAATGATTTATCAACATTCACATTACACACGGAATGTACTTTATCACGTAAGGATAATAAATCAATCTCATCATGAAGGTATGCAACACCAACACAATCATTATTCATCCAAATGGCACACTTGCCATCACCAAAAAGACAATAAAATCCATCTTTGTCCAAACGAGAAAACTAATAAAGTTTCTTTAAAGCAAAGGAACATAAGGTTTATCTTTAATAAAAAATGAAAACTATCAACTAAGTCAAGGGAGACGTCGCCGACAGCTTCCACCTTCGCTTGCACTCCTTTCGCTACCTCAACGCATCTTGCGTTTCTTAGCATAGTCCTTTTCGTATGGAATCCCTGTAAAAAGTTTGCAACATTAACAGTTGCACCCGAGTCAATCCACCAAGTAGATTTAGAAAACTGTGTATACAAGGATTCATTTACAAATGAAATTACATTTACATTCTCACCTTTAAAAACCATCACATACTTTAGCCAATCTGGACAGTTATACTTGTAGTGTCCCTACTTGTGGCAGTGAAGACACATAGTGAAGTGGCTCTTTATGTTATCAAGGTACTCCGCAGTAGAGACACTCTCTTCAATCGAGCCCAAGAAAACCGGCTCAATTGTGTTCTTTATCAAGGCCATGCACTTTTTATTTGCAATGAGCCACTGTCTGTTTGAGAGGTTGTAAGCCTTCTCAAGGAGGGCATAATCCCTCTCCCTTTGCTGCCAATCTGCATCAGTCTCATTTTCAGCTCTCAGGGTTTTCAGTGGCTTTTCTGGCTGTGGTGTGGTGGTCACCCACTTAATGTCATTCCAGATGAAGGCGGAATCAATCTTTTCCCTCCACTCTTCATAGTTGTCTCCTATGAGAACCGGAATCTCTTTGAGACTAGCCAATAAGCTGAAATATTCTGAAAACCACAATTAAAGGTGAGAAAAATAACAATTGCATGCATTAATTCAACGTTGGTAAAAAATAATACATACAACTGTTTATGCAATTTAAATCTATATCACCGTTGGGCAGAAATAGAAATAAAGGCATATATCCTTTAAATCATGATATAATTATTAACAACGTTGGTCAGAAAATAATCATATCATAATCTGTGCAAAAATGAACTTTAATCCTTCTTCCAAATTTAATTATCCCGTTGGTTCAAATTAAATTAAAAGAACAACATATTAAACTTTGCAGCGGAAACATGAATAAAATTCATAATACTTTACTATTCAGGGGCATAAACTTTCAATTTTGTACTTCTATACATTTATCTCATTGGTTCAAAATGCATAAAAATACAAAATGTACAAAAACTATCAAAATACATTGAAAAATACCCTTGAAAAACATTCAAATAAATTGAAAAACGACATTGTTCACGGTCTTTGATTTCGGCCCACGACCAAAAACCGGCCCACGGCCTGATCGGCGCGCGCGCCTGGGCCCGCGGCCCGGCAGCCAATGGCTGGGCTGCCGAGGCGGCCCAGCGCCGCGCCCCTCTTGGGCCGTTTTCGGCCCACATAAGCCGGCGACGCCCGCCGACCGTCGATCCGTGATCGGACGGCCGAGCGGCGGCCGGGCGCTAATTACGCCGTATAAAAGGCGTGGCCGGCGGGGGGAGGGGGAAACCCTAGCCCCCATTTTCTGTCTTTTTGGTAATGGCAAGTGTGCCATTTGGATGAATAATGATTGTGTTGGTGTTGTATACCTTCATGATGAGATTGATTTATTATCCTTACGTGATAAAGTACATTCTGTGTGTAATGTGAATGTTGATAAATCTTTGTCAGAAAAAGCGACAAAGAAAAGAACGCGCCCGCCAACCATTAGGGTTGGGGCGCCCCCGATCAGGGCGCAGATCAAAGGGCCCAGTGGGCCGTTGGGCCCACTGGAGGGAGATCAACCTAACAATCCCTTCAAATGGAGGGAGATCAGTCCCCTCCTGGTCATGCTCCCACAATTCACTTGTCAGTATATTATTCCAATGTGTAGTGTCACGGCTAATCCCTAACAGCCGTCCAAGAGTTTTTGCAGCTAAAGAAGAACCTCTCAACTTTGGAAGTATTTCCTTACCAATCCGCTCCAACTCAGGATCCCCGTTGGAGCTTTCTGATCCAAATACACAGAGTTTGAAGAATTTCCAATAGACATCATCTTTCAAACCCTCGAGTGGGAACGAATCCATTGTACCCACCATATCAGCCACCTTCTGAGACCTCGTAGTGACAAGCATCATACTTCCCTGAAGCACATTTTTGAAAGGTGCACAGAATGTCTTCCAACACTTCCCATTTTCATCCCACATGTCATCAAGGACAATCAAGAATCTTCTCCTGTTCAAGCTACCTGCAAGATCAACTTGAAGAGAATTCAAACTATCCGTCATTGGTGCTTCCCTAGAAGCTTGTTGTAGGGCCTCTTTAGGCCGTGTTTAGTTGATAAAAACTTTTTGGTGAAAAGATTTCGGGTATTGATTTTACCAATTTAGGAGTAGTAAATGTAGACAAAAAAGGTGGAAAGTTATATAGATAGATTGGAAATCTCGAGACGAATCTAACGATGGTAATTAGATGGTAATTGATCCATAATTAGCGGATGGTTACTGTAGCATTACCATTGCAAATCATGGATTAAGTAGGCTCATTAGATTCGTCTCGCGATTTACAGCCTATCCATATAACTTTTCATCTTTTTCGTCTACATTTAATACTCCATGTATCTAAGATTCTTTTTTGATGTGATGGGTGAAAAGATTTCGTTTTGTAAAGGGCTTAGTTAACCTCTTGACATCAAGGTCATCTGACACACAAATCCAAATGATCAGGTCATAGTGAGACTTAACTTGCCGGTGGCTGCAAATTTGTTGAGCCAAAGTAGTTTTTCCAACATCCCCAATTCTAACTAGATGTCTTCTTCGGTGCTCCATACTACCCTGTGGTAGTATGGAGTATAGAGGAATGGGTAATTTGGTAATTAACATTCTAATTAAAGTTTTTTTTCTCTCTGCCGTTCCGAATACACAGCCGCCTTGCGCTGCCGATGCTTCCTCCTCCTCTCCTCTGGCTGACACCGTCGCCGCCTTGTGCCGCTGCCTCCTCCTCTATCTGCCGCTGCACCTTTCATCTCCAGGCCGCTGCCTCGTCCTCCTCCCCGTTTGTGGTCATGCGTGGCCGGCGGCGCCCACGCTCCGCCTACAGGACCTGGACGGCCGCCGCCATGTGCCTCCCTTGTCCGGCCCCCACCGCATCGGCCTCGTGGTCCTGCCTCCCTTGCCCAGCCGTCGGCCATTATGCTCGTCCTGGCCATTTGGGAAAGTTTGAGAAACTAGCTGAAAGTTCTCACATTGGTTTTATGAAATACTCCATGCGCTTTAGTTTCTTCAGGATTCCACCAGCTGTAGACCCATATAACATTGTCGCAGAACCTATAAATCAGATTAGGACTTCCCACGTTTCTAAATTTTAGGTGTTTTATGTTTCACATTTTCTGAAACTTGAAGCCTGACATTGTTCCCTTCTTTAAATGTGGACTGAATGTTTACTTACATTGCATCTTGTGATCAGATTTCACTCCACGAGAGCTCTCTTCAGATCTGTGTGGATAATTTTAGCTGGCTTAACTATCATTCAGGTTATGCAACAATGGAGACCGAACGGGACTGAAGGAAGGCGAGCAGACTCCAGGGAGAATTTTGAAGCGTGCAGTTCCTTTGTCCGAGTCATTCTGGAGTCTGACAATCTATCTCTAATCAAGCTCCTGAAGTCTGATCAAGGAAGGAGGTGCCCAATAGCAGGTTTATGGCATGATATACTAGACATAGGTAGTAGCTTTGCTTCATTCGAATGTATTCATGTTAGAAGGGAAGCAAATTCCTTTGCTCACTGCCTTGCAAGTTTAGTGTAACATCCCGCCTTCCC
The DNA here is from genome assembly GCA_015476505.1 of Urochloa ruziziensis. Lineage (NCBI taxonomy): Eukaryota > Viridiplantae > Streptophyta > Magnoliopsida > Poales > Poaceae > Urochloa > Urochloa ruziziensis. Next base: position 38,709,515 of record CM027123.1, on the reverse strand, counting down.
GAGGCCGGGCCCGCTTACACCTGGCAGCCCTATAGGACCTCTAGAATGCCCTCACATACCAACACACGTCTTTTCTGCGCACTTTGTCCTTCCTCATGCGCACTCGGGAAGAACTTCCCGGTCGGTCACCCATCACTAAATTGCTCCGGGCCAAGCACGCTTAACCCTGGAGTTCTTTCGAGATGAGCTTTCGGAAAAGAAGTTGCAACTTGTTGATATGAGTATTCTATCAATCCTTTACTATTCAGGGGCATAAACTTTCAATTTTGTACTTCTATACATTTATCTCATTGGTTCAAAATGCATAAAAATACAAAATGTACAAAAACTATCAAAATACATTGAAAAATACCCTTGAAAAACATTCAAATAAATTGAAAAACGACATTGTTCACGGTCTTTGATTTCGGCCCACGACCAAAAACCGGCCCACGGCCTGATCGGCGCGCGCGCCTGGGCCCGCGGCCCGGCAGCCAATGGCTGGGCTGCCGAGGCGGCCCAGCGCCGCGCCCCTCTTGGGCCGTTTTCGGCCCACATAAGCCGGCGACGCCCGCCGACCGTCGATCCGTGATCGGACGGCCGAGCGGCGGCCGGGCGCTAATTACGCCGTATAAAAGGCGTGGCCGGCGGGGGGAGGGGGAAACCCTAGCCCCCATTTTCTGTCTTTTTGGTAATGGCAAGTGTGCCATTTGGATGAATAATGATTGTGTTGGTGTTGTATACCTTCATGATGAGATTGATTTATTATCCTTACGTGATAAAGTACATTCTGTGTGTAATGTGAATGTTGATAAATCTTTGTCAGAAAAAGCGACAAAGAAAAGAACGCGCCCGCCAACCATTAGGGTTGGGGCGCCCCCGATCAGGGCGCAGATCAAAGGGCCCAGTGGGCCGTTGGGCCCACTGGAGGGAGATCAACCTAACAATCCCTTCAAATGGAGGGAGATCAGTCCCCTCCTGGTCATGCTCCCACAATTCACTTGTCAGTATATTATTCCAATGTGTAGTGTCACGGCTAATCCCTAACAGCCGTCCAAGAGTTTTTGCAGCTAAAGAAGAACCTCTCAACTTTGGAAGTATTTCCTTACCAATCCGCTCCAACTCAGGATCCCCGTTGGAGCTTTCTGATCCAAATACACAGAGTTTGAAGAATTTCCAATAGACATCATCTTTCAAACCCTCGAGTGGGAACGAATCCATTGTACCCACCATATCAGCCACCTTCTGAGACCTCGTAGTGACAAGCATCATACTTCCCTGAAGCACATTTTTGAAAGGTGCACAGAATGTCTTCCAACACTTCCCATTTTCATCCCACATGTCATCAAGGACAATCAAGAATCTTCTCCTGTTCAAGCTACCTGCAAGATCAACTTGAAGAGAATTCAAACTATCCGTCATTGGTGCTTCCCTAGAAGCTTGTTGTAGGGCCTCTTTAGGCCGTGTTTAGTTGATAAAAACTTTTTGGTGAAAAGATTTCGGGTATTGATTTTACCAATTTAGGAGTAGTAAATGTAGACAAAAAAGGTGGAAAGTTATATAGATAGATTGGAAATCTCGAGACGAATCTAACGATGGTAATTAGATGGTAATTGATCCATAATTAGCGGATGGTTACTGTAGCATTACCATTGCAAATTTAGCATCCAATGTAAATTTTCCTCTGTACTCATGGTCTGAACCCTTCCTAAATTGGATGAGGAAAGGGCAGACAGATTGTAACTCTGACCTAATTAATGGAATTCTCGGTTGCCCTCAAAAAAAAAAAAAAATGGAGCTACCTTGACATAAAGTGACTTTTATCTTCTTTTTTTTTAATGCAAAGTGACCTGGGACATATAACATCTGTAAAATTGCAATTCTGGTACATGGAAGTTTTTGAACGAACAGCTACATTGAAGTTGGGACTTTGGAGAGATGCAAATGATTAGCAATTGGCATTGTCGTTCATATTAAGTTTGCACATGCATCATGCCTGAGTTTTGTCAGTTAGTAATGCTGAAAGGTCACCGACAGTACTGCATTTACATATTAACTTGGCTGAATGCATTTGGATGGAATTGGAGGCGTTGCTTGGTGCCACAGCTCAACTCTACATGAGGACTTCAGCTTGTGTAATCATGCACATAAAACACAAAAAGGGTGAAGTAGTTTTTTTACATGCCATCACACTGGTGATCATCTAGCTAGATTTGTCTATTCGATTTATCTAATCCGACTCTCTTCTCAGAACGAAGGAGATCTTCAGCCGCAAAGCCAATGCAACCACCAACTCTTCTACTCTTCCTGAATTCTCAAGTTTTCCTAAATTCTTTTGCATCTTTCTATCAACTCTTCAACACGCTTGATCACTGCATGAACTGATTCCAGCAACGCATCCAGCTCAAACCTGAATAAGTTAAGAACAAGTTGGAACAACAGTTAAGAATTGAATCAACATAAGCAGGACATGCACAGGTTATAAAGAGAAACTAGGCCGATAGGCGCGCTCTGCGCGCCCGTCCGGGATGACGGGTACGGATTGATGTGTGGTGGATGTCGCTTTAGAGAAAAAGTTTCTGACCCCCTCGTTTTGTCTTCGAGTTTTCTCGAGCTTTTGCCAGCGCCGCCAGTGGCTCACGCGTTCGTCCGCGCCGTGCTATGCATGGACCGCGGCTGTCATTGCAGCTCAGAGGTAGAAGAAGCCGCCGCCGCCGGCCAAGAGCCGTGGTGCCACATCATCATCTCGCTCCCTTGCGTGTCGGAGCTGTGATCGTCCACGCCAAGGAGCTGGAGCCTGCTCCTGTCTGTGCTTGAGAACCGCAGCCGCAGCCCCCACCGCTCTGGCCTGCAGTGACGCTGGACTGGCTGACCAACCTTGGCCGCAACGAGGTGGAGTTGCTCGAGGTCGTCCGCCGCACGATTCTGAGCGGAAGAACTCGGTAATCGGTAGTACGGGCCAAGCAAGCGGGGCTGGTCAGGTTGGCAGGGCGCGTCGTCGCGGCCGCGTCCGGCACAACGCAGCCATGGCCTGAGCAGCTTGCTCGACTTTGCAGGGTGGGATGCCATGGCAGCGTCCGGCACTGGGGGCGGAGCAGCCCGCTGCAGCCGTGGGCCGAGCGAGTGGCGTAGTCCTGTGTTGTTTAGGCAGCGGACACGAGACGACGGCGCCGCGCGGCCGTGTCCTCGGCCTGCTGAGCATGCGCCACGATTACTGAGAGTGTAACGGCGACCCGTCCCTGGACCCGCTCAAGCCGGAATGACCCGCACGCTGGCGATTGGCTATAAAAACATCAGACGCAGGTCTCTGGATGTTTCTACTTGCATCACTTCCTCTCCAGAACCTCCGGCGACAGAACGCAGGACAGTCTCCCGTCGATGGCCCACCTGCCGGTGCCAGCTACAGTAACCCAGGCCCCCCTCCTTTCGCCGATTCTTGAAGCTTTAATATAGGATAGTAATAACTATGTGCCGATCTGTACAACAGCATTTCAAGTACATCTACGAACGACACCCTCTTTTAAGACCTTACCCTCTTTTGCTTTTCCTGATTGTTAGTGCCTTGCAGTGACATGACAGATTTACTATCAGCTGACGTTATCAGAGTCGGTATCTGCCCGTTGTCAGCGAAGTGGGTCTTCTTCAGCCCCATGCAGCACAAGACATGCTCTGGCAGCTCGTTGGCCTTCTGTGCCTGCAGGTTAAGTTTCAGACATTCAATCAAGGGCTTGCTTTCAGCCTAGAGCTGGAGAAAATTAAGTACCTGAATGGTTAGGCCAAGATCAAGAACCCCATGGTTTAGCCGCTCCCGAAAGGTCTTGAGCCCTTTTCTCGATATGAAGCTGAATCGATGCACATCGAGATCGATCTCGGAGTAGTTTGGACCCTATATTATCAGTGAAAACACACATTTTTTTTGGAGGAACATTTGATGTTTCAGTCAGATTGGGAGGACGCAGATTGCAGCACATGTTTGTTGACCGCTCAGACCGGCGCGCCGCCGCTGGCGGCCTCGCTGGGGAAGGGAGGTCCGGCCGCCCTGACCGCTCCGACACACGCGCCCGCCACTCGCCGCCTTGAGCCAGGGGAGGCAGGTCCGCCCCGGATCCGGCACTCCGACCTGCGCGCCCACCGCTCGCGCTAACCAAATGACTATATTAAAAAAGAAATACAAAAAATAAATGTTTCAAACATATTATAGTAATACCATATTTTTTCCATTAATACCCTTATACCACCGTACTACTCAGTCTATACCACCTTACACTACAGGTATACAATTAATTTGGACCGTTGGATCCTTTTATACTGGTCCTTTTCAAACACCAGTATAGGGTGGTATGGAGCACCGAAGAAGACCTCTCCAACTATAGGCAAAACTGGAACACTAGTCATTGTTTCTTCGCTATTATCCAAGGTAGTATAAACTTGGCTGCTTGTTGATGAACCATCTCCAGTTCTTGCTGTCTTTCTTTTGGAAGGGTACCTGCTACTAGTGGTATGTGCAGTGACTTCACTAGTGTTGAGGGCATTTCCTTGAAGGAGCTTATTAGTGGTATGTGCAGTGACTAACAAGCAATCTAACCGAGGAGTTGCTTGATGGATGCCCATTTCCTTGAGCTGGTTAGACAGATTATTTAGCCTTTTCTGGATATCAGGTATGCACATACCTGCTACTAGTGGTATGTGCAGTGACTAACAAGCAATCTAATAAGCTCCTTCATTTCCTTATCACGACCAAATATCTTTGCCTCAGTTCTTGAGGGCATTTCCTTGAGCTGGTTAGACAGATTATTTAGCCTTTTCTGGATATCAGTCACCTTGTTGAAGCTACCTTGAGTAACACTATTGAGGAAGTTAATTAACGGATCCAGCTGGGTGGCATTCCCCTCAACTGACACCTTAAGCCCGTGCCATGCGAACTCATCTAGAAGGTCTTCCGCATCATACACTGCATCTTTGAGTTTCGAAAGGAGGTCAGCCACACAGTGATCATGGATCCTCCACTGCTCGATTAATGAGGTTGTACATTGCTGGTAGAGTATCCCTAAGGCACTGAAGGTTACTCTGCAACTGCAGCACATCACCTTGAAGTTTGTCCTTTTCTGTTCCATTCCACTGGGACTGCAGAGATGACATGGCCGATCCAAGCCACTGGAATAAAGTGGCACACTCGTTGAGGCCACTAATTATGCCCGTGTTTAGTTCGCGAAAACATTTCGTGAAAAGATTTCGGGTTTTGATTTTATCAATTTAGAAGTAGTAAATGTAGACGAAAAAGGTGGAAAGTTATATGGATAGGTTGGAAACCTCGAGACGAATCTAACGATGGTAATTAGAGGATAATTAATCCATAATTAGCGGATGATTACTGTAGCACTACTGTTGCAAATCATGGATTAAGCAGACTCATTAGATTCGTCTCGCGATTTACAGTCTATCCATATAACTTTTCACATTTTTCGTTTACATTTAGTACTTCATGCATCAAAGATTCTCCTTTGATGTGATGGATGAAAATATTTCGGGTGGGAACTAAACATGGGCTATGTTCATATTGACTGGACTGTCTGCCCTGGACGAAACATATATAGAATGCCTTGAGTACTAGAGAAAAGCATCTTGGGTCATTTTTTAACAATAACAGTACACAAACGAAAAGCCGGGTGATACGACAAATACTTCATTGTTTACATTTTTTTTCCTATAAAAGAGCTCTCATCCTTGAAGCTTACTTTAAATCGAGAGTTCCTCGCCAAAAGGATTGTGGTTAAACATGCGCCGCAATTGTTAGTTTCCTATAACAGGGATACTAATCCATGAAATGTTTGTGTACCTCAACGGGAAACAAAAGTACCAACTGTACAAGAACAAAACGAAATTGGATGCGAGAGGTCTGTTAGGAAACTAGGCAATTTCCGATATATTTTAATTCCAAACTTCAGCAGGTAATTCATGATTAAAACAAGTGAAAGAGTGATAACATAGCATGTGCTTGTGTTCATGACTAAGACAGTATAAAACATGAACAACATACAGAACAGAGTAAGTTTAAGAATGTACCCAGGGGCGGGTCCGTTTCCGGAGGAACCGGATGCGCCGTTAGCAGCTAGATCAACCATGTTGATCGTGGGCTACCCTCAATCGGAGTAGTCGAACAGGTTGATGCAGCGAAGTCGTTGATGCAGTGCAGACGGCCGTCGGGATGTAGTCGCGCTGTTCACTTGGGGAACACAGGGACGGTCGCCGGGAAGTAGTCGATCACAGCAGCAGGTGGACGATCGTTGAGCAGTCGCGCACTTGTTGCGCTACCCAAAAACCTGATTGCCTAGCTATCCCGAGCAGGAACTCAAGCGCGGCAGGTTTCGGAGGCTCTGCTCTTCCAGCAGCGTGTGCGCGCACAAAGTGGAATGGGGGATGGTACAGAGAGCAGCGGACGCAGTTAAAATAGGAGAGGGAGAGGTAGGAATGTTAATAGCTCTAGTAACTGACGCTCAGCCATTGGCACTAGTAACGGAAGCACAATTGCACATTAACACTGGTAACTGCCCAACCATTAGCACTAGTAACTGAATCACAAATGCTCAGCCATTAGCACTAATAATTGTCTCGCAGTCAATGTTAAGAGGTGCAAAACCTAGCAACGCGTCTCGTCTCGTCTCGTCACGTCACGTCCGGCCGAGCGAGCGCGCGCGCGCGTGTGGCAACCCGGTGCTCCCATTTCAACTTCACAAGGGGTGCACAAATAGTCCACCATTTAAGTTGGTTACATTCCTTCTCAATTAACCATATGGGATTAACTACCTTAACCACCATTTGGTAACTCTTAGCATTAATTGTGGGCCTGAAATATTATTGATTTAATTGTTTGGAAATGGGCTAAGCCCAATTAAATCCAACAAGGTCAGCTCATTTTGTGTTCTGTACGTATATAGATCTGGGCCATGTTATTTGTGAAATTTGCAAGAAGATGATGCATACATAACAAAACAAGTGATGTCGCTTTGTATTACCTTTGGTGCGCCCAGTATTAATCAAGTGCTGACAGTATAGCTTGCAGTGCTCAATGGTTGAACAATCATGAATCAACTGCGGTTTGTAGAGAAAATAAAAAATCAGATAACTAGTAAAGACTAAAGCAAAGTGAACAGGTTGGATTGCGAGCAGCGCAGGATCACCTGTGTTTCATCCAGAGGAAAATCAGATCATTTTGCTGGCTTGCAAAAGGATCCGTCGTTGGAGAAGATGGATTTGGCTTCACTCTCCATGTTGCGACAGTGATTATACTATAATGCTGTATGCTGCGACATCTTCCAGCAGAGCTGAATGAATAGCCACCATGCATCTACTTCATTCTAGCAAGATGATTACTAGTAGCAGGCTTCAAGTGTACCCCTGTTTTCAGCTCTCGAGATATTTCCTTGTATGCAGTCCAGCAGGTCCAATTACCGAAGGGAGATAGTTGATACAGATAGGTGCATGCCAATTGTAATTGTCGACGTCACATGGGCGAGGATATATACTAATGAACAAAGAGGATAAAGTCGATCTATATTATTCATTGCAACTGTTAATAAAACAGATAATATGTTGAGAAAATAGTTGTCTACTCCCATGGAAGACAAAGTGGAGACTGTCTAAAACCACACAAAATTTGTGCGAAAAATCCAAAAACACATTAGGGGGCGATCTATGACGGCCGGGTCTGTGTAACACCCAAAAATCCATCACAAAAAGTTATTCAAAAAGTTTTAAAAAACATAATAATTGTTTTAGGATCATCTTGTGTTTGATGCATCCATGCTGCTGCATTTAATTTTTGAAGTGGTTCGAATTCAAATTTGGTTGAATTCGAATTTAGTTTGAGTGTTGTTTTGCTTAATCTTCAGCAAGTTCACTTTTGCCCCCTGATCTCCTCGGCCCGCTCAACTTCTCCCCCCCTTCTTCTCCTGGCAGCCCAGCCAGCAGCACCACGGCCCGCTACCGCGCGCTCGGCCCGCTTGGCCAGCCGGCCCAGCTCGGCCGCGCCAGCCGCGTCGAAGACGCCCCGCCCCCCTTTCCGCTTTCCCTTCGCGCGCGCGCCCCGCAGCCGCTTGGGCCTTTTCCGCCTTCACCCCGCGCCGCTGACAGCCGGGCCCCGCGTGTCATCTTCTTCCTCCGCCCGCGCCGCTCAACGGCCGCGCCGCCGCAACCCCTCCGCCTTCACAGCGCCGCGTTACTCCCCCGGCTGCGCCGCGCCGCACCAGTAACCGCCGCCTCCTCCCCTCCTCAAACCCGTAACGGCCGCCCCCCTTCAAGGCCCCCCACTCGCGCGCGCCATTAATGGCCGCCGAGCTCCCCCTCGCCGGCCACCCTTTTCCCCTCCCCTCGCGTCGCCCCCGCTCCCCTCCTCGCTCTATAAGTACCCCCACACCTCCGCCGAGCCTCCTAGCCACTTCCCCGCCCAAAATCGCCACCCAAAGCCGCCGGCCGAAGCTCGCCGGAGTCCACCGCCGCCCGCGCTCCTCCCCTTCAAGGGTAAGCCGCCGCCGCCGCTCCAACCCCGGTGAGAACCTCCTCAACCTCTTCCCCGTCGCCCTAGCTCCCTCCAGGGCCAAACCGCGTCGCGATTCAAGCTTTCTAGCTCGCGGCCGCCTCTTCTCCGGCGAAGCGCCGCCGCCTCCGCCGCCGCGCGTCGTCGCCCCCGCCGCCAGCGCGCCGCCGCACCCCGCCGGGCAAATCTCAGCCGCCCGCTCTCGATCCCAGCGGCCCGGATCAAAACCGACCAGGGTCAATACCGGTCAACCAGCCCGCGCCCTGGCTCTTTTGCAAAAGAGCCCCTGGGTTTTCTGGTATTTGCAGCGCCATCCAGCCCAGTTCAAAAATAATTAGAAAAGAGCCCCTGGTTCTTTCGTTTTAGCCCCTGTCTTTCTGTCTAATCTTGTCAGCCACCCTAGCTTAGTTCTTTTGCACGTTAGCCCTCCAGTTTTGATGAAATTAGAGTTTAGCCCTCGGTTTTTCTCAGTTTAGCCCCTGGAAACTAAGTTTTCTTACCAGCAGGTCCCTAAACCTTGTTTAGCTCATATCTTAGCCGTTTTAACTCCGTTTTGAGCGATTCTTGCGCTCACGGATTCGTCTCTGCGTAAGGAACAGTTTTATGTGCTTGTTTTGTTCTGTTTATTATTTTTGGTGTACTGTTCTTTTATTTATTTGTATTGCTTGTGTGTTCGTGTAGAGAACGTGAACTTCGAAGAAGGGCAAGAGCAGCATTTTGAGGAGGACCAACAGCAGTTTGCAGAGGAAGGCAAGTGGCTTCCCCCCCCTCATATTCCTTTTATAACCCAGAAATGTCATCTTAATTCACCTTTACATTTACATATGTTTTGCATAAACTTGACGGGTCCTATGTTAAGGATTGCCTAGATTTTATCCATATACCTTGTCAAACCGGGTTTTAATTTATGTTGGGTAGAAATGCTAGTTGCTATATGGTTATGGTGGTTTCTTTTGAACAAATGTTAAACTGGTTATATTTATGTGGAACTTTGGTAATTGCAAGAACACTTTTGTTAATCGGAACATGGAGAACCACCCGGGAAAACAGTGCATCCATAAGTGTCATATGGCTCTGACTTTGGCAATTAACCAAGTGAATTTAGTGCTTTATAATCTTACCTGAAAAGGGCAAGAGGGGTGGCATCGACGGGGTATAGCCCGGTCCTCTTGGGTAGCAGCCTTTGTTAAGGTGCTGACCATTAGGGAGGGTTATGCTCTGCGGTGACTAGAAACCTTAGCGGATTATTTTGTACTAAGTATATTTGGCGAAAACCTCAATGTGAATCCCTAGCCATTCACCTCGGAAGTGTCTAAGGGCCTTGCAAACCCGGGCGACATGGGAAACACTACTTATGGTGAAAGTGTACAACCTCTGCAGAGTGTTTAAAACTGATATATCAGCCGTGCTCACGGTTAAGAGCGGCCTGGACCCTCACATGATAATTAAACTGGAAGATGAAAATAAATTGTGGTTTCTTTGGTTCTGAGATGCTATGGTTTTCTTTATCTAAGGGGTTGGTATAAACTTGTACCTAGTAAATAGGCGCTTGCTAATAAAATATGACCAACTAAAAATGCTAAACGCCATAAACCTTAGCCTTTCCTTGGAAGCTTTGCATTTTCCCCCACATGCTGAGTACCAACCATAAGTGTACTCACCCTTGCTCCAACTGCTGTTCAGAAGATTCGGATGTTGAGGGTTTCTTCGATGACTTTGAAGATTTCTAAGGCAGGCGTTCACCAGTCAAGTGCTGTGGGAGAAGTCCGCTGCAGTTTACGCTTTAAGTTATCGTTAAACGTTTAAAGACCTTCGAGTCTTCCGTGAGAGTGTAATAAAGTACTTTATCTATCTTTACGTTTTGAACATTGTCTTATGATATTTTCACTGATGACGTCAACATATGTGTGTAAATGGATCCTGGCGCACATATGCTATGCATTCGGTTTTGTCCTCAAAATCGGGTGTGACAGAAGTGGTATCAGAGCTGTGTTGACTGCAGGACGCTAGCCTAGATAGAAATGGTCGAAATAAGGATTCATGATCTAGCAAGCCATTCAGCTCCAAAAACACTTCCTTATTTCCGCGTAAAAATCTATTTTATTTTGATTTATTTGTATCTCTTATTTCAACATATTTCTGAGTTTGTTTCTTAATCTGTCAGATGGCCAGGACTAAGCAAACTGCTCGCAAGAGTACCGGAGGACGTCAGGTTCGCATCGCCCCTCCTCAGCCAGCTCCTCCTGTTTCCCCCATGGAGGAGGAACCAGCGGAGATGTACTTCTACGTCGAGTTGGAGGATGGTCGCATTATGGAGATGGGACCGGACGGACAGCTGGTGACCCCCGTCGCTTCGCCAGCACCAGCTCCAGCATCACCCGTGCCAATAGAGGAAGAAGCACCAACACCACCTGCGGCTCCTGGTCCAGATGTCCCCGCACCTGCTGCCGCTGGAGGAGATCCAGATGACTCTGGAGACGATACTGAAGATGATAGCGAGATGAAGACGAAGATGAAGATGGAGATGGTGAAGGTGACTCCGATAATGAGGACGACGAACAACAACGACAACAACAACAACAACGACGCCCCCGACAACAACAATGAGGCTAATGGCAATCAAGGTGATGATCAGCAGCAGATGGAGGCGACTTGCGAGGTTATCACCTCGGCGGATGAGCATGGCTACCTCTCCACTCTGCTCGAGGACGTGCTGCATGAGTTGGGCAGCACCGTGAGGCCACTCTATGTTACCCAGCGCGTCTCCGACCCCGCCGTCGACGACTACTACTTCACCCGCGTTCACATCCGGGAGCGCATGGAGACTTCAGGAGGCTTCAGGTCTCGTTCGATGCACGACTCCAACACGCCCCATGGTACCTACGCCGCTTCCATCAGCGAAGCCGCCAGGAGGGCCTTATGGTCCATCTGCTACGAGCATCGTCTACAGCTGAGCATCACCGACTTCCGTCACCTTCCTCGTCGTCCCAGGGGCACCGAACAAACGAACGTGATGATGGGAGAAGCTGGAGAAGACCGCATCAACATCCTCACTCGCGTGACTGCTGCTTTGAACTCCGACCTGGATGGAGCCACCGCGGAGCTTGCACATACTCATGACCAGCTGCTGAAGGCCAACGCCAGGATTGCGCAGCTGGAGGCGCAACTTGCCGGACAAGAGCCATCTGAGAGCGCAGAGGAGGAGATCCCTTGCCCCGCTGCTTCACCACCCCGCAAGAGGCTTCGCTATGGCACTCCTGGTTCTATCACCGGCTTCCTAGGCTAGGCTCATAGCTTAGTTTTAATAAGTTATCTCGTTAGAACCGTTCCTGCGAGGACGTGCGATGTGTTAATGTTTGCTGTTTGGACAAATGGTTGATTTGGAGTTTTGTTATGATTGAGATGTTTTGTGGTGTGATGGCTGCAAATACATCATGAAATAAAATAGGTTAAGTCTTTTAAATTTAAATCTTAGCCCCTTTTCTTTCATCTTTCAAGCTCAATGCAATTCTGTTCACGTCATCTCTCAGACACAGCAGCACTGTTTGATTTTTAACCGAAGCTTCAGAACTCCGATCGACATGAAACCAATTGGGTTGGAATGAGGATTTAATAAGTTATTTCCTGGTAAAATATCGTGATTTTAGGACTCTCAGTTCGTGAGTTATGCACCCGTCTTTACAGAAATGAGAATCTGTCATAACAGCCTGACACAGTTAGCTTCTTTATTTTATATCTCGAGCTACAGACATTGGATGGAGGTGATTCAACTTGGGTTAGTTTCAGAATTTTATGAACTAACTCCTGGTAAAAATACACGATTTTTAGATATACTATCTAAGAGTTACAACTGATTTAGCGAGGAAGACAGAATCTGTACAATCTGAACATTTGTCAATCTTTCAATCTTTGATTACTTATGATACTTTACTCCTTTGTCTACACCGATCTGAGTCTTATGTTCCTAACAAATCAGATGGTGAACACCAGGTCTGGAGGAGGACAGGACGTTCCAAGTCAAAGGCGTGCACATATAATCAACCAGCAGATCCCGGCACTGCCGCCTCCACCGAATCATCAAGCACCGCCTCCCCAACCGGATCCAGCCATGGAACAGTTCTTCGCAAACCAGACAGCACTGCTGCAGAACCTCACCGCCGTTGTTCAAAATTTGCAAGCTCAACAGAACCAACCGCCACCAAATGCACCACCACCGCCACCACCGCCCAGGGACAAGCACCGGGAATTTATGAGTCATCACCCTCCTACTTATTCTCACTCATCTGATCCCTTGGATGCTGATGACTGGCTAAAGATCATCACCAAGAAGCTGGAACAGACACAATGCACCGATCGTGAGAAGGTTTTGTATGCATCAGGTCGTTTGGAAGGATCCGCATCTGACTGGTGGGATGCTTTCACCACTGCACATGAGACTCCCGACACCATCACTTGGGAAGAGTTCAGAACTGGTTTCCGTACACACCATATTCCAGCTGGTGTGATGAAGCTCAAACAGAGGGAATTTCTAGCATTGACTCAGGGTAATATGACTGTTAGTGAGTACCGGGATAAATTCACTCAATTGTCTCGCTACTCCCCTAATGAAGTTGACACTGATGAAAAGAGGCAGGAGCGTTTCCTGAATGGTCTGATAGGCCCGCTCAACTACCAACTGCAAAGCCACACCTTTCCAAATTTCCAGATGCTGCTAGACAAGGCCATTGGTTTGGAGAGCAAGCGCAAAGAGCTTGGTGAGCAGAAGCGAAAGTTTAAGTCTCAGGGGCAATTTAGTGGCAATAGCCGCCCTCGCTACAACTCACCGCAGGGGTTTCAGAATCGCTTCGGAGGACACAGTGGAAGCTATCAGCAAAATCAACAGGGTCAACGTTCCTCTCAACAATTCCAGCGTTTCAACCAACAAGCACCACGCACTCCCAACCCGCAGCAGAACCGGTCCGGCAACGCCACAGGTGCACCTGCAAGGGCTAACAACCCAGTCACCCCCGTTCAACCAAATGGCTGTTTCAAGTGTGGTGAAGTGGGGCATTATGCCAATAACTGCCCCAAACGCAACCCTCAGACTCCTCAGAATCAGAGAAGCAACGCCCCGAGGTCTGCTCAACCGTCTTCTCAAGGCAACAAGGGCCAACAGAACTTCGTACGTGGAAGAGTGAACCACGTGACTGCCGATACTGCCCAGGAAGCTAATGATGTTGTGCTCGGTACGTTCCTCATCAACTCTGTACCTGTATCAGTTTTGTTTGATTCTGGAGCATCGCATTCGTTTATAACAGATCAATTTGTGGCAAAGCATGACATCCCTAAACAACCTATGAGAAAGATGTTACTAGTTAATTCCCCGGGCGGCGAGATGAAGGCTAGTCACCTATGCCCGCGGGTCAATCTTAAAATTTTGGGGATAGATTTTCCATCCGACCTAGTGGTCTTAAAATCCAGTGGTATTGATGTAATTCTGGGAATGGATTGGTTAGCGGCATATGATGGAATTATTCAGTGTGCCAAAAAGTCCGTGTTACTAACCAGCCCTCAAGGGGACAAGATTGAATTTGTTGCTACTGGCTCATCTAAGGAAGAGAGTACAGCCAATCATCTAGAAGGAAAAGCGTTAGAAGATATCAAAATCGTCTGCGAATATCCAGATGTCTTTCCGGAAGACTTACCAGGTATGCCACCTGACCGCGATATTGAGTTCTCTATTGAGCTTATACCTGGCACTGCACCCATATCTAAAAGACCCTATAGAATGGATGTCAAAGATCTAGAAGAACTTAAGAAACAAATAGAAGAGTTGTTACGTAAGGGTTTTATCCGCCCTAGCTCGTCACCTTGGGGAGCGTCTGTTCTCTTCGTTGATAAAAAGGATGGCACCAGAGGCTGTGTGTGGATTATAGAGCTCTCAACGATGTGACTATCAAAAACAAATATCCACTCCCTAGAATCGAGGACCTATTTGATCAAATGAGAGGTGCGAAAGTGTTCTCCAAAATTGATTTACGATCAGGCTATCACCAATTAAAAATCCGAGCAGAAGATATTCCGAAGACAGCATTCACTTCCAGATATGGTCTGTATGAGTTCCTTGTGATGTCCTTCGGGTTGACAAATGCGCCGGCATACTTCATGTATTTGATGAATAAGATTTTTATGGAATACCTTGACAAGTTTGTGGTAGTTTTCATTGACGACATCTTGGTGTTCTCTAAGAGTGAAGAAGAGCATGAGGAACACCTGAGATTGGTACTACAGAAGCTAAGGGAAAACCAATTGTACGCTAAATTTAGCAAGTGTGATTTTTGGTTGAAAGAGGTTTCCTTTCTTGGACATGTTATCACCGATGGTGGAATCATGGTAGACCCAGGTAAGGTTCAAGATGTGTTGAACTGGAATCCGCCTCAGAACGTGCCAGAAATCAGAAGCTTTCTTGGATTAGCAGGTTACTACCGTAGGTTTATTGAGGGATTCTCAAAGATCGTAAAACCCCTCACCTCGTTATTGGAAAAAGGAAAAGAATTCAAGTGGGATGCCGCGTGTCAAGCTAGTTTTGAAGAACTGAAGAAAAGATTAACCACTGCTCCTGTGCTGATAATGCCTGATATCCACAAGGGATTTGACGTTTACTGTGATGCTTCACGTCTAGGACTTGGATGTGTTTTGATGCAAGAAGGCAGAGTGGTAGCCTATGCCTCTAGACAATTGAGAAAACATGAGCAGAACTATCCTACGCATGATTTGGAGTTAGCTGCCGTAGTGCACGCATTAAAGATTTGGAGACATTACATGGTTGGTAACAAATGTCAGATCTTCACTGACCATAAGAGTTTGAAATACATCTTCACTCAAAAGGATCTTAATCTGAGACAACGCAGATGGCTAGAATTGATTAAAGATTATGATTTGAGTATTCAGTATCATCCTGGTAAAGCGAACGTTGTAGCGGATGCTTTGAGTCGAAAAAGTCAAGCTAATGCAACCATAGCCAGATTGATGCCTCAAGAATTGTGTTGGGAAATGGAGCGACTTAACTTAGGGTTTCTTGCTCAAACTGAAGTCATGACCATGGAAATTGAGCCTACCCTCGAACAAGAAATAAGAAAGGGACAATTGACAGACGCCAAAATCAAAGAAATTAAAACCTTGATTAGTTTTGGAAAAGCTCCAGATTTTACTGAAGATGACCAAGGGACTGTTTGGTTCAGAAAAAGAATTTGTGTACCCGATATTGACCATCTTCGTGAGCTCATATTGAAGGAAGCACATGATTCAGCCTATTCTATTCATCCAGGGAGTACTAAGATGTATCAGGATTTGAAAGAGAAATACTGGTGGTATGGGTTAAAAAGAGATGTAGCTACACACGTTGCTTTGTGTGACGTATGCCAGAGAGTAAAGGCAGAACACCAAAGGCCAGCCGGTCTACTTCAACCCTTGAAAATACCCGAGTGGAAATGGGATGAAATTGGTATGGATTTTATTGTGGGGTTACCCCGCACTCGCGATGGCTACGACTCTATATGGGTTATTGTGGATAGGTTAACTAAGGTTGCTCACTTCATACCGGTCAAAACCACGTACACAGGGGCCAAGTTAGCAGAACTGTATATGTCAAGGATTGTGTGTTTACATGGTGTTCCAAAGAAGATAGTGTCTGATCGAGGCACCCAGTTCACGTCACGCTTCTGGCAAAAGTTACACGAATCAATGGATACAAAGCTTAATTTCAGTTCGGCGTATCATCCACAAACGGATGGTCAGACTGAAAGGATCAATCAAATCCTAGAGGATATGCTGAGAGCCTGTGCATTAAAGCATAGTGACAGCTGGGATAAAAGTTTGCCGTACGCAGAATTCTCTTATAACAATAGTTATCAAGCTAGTCTCAAGATGGCTCCATTTGAAGCTCTATACGGGAGAAAATGTAGAACACCTTTGTATTGGAGTCAGACGGGAGAAAGTCAGGTTTTTGGACCAGAGATTCTTCAAGAGGCCGAGAAACAAGTCCAAATGATCCGAGACAATCTTAGAACTGCACAGTCCCGACAGAAGAGTTATGCTGACACTCGAAGGAGAGAACTGACATTTGAAGTCGGAGATTACGTGTATCTCAAGGTTTCGCCTATCAGAGGTCTCCGAAGGTTCAAGGTTAAGGGAAAGTTGTCACCACGTTATATTGGTCCTTTTCAAATCTTGGAAAGAAAGGGTGAAGTGGCATATCAACTAGAATTGCCTGCTCGATTGTCAGATGTACATGATGTGTTTCATATCTCTCAGTTGAAAAAGTGTTTGAGGGTACCCGAAGAACAATTACCTTTGGAAGAACTCAATGTGCAAGATGATTTGACCTATACGGAACATCCTATCAAGATATTAGAAACATCCGAAAGAGTCACTAGAAGTAAAGTGGTCAAATGTGCAAAGTTCAGTGGAGTCACCACTCCGAGGATGAGGCTACTTGGGAGAGAGAAGATGAGCTTATCGCAGAATTTCCTCAGCTGTTTCTCAATCCTTCTGAATCTCGAGGACGAGATTCTCTTTAAGGGGGTAGGATTTGTAACACCCAAAAATCCATCACAAAAGTTATTCAAAAGTTTTAAAAAAATAATAATTGTTTTAGGATCATCTTGTGTTTGATGCATCCATGCTGCTGCATTTAATTTTTGAGTGGTTCGAATTCAAATTTGGTTGAATTCGAATTTAGTTTGAGTGTTGTTTTGCTTAATCTTCAGCAAGTTCGCTTTTGCCCCCTGATCTCCTCGGCCCGCTCAACTTCTCCCCCCCTTCTTCTCCTGGCAGCCCAGCCAGCCAGCACCGCGGCCCGCTAACCGCGCGCTCGGCCCGCTTGGCCAGCCGGCCCAGCTCGGCCGCGCCAGCCGCGCCCGCCGCGTCGAAGACGCCCCGCCCCCCTTTCCGCTTTCCCTTCGCGCGCGCGCCCCCGCAGCCGCTTGGGCTTTTCCGCCTTCCACCCCGCGCCGCTGACAGCCGGGCCCCGCGTGTCATCTTCTTCCTCCGCCCGCGCCGCTCAACGGCCGTGCCGCCGCAACCCCTCCGCCTTCACCGCGCCGCGTTACTCCCCCATCTGCACCACGCCGCACCAGTAACCGCCGCCTCCTCCCCTCCTCAAACCCGTAACGGCCGGCCCCCCTTCAAGGCCCCCACTCGCGCGCGCCATTAATGGCCGCCGAGCTCCCCCTCGCCGGCCGCCCCTTTTCCGCTCCCCTAGCGTCGCCCCCGCTCCCCTCCTCGCTCTATAAGTACCCCCACACCTCCGCCGAGCCTCCTAGCCACTTCCCCGCCCAAAATCGCCACCCAAAGCCGCCGGCCGAAGCTCGCCGGAGTCACCGCCGCCCGCGCTCCTCCCCTTCAAGGGTAAGCCGCCGCCGCCGCTCCAACTCCCGGTGAGAACCTCCTCAACCTCTTCCCCGTCGCCCTAGCTTCCCTCCAGGGCCAAACCGCGTCGCGATTCGAGCTTTCTAGCTCGCGGCCGCCTCTTCTCCGGCGAAGCGCCGCCGCCTCCGCCGCCGCGCGTCGTCGCCCCCGCCGCCAGCGCGCCGCCGCACCCCGCCGGCGAATCTCAGCCGCCACGCTCTCGATCCAACGGCCCGGATCAAAACCGACCCGGGTCAATACCGGTCAACCAGCCCGCGCCCTGGCTCTTTTGCAAAAGAGCCCCTGGGTTTTCTGGTATTTCGCAGCGCCATCCAGCCCAGTTCAAAAATAATTAGAAAAGAGCCCCTGGTTCTTTCGTTTTAGCCCATGTCTTTCTGTCTAATCTTGTCAGCCACCCTAGCTTAGTTCTTTTGCACGTTAGCCCTCCAGTTTTGATGAAATTAGATTTTAGCCCTCGGTTTTTCTCAGTTTAGCCCCTGGAAACTAAGTTTTCTTACCAGCAGGTCCCTAAACCTTGTTTAGCTCATATCTTAGCCGTTTTAACTCCGTTTTGAGCGATTCTTGCGCTCACGGATTCGTCTCTGCGTAAGGAACAGTTTTATGTGCTTGTTTTGTTCTGTTTATTATTTTTGGTGTACTGTTCTTTTATTTATTTGTATTGCTTGTGTGTTCGTGTAGAGAACGTGAACTTCGAAGAAGGGCAAGAGCAGCATTTTGAGGAGGACCAACAGCAGTTTGCAGAGGAAGGCAAGTGGCTTTCCCCCCCCCCTCATATTCCTTTTATAACCCAGAAATGTCATCTTAATTCACCTTTACATTTACATATGTTTTGCATAAACTTGACGGGTCCTATGTTAAGGATTGCCTAGATTTTATCCATATACCTTGTCAAACCGGGTTTTAATTTATGTTGGGTAGAAATGCTAGTTGCTATATGGTTATGGTGGTTTCTTTTGAACAAATGTTAAACTGGTTATATTTATGTGGAACTTTGGTAATTGCAAGAACACTTTTGTTAATCGGAACATGGAGAACCACCCGGGAAAACAGTGCATCCATAAGTGTCATATGGCTCTGACTTTGGCAATTAACCAAGTGAATTTAGTGCTTTATAATCTTACCTGAAAAGGGCAAGAGGGGTGGCATCGACGGGGTATAGCCCGGTCCTCTTGGGGTAGCAGCCTTTGTTAAGGTGCTGACCATTAGGGAGGGTTATGCTCTGCGGTGACTAGAAACCTTAGCGGATTATTTTGTACTAAGTATATTTGGCGAAAACCTCAATGTGAATCCCTAGCCATTCACCTCGGAAGTGTCTAAGGGCCTTGCAAACCCGGGCGACATGGGAAACACTACTTATGGTGAAAGTGTACAACCTCTGCAGAGTGTTTAAAACTGATATATCAGCCGTGCTCACGGTTAAGAGCGGCCTGGACCCTCACATGATAATTAAACTGGAAGATGAAAATAAATTGTGGTTTCTTTGGTTCTGAGATGCTATGGTTTTCTTTATCTCTAAGGGGTTGGTATAAACTTGTACCTAGTAAATAGGCGCTTGCTAATAAAATATGACCAACTAAAAATGCTAAACGCCATAAACCTTAGCCTTTCCTTGGAAGCTTTGCATTTTCCCCCACATGCTGAGTACCAACCATAAGTGTACTCACCCTTGCTCCAACTGCTGTTCAGAAGATTCGGATGTTGAGGGTTTCTTCGATGACTTTGAAGATTTCTAAGGCAGGCGTTCACCAGTCAAGTGCTGTGGGAGAAGTCCGCTGCAGTTTACGCTTTAAGTTATCGTTAAACGTTTAAAGACCTTCGAGTCTTCCGTGAGAGTGTAATAAAGTACTTTATCTATCTTTACGTTTTGAACATTGTCTTATGATATTTTCACTGATGACGTCAACATATGTGTGTAAATGGATCCTGGCGCACATATGCTATGCATTCGGTTTTGTCCTCAAAATCGGGTGTGACAGTCTGTCTCTGTTTTGTTCAGACGAAAATCATCCAAAGGCAAGCAGAAGAATGAAAGAAACCTGAGTGAGGCTAGTCGGCTTACACTGCTGATTTGTGAAAGGATGGATCGGTCGGGGCAGATCTGCTTCCCTAACACTCCCTTTTGCTGGCGTCTGTTTTTCCTGCAATGTTCAAGCAGAGCTGAAACCTGGTAGCCCGAGCTGAGAAGAAATCAGCAAGCCGTCGCGCATCTGCTGACTGCTGCACAGAAAACACCACTACACCAGAGAACTACGAGGGAAAGGAGGCTCGGAAGTCAAGTTACTTTCAAAGGGGGACTCCTGCTGGGGTATCGCCTTTGTTCCCTGCTTTCGGTGACTATCGTGTGTTTTGATGCCTTGGCGTCTTGCCGCGTATATGCGAAAGCGAGAGGAAGTTACCCTGGCCGGAAGTTACGGTGTTGCCCCTAGAGAGATCTGGCTACCCTATGTCGCGTTCGACTGGGATGGGATGGAGCGGGATCGGCGCAGACGCCCGCGCGTGTCGACGGCACTGCTCTGCTGCTGTCGACTGAAGGCCATTTGAACAGGCCATGTTCAGATAACAAACAAAAGTCAGCGACTTCAACCACAATTTCTCCCAATTTCATGTGGAAACATTTTAAACGGCCAATACAAATGTTGGAGAGGGCATATAGTACGAAAATTCTTATCTATTCAAAAGTTTTTTAAAATTCTCAGCCGTTTGAAAGTTACAAGCTTACGCAAAAATTATGTTTTTATTAACTGTAAATTCAGAATCACTACTGCAGATACCATTATTCTAATCAGCACATACGAACCGCCCAAAATGCCCCACTTCGTTTAAGTCATTCGAAGCGGTGCAGAAGGCAGTGCTACAATATTTCCGCTTAGAATAGTCATTCTAACCGGCTTTGGGAAAGGAGCCCCAATGCATCCTCATCCCTAAGTCGTTGCATAACAATGTCATGGGTTTTGGGGTGCTATTGTACTGCTATATCAGTTACACTACTAAGTTCAAGTGAATATTTGTTTGCATATTTATTAGTCTCAAACTTAGAAAACTGCAGTCAATGTTTTTTATCATTGTGTTCCTAATATTTGTTGTTTCGTTGAAACATCTGGCATTTGAAAGTATGTCATATGTTCTGCGGATGACATGCATAATGAACATGTCTTGCTTTAGAGCAACATCAAGAGACTCTCTAAATTCTTTCTAATTGTTAATTTTAGAGATTTTGTTTAAAAAATACCTTCCAACAGCTTCTCTATTTGGTTATTCAAACATAGTCACTCTCTATTCTGGATTTCTCGCTAGCAAAATATAGAAAAGAGAATAGCTTTTTAGTGTGCACACAAGATATAGAAAAGCTGTTGAAAAACGAAAAGATATAGAAAACGATTTTTATGCAAATGACTCTCCAAATGATTATTTAGAGAGTAAGATTTAAAGACACTCTTGGAGGTGCTCTTATGCCTTTATGTTCAGATTTTTATTGTACCTATTTCTTTATTTATGTTCTCACTCTGTTTTTGTGGACAGCCTAAGAAAGCCGAGGACAAACCCCAGGCCTAGTTGCCAAGTCAGGTTTCTCGTTGATGTAGCATGGTCAAGTAGCAAAATGTTTCCCATCATTTCACGGGAAAACTCTCTGCTCAGTCCAACTTCGAATGTCTGGTTCAAGTTTGTTTTGTTTCCTCAGTTGGAGGTGTGCATGCAATTGTGCTTGGTACTAATATACTACTGATATAACTCATTTCATATGAGCGCTGTAAACAATTTTCTTTGAAAAATGGAACTATCACAGAGCGCTGTAAACAATTTTCTTTTTTTTTATTTCACTCTTGATGTGTTTACTGCTCTGCATTCGAACTGTCAGGACTGTTGTTGAGCCGTCAAGAATTACTGATTGTGTAACAGGAGCCGACTTTCAACAGCCGGGCCGGAAAACCTATCGGCATTGTTGGTTTGCCCCAAGCCCAGCCTTGAAAGCTCGCATCAGGTGGGTTACATGTTGCTGTGGAATTATTCGAACTGATCAATAGAATTAATGGGACTAGATAAAAACGAATGCACAAGATATTATTAATTGAGCAGTTCATTCGACATGGTAAATGGAGACATGAAAAGTTATATTGATCTGGTGCCTATGCCTTCGAGTAAATTTGGAAATTGAAATATTTGTAGATTCAATTGAACCATTAAGCTTGTCATATGAACAAAAATGTAACAAAGTATTTTGAGTGAAATAACATGGTATAGAAAAGCTGCAATGATACAAGTGTGTTCCGCCCAACTTATTTTGCACGTACACGTCAATTGCAAACGGACACATAGCATCTAACATGACAGACGGCATGCACAGGGCTGTTTGGTTAGGGGAGTGGGTGATGGATCACCTTGTCTGATTCATCTCATTTTCTCACAAACACATGGTTAGTTAATAATGAGGAATGATCAAGACTCGTGATGCAGAACCCAACCACCCCCCCCCCCCCCCCCCCCCCCCACCCCAAAGCATGGGGCAAATGAGGCTTGGCGTGAATCCTTGTGTTTCAATATGTAACCTATCTCTACTCCGCTTTTCACCTCTTATTAAAAAATGCTGAACCCTCTTGTTTTTTTGAGCTTTTTTAGAAAAGGGAATATATGTTAATATTCGAGCCGCTGCATCGACCAATGCATATAGCTGTTCATTATTATAAGAAGCTCCGTGAAATGAATTGGTGGGATCCTCTACCACTGTTAGAGCAACTTCAATAGATTGATTTTCCCCTTTTCTATTTCCACTTTTCAGCTATACAGGGAAATGAGGATAAAAAATCTGCTCCATCAGATTGATTTTTCCCTTTCACCTTTATTTCCCCTTCCTCTCCTCTTTGATTTCTTAATCCGTTGCTCCTCTCTTTCTTCTCCCTTCCTTCTTTTCCTCTCCAGCCACACGATCCAGCATCCAAGAGGAGATCCTGGCCACCCGATCCTGCCCAATCCAGCCCCCTTGCTGCTACGTCCAGCCTCCTGCCGCAGCCGCTGGCGAGCCAAACTGCCCCGCGTGCGGGCATCCCTACCCTAGCCTCACGCCGCCCGCGGCCGTGCTTCATGGCGGCAGCCTGCGCGTTGTCACACCCTGAAATTCTCCAATTTCAGGATGTGAGTTTAAGCAAAATTAATACAACGATTTTCTCTCAATTTTAAAATTTTTCCAACATTTATTTATTTTACAGAGAATTTAGCTAGAAAGAAAATTAATTGTGTGTGTTTCTTAAAATAAATTAATTGTTCTCGGTGTGTTGCATTCATGTTGATGTGCATCTTGGTGTTTCCTGAGTGCTAAGATTTCAAAAATGCGTTCTTTAAACGTCTAGGTTTTTCCGAGAATTTTCCAGACTTTTCTGGAATTTATTCTCATCTTTTGAGAGCTAAATCTATTTAATAGAAGGCTCTAAAATCCTTTTCACGAGCTCCTGATATTTTATTTGGACTCCTCGTATCCCAATCTATCTCTAGGTTTTTTTCTAGAATTTTTGGGAGTTTCTTAATATTTTTCGTGCTTTAAAAACATTTTCTAGATTTTTTTGGAATTGTTTTCACATTGAAATGTATTTCTGGAAATTAATAAATCCTTTTCCTTAACGGATCGGGCCGGATCCTTTAGAACCCGACCCGACCCGCTCACCCTAACCCGCCCCGCTACCTCCTCGGGCCGAGCCTGCTCGGCCCGGTCTACGGCCCGCTCCGGCCCGCCAGAGCCCATCTGGGCTCGGCCGCCACGCTTGGCAGGCCGCCATGCCGCCGCCGGCCTTGGCGTGCGCGCCACGGCCACCCGGCTTCCGCGCGCCTATAAAGCCGCCGCCCTACCCCTGCGCGCATTGCTGCTGCCCCGCCGCCTCCCTCCGCCTCGCGTAGCGCCGCCGCCGCACCGGCCGGCCAAGCCAAGCGCCGCCGCCTTGGTCCGCCGCGCCGGGTGCCGCCGTTCACCACCAGAAGGAGCGCGCCGCCGAGCCGCACCCCTGCCGCCTATCCGCGTCGCTTCCCCGGTGCCAGAGCGCCACCGCCTCGCGAGAACCGAGCCGCCGTCCACCGTCTCGCCGCCGGCCAAATTCCGGCCGAACCCGAGCCCCTCCGCCGCCGGTTCGAGTCCCCACGTGACCCCCTCGGCCTTCTCTTTCGATTCCGTGCCCCGGCTGAACCAGGCGCCGCCCGACGCGCCGGCGAGGACCATCGCCCGACCGCCGGCGGTCACGAGCCAGAGGAGGAAGAAGAGGCGATTTTGCGATTTGATCCCTGGAGTATCTCGTAACTTTTATCTATTCCTCGTGTCTTGGAAAAACTACAGAAAACCCCCTAGATCTATTAGGTCTTTTCAATCTAACCCGCCCCTCACCTTTTTGCAGATCTAACCGTGGCCTTTTATCTTTTCGCAGTCACTATTCGGTGTGTCTGGCAAATCTTCTCTGCTAGTCCCTGAAGTCTACGGTTAATCACGTTCAAGTCCCTGCAGCCTTCTTTTAGGTATAACTTCCATGTTTTAAATCCGTTTCGATCCGTTTTCGTTTCGTTAGACTTTTAATCACTTAAATCACTTAAATCTATAAAGTTTAATTGGTTTAGTATTTATTGAATTATCTTTTCTGAATAAAATTTAATTAGTCTATATCTCGGCTTTATTAAATAATATTAACTTGATTAATGCTCACTTACAACTAGCTTTTCTAATTAAAATCAAATTAGGCATACAACGACTTTTATAAGAGAAAGTTAATATGATTAATGCTATTATAATTTATTTATGATAATAACATGACTAGTGGAACACGTTTGATAAACTTATTCGTTTAGATGTTTCATATGTCTTTCTTTTCTAAAGTTAAATGTTTAATTGAAGTAACATATACTTGAATATGTATAAATAAAATATGACTAGGTCTTATAGCGTCTTTCTAACATAAATGTATTTTGATTAATCTTAACATAGGGTATTTCTCTGAAGTATCCCTTACATCGACTTTTCCTAATTAAAATAAATGAAGCACCTAGCTCTTGTTTTGATAATTAAATCTTTCGATAGTTTATAATCGCAGTTCCAGCGTTCCCTGCGTCTTTGCGTTTGTAGCAACGAGCCCCATCGTTTAGAACGCTCTTTAAAAGCTTTTATTTTGATTGGTGTATTGTTCTTAGTTGTCTTTGTTTGCTTGCTCTAGAATGTTTGCTTTGCTTGGATGATTGCTGCGAGTAGAAGGAATTCGGTTCGAGAGCCTGAAAGAGTTGAAGAATATTCTGAGCAGCTATTCTCTAGATTTAAGGCAAGTGTGTTCTTGATATTTTTATCCCAATAACTATATTTAATCACCTTTGCATGTGCTTGCATTAAGTTTGATGGGTCCTATTAAGGTTTGCCTAGTCTTTCAGGATTATTCCTTGTCTGCCTGGGTTTATCTTTATGTTGGGTAGCATTGCTAGTTGCTATACTTGGGTTATGGTGGTTCTAATGAACATTAATGATAAACATGCTTTACTTTATGCTATATCTCTGGTTAATACAAGATCATATGATTTAATCGGAACATGGAGAACCACCCGGGAAAACAGTAAAACCATAAAACTAATGGGCTCTGGTCTTGGCTAATTAATTAGAGACTCTAGCTTGGGCTGTACTCGGGCAAGAGGGGAAGAGTTGACGGTGTATAGCCCGGCCCTTTTTGGGAGGAAGCCTTTGCTAAGGTGTGCCCATTAGAGAGGGTTATGCCTGCTTCGTCTTGGAACCTTAGCGGACTATCACTTGTTAGGGAATCTTTGTAAAGGCCTTGTTGCGTCCCTATGCGGTCACACCTCGGTAGTGTGATGCGTGTTTGGCCAGCACAGCGTGGTTGGGTTTAAAGTTCTTTTGGACTTTTACGCGACTTATGGTGAAAGTGTACAACCTCTGCAGAGTGTAAAACTGATATATCAGCCGTGCTCACGGTCAAGAGCGGCCTGGACCCTCACATGATAATTGAACTTGAAGATGGACTTAAATCGTGGTTCTGGTTGTGCCATGTGCTTACGGCGTTCCGTTTATACTAATGTGGTTTGGTATATATTTATATCTTAGTAATCAGGTGCTAATAA
This sequence comes from Urochloa ruziziensis, assembly GCA_015476505.1. NCBI lineage: Eukaryota > Viridiplantae > Streptophyta > Magnoliopsida > Poales > Poaceae > Urochloa > Urochloa ruziziensis. The sequence goes on along the minus strand of CM027123.1, from coordinate 38,683,510 downwards.
AAGTTTGATCAACTAAAATTGCTTATCGCTTTAAACCTCAGCCTCTCCTTGAATTAGCCTTGCATTCATACTTTCCCCATACTTGCTGAGTACGACATGTGCTCACCCTTGCTATAAACAATGTTGCTCAGAAGAAGGAAGTTACTGTGGAGTTCACTGAAGACGTTGCTGAGTGCTAGGCGTACGCAACCCCCGGTCGTCTGCTTGTGGAGTTGGAGCCTCTGTTTCCAGGATTTGAGCTGTGTAATACTCTGATTCATTTTCTTTTACGTGATACTGTCTCTATTATTCACTTTTTGTTCGCCGTATGTGTGAAACTTGATCCTGGCACACATACGGTGTGCACTCGGTTTTGTTTTGCAGAACCAGGTGTGACAAAATGGTATCAGAGCTGTATCGACCGTAGGACGTAAGCCTAGATAGCAATGGTCGCTTTCTAATGTCTATTTCACTATAAACATTGCTCATATCCCATCCTTGACCTTTCTCCTTGTCTACTTATCTCATCCTTGACAATTTAATTCACAAACTTAACTCTTGTTATTTATTACCCTTCCTTGTCTTGCTCTTACTAATTTTTTTTATCATTGTCAATCTATTTTCATCTTCCACTTGATCATTCATTCCCATGTTAATAGTTTTACCATTCTCAAATCTGTTCGCGTCACCGCTTGACCTTGCAGGTACAGTTTGAATTAATTCTGGAGCTACAGGTCTCGGTTTGAGGCGAAACAACTTTTGTTGGCTTCAGAATTTGATGATTTATTTTCTGGCAATTTTTCACGATTTTTGGACTTTCAGACAGAGAGCTATGTGCCTGTCTTTCCAAATGTCTGAAACTGCCATTATTGTCATCCTGAATCCAACTCATATAATCATTCTCTATTAATCGAGAGTATTAATTTACTCTCATTCACCTATGTTTGATCCTCTTCGAAATCTCCTCTTGACTTTTGGATTTCAAAGTATGTTTTCGGCTTATTCAAAACATCTAGATCATCCGTGTCACCTGTCCTAATTCTTGCCCCTCTCATCTGATGAATGGAGATACTATCAATCACAAGAAGTTAAGCTTGAGTAGTTGATGCTCGACAAGCTAAAGGACGCCTGCATCAAGAGTATTGAAGCTGAAGAGAAACCTCATGCTTAGGATAACCCTTTCTCCCTTACTAACAACGTTTAGATCGCTCTTGTCGTGCTGAGTGGTGGATTCCCGTGCTTGAATGATGATGTTTGTTTTATGATCATGTTTGATTTGATTCTTTGTATTGATTGTTGGTGTATTGTGGGTCTTATACTTACAATAACATCAGTTGCCTGGTTGGGATCTTCTTTTACCTTCCAACTCCTTGTCTTTCTCCTTTCTATCTGTGGTTTCGATGGAGATCATAGAGAAGCAAGCTGAAGGCAACACCAATGTCGACAAATAGAGATCATCATCGTCACCACTGGCCAGATGGAGGCAAGTTGAAGAAAACAAGAAAAGATGAAGAGTCAAGATTTTGCCTCGCTCGACGCTGATCCTGTTTAGCTGTCTCCTCCTTGTTTCTTCTTTCTTCAAATCTCGGGCCGAGATTCCTTTTAGGGGGTAGTTTTGTCACATCCTGAAATTCTCCAATTTCAGGATGTGAGTTTAAGCAAAATTAATACAATGATTTTCTCTCAATTTTAAATGTTTTTCCAACATTTATTTATTTTACAGAGAATTTAGCTAGAAAGAAAATTAATTGTGTGTGTTTCTTAAAATAAATTAATTGTTCTCGGTGTGTTGCATTCATGCTGATGTGCATCTTGGTGTTTCATGAGTGCTAAGATTTCAAAAATGCGTTCTTTAAACGTCTAGGTTTTTCCGAGAATTTTCCAGACTTTTCTAGAATTTATTCTCATCTTTTGAGAGCTAAATCTATTTAATAGAAGGCTCTAAAATCCTTTTCACGAGCTCCTGATATTTTATTTGGACTCCTCGTGTCCCAATCTATCTCTAGGATTTTTCCTAGAATTTTTGGGAGTTTCTGGATATTTTTCGTGCTTTAAAAATATTTTCTAGATTTTTCTGGAATTGTTTTCGCATTGAAATGTATTTCTGGAAATTAATAAATCCTTTTCCTTAACGGATCGGGCCGGATCCTTTAGAACCTGACCCGACCCGCTCACCCTAACCCGTCCCCGCTACCTCCTCGGGCCGAGCCTGCTCGGCCCGGTCTACGGCCCGCTCCGGCCCGCCAGAGCCCATCTGGGCTCGGCCGCCATGCTTGGCAGGCCGCCACGCCGCCGCCGGCCTTGGCGTGCGCGCCACGGCCACCCGGCTTCCGCGTGCCTATAAAGCCGCCGCCCTACCCTTGCGCGCATTGCTGCTGCGCCGCCGCCTCCCTCCGCCTCGCGTAGCGCCGCCGCCGCACCGGCCGGCCAAGCCAAGCGCCGCCGCCTTGGTCCGCCGCGCCGGGTGCCGCCGTTCACCACCAGAAGGAGCACGCCGACGAGCCGCACCCCTGCCGCCTGTCCGCGTCACTTCCCCGACACCAGAGCGCCTCCGCCTCGCGAGAACCGAGCCGCCGGCCACCGTCTCGTCGCTGGCCAAATTCCGCCGAACCCGAGCCCCTCCGCCGCCGGTTCGAGTCCCCACGTGACCCCCTCGGCCTTCTCTTTCGATTCCGTGCCCCGGCTGAACCAGGAGCCGCCCGACGCGCTGGCGAGGACCGTCGCCCGACCGCTGGCGGTCACGAGCCAGAGGAGGAAGAAGAGGCGATTTTGCGATTTGATCCCTGGAGTATCTCGTAACTTTTTATCTATTCCTCGTGTCTTGGAAAAACTACAGAAAACCCCCTAGATCTATTAGGTCTTTTCAATCTAACCCGCCCCTCACCTTTTTGCAGATCTAACCGTGGCCTTTTATCTTTTCGCAGTCACTATTCGGTGTGTCTGGCAAATCTTCTCTGCTAGTCCCTGAAGTCTACGGTTAATCACGTTCAAGTCCCTGCAGCCTTCTTTTAGGTATAACTTCCATGTTTTAAATCCGTTTCGATACGTTTTCGTTTCGTTAGACTTGTAATCACTTAAATTACATGTTAGTGATGTTGTTCATGATAGTTATGTTTTTTTAAATTAATTTTAAATATTAATTTGATTAATTGCTTATAGGCATATTTTGCAATTAAAATCTATATAGCCCTATAATGCGTGTTTTATAATAAAGTTTAGTTGGTTTATTAAATAATATTAACTTGATTAATCCTCACTTACAACTTGCTTTTCTAATTAAAATCAAATTAGGCATACAACGACTTTTATAAGAGAAAGTTAATATGATTAATGCTATTATAATTTATTTATGATAATAACATGACTAGTGGAACATGTTTGATAAACTTATTCGTTTAGATGTCTCATATGTCTTTCTTTTCTAAAGTTAAATGTTTAATTGAAGTAACATATACATGAATATGTATAAATAAAATATGACTAGGTCTTATAGCGTCTTTCTAACATAAATGTAATTCTGATTAATCTTAACATAGGGTATTTCTCTGAAGTATCCCTTACATCGTCTTTTCCTAATTAAAATAAATGAAGCACCTAGCTCTTGTTTTGATAATTAAATCTTTCGATAGTTTATAATCGCAGTTCCAGCGTTCCCTGCGTCTTTGCGTTTGTAGCAACGAGCCCCATCGTTTAGAACGCTCTTTAAAAGCTTTTATTTTGATTGGTGTATTGTTCTTAGTTGTCTTTGTTTGCTTGCTCTAGAATGTTTGCTTTGCTTGGATGATTGCTGCGAGTAGAAGGAATTCGGTTCGAGAGCCTGAAAGAGTTGAAGAATATTCTGAGCAGCTATTCTCTGGATTTAAGGCAAGTGTGTTCTTGATATTTTTATCCCAATAACTATATTTAATCACCTTTGCATGTGCTTGCATTAAGTTTGTTGGGTCCTATTAAGGATTGCCTAGTCTTTCATGATTATTCCTTGTCTGCCTGGGTTTATCTTTATGTTGGGTAGCATTGCTAGTTGCTATACTTGGGTTATGATGGTTCTAATGAACATTAATAATAAACATGCTTTACTTTATGCTATACCTCTGGTTAATACAAGATCATATGATTTAATCGGAACATGGAGAACCACCCGGGAAAACAGTACAACCATAAAACCATAAGACTAATGGGCTCTGGTCTTGGCTAATTAATTAGAAACTCTAGCTTGGGATTGTCTTACCTGTACTGGGCAAGAGGGGAAGCGTTGACGGTGTATAGCCCGGCCCTTTTTGGGAGGAAGCCTTTGCTAAGGTGTGCCCATTAGAGAGGGTTATGCCTGCTTCGTCTTGGAACCTTAGCAAACTATCACTTGTTAGGGAATCTTTGTTAAGGCCTTGTTGCGTCCCTATGCGGTCACACCTCGGTAGTGTGATACGTGTTTGGCCAGCACAGCGTGGTTGGGTTTAAAGTTCTTTTGGACTTTTACGCGACTTATGGTGAAAGTGTACAACCTTTGCAGAGTGTAAAACTGATATATCAGCCGTGCTCACGGTCAAGAGCGGCCTGGACCCTCACATGATAATTGAACTTGAAGATGGACTTAAATCGTGGTTCTGGTTGTGCCATGTGCTTATGGCGCTCCGTTTATACTAATGTGGTTTGGTATATATTTATATCTTAGTAATCAGGTGCTAATAAAAGTTTGATCAACTAAAATTGCTTATCGCTTTAAACTTCAGCCTCTCCTTGAATTAGCCTTGCATTCATACTTTCTCCACACTTGCTGAGTACGACATGTGCTCACCCTTGCTATAAACAATGTTGCTCAGAAGAAGGAAGCTACTGTGGAGTTCACTGAAGACGTTGCTGAGTGCTAGGCGTACGCAACCCCCGGTCGTCTGCTTGTGGAGTTGGAGCCTCTGTTTCCAGGATTTGAGCTGTGTAATACTCTGATTCATTTTCTTTTACGTGATACTGTCTCTATTATTCATTTATTGTTTGCCGTATGTGTGAAACTTGATCCTGACACATATACGGTGTGCACTCGGTTTTGTTTTGCAGAACCGGGTGTGACACGCGTCGCCCGTGTGCCGCCGCCCGCGCCATGCTCCGGCATGCGCCCCTGCTCCGCTTGCCGCCACTGCTCCGCGTCGCCGCCGTGCTCAGCTCCACGCCACTGCCCGGCCCTGTTCTACGGCACTTGCAAGCCACCACCGACGTCCTTTGCTCGGGAGGAAGAAGAAAGACTAGAGGAGAGATGTTGCAGCTGGCCGAGGAAGAAGAAAGAGCATAGGAGAGTTAAAAAGTAATAATTTACCCGCTAACAGACAGGCCCAATGCGTCACTAAATTAAAGGGGAAAGGGAAACTGATTTTACCACTTCTTCCAAAACATTTAAATTGTGAAAGATTCTCCTATAAGCTTTTTTTAGATAAGGAGATTTTCTCCTATAAGCTAAGAAAGGAGAAAGAGAAAAATCAATATGACCCCAGGATGGTTTGATTTTTCAAATAAAACTCCGTAGCAATATATAAATTATTTTTTATGTAACCCCCATCACGTTTGGAGGGTAAAACTGGACGGGAGAACATAGCCATCAGAAGATGATAATTGATGGGGAGCAATATTTATGGGTTGTCTGTACCGTGGGCCTGTCAAAGCCTGTCATCAAGTAAAGAACACTGATTAGCGAAAGGACTATTCTCCAAAATAAAAAAATGCAAATGAACTGCAGGGGAACAAAAAATTGGCCATAAACAAGACACATCAGCACCACAAAGACAGTGATCTCATGATGACATGCTGCGTTGGTTAAACTTTGCGAAGCCGACGATGGATATTTTCTTTTTTTATTGCAGTTGCATTTGCTCCACCAACAGCCACATGGTCTGGACAATGCCGAACCTACAATTCCCGGAACGAGACGAGCTTACTGCTCCATGGGGGTCTGCAATGAGCCTGGTCAAGGAATCCCCACAATTCCCTAAGATGAACCTTTCGAAGAGACGCTGGTTGTACAGTTCCAATGTTCAGGTCCATTAGATCAGACCAGCCTGTCATCAAGTAAAGAACACAGACTATTAGCAAATGATTATTCTCCAAAAACGAAAAATGTAAATAGAAACTGCAAGCAGTAGTCAGGGGGTGCTGGAAGTTTGGAGTTACTTTGGATCATGAAAATATAAAGGTTGCAGTTCACAAGTGTCCTAAAATACTTTTTGGATCATGACTTATGCTGCAACTAAGAGACATACGTACCACCGACTCCCGCTCGGTTGTTCTATTTCCTTCAGCTTGGGGCAGTCTCGAATGTATACTCCATTTATATTTGCAATTACTTCTGGTCCACCAATCGATACAAGGTCTGGACACCCTAAATCTTCAATTTCTGCAGTGATTTGAGGCTACTGCTCCAAAGGTCGCCTGGAATGGACGCTATGCCTTGACATGAACCCATGGTCAGTGATTCAAGGGAGCTTAGGTTCTCCAGGCAGCTAGGAGACCAGGAAGAGAAATCCCCGCAGTCCGATAAGCAGAGCTTGTTGAGGGATAGTGGAAACACCGTTCCACTTTGCCAGTGGAGATGTGGACACTGTGAAACGTTCAGATTCTTAAGAAAAGAAAAACGCCCAAGTCTTCCAGTGGCCAGGGATTTTTTAGAATAGGGAAATAGTCCGGCCTTAGCATCCGCATCTGGATGGTTACAGCCCAGAATACAAAACCAAACTGGTCCTAGACCAACAAAAGCGCTCAGGCCAAAAAAGTTCCAGCTGATCGTAGATCAGCCTGCATCAACACGTTCGGAGACACAACGAAGCTAAAGACAATTTAGGCACTAATCCTGAATGTAGAGTTCCACCCAAATTTGCTGAAGATCTCCATGACTGTTGTCTCCAGTTTTCGGCATCCCTCCTTCAGTTGTGACTGCGCTTCCTCTTTAGATAGCAGCGCCCAACTCCTCGTCCAGTAAGTCCCCCTGAAGATTACCTGCAAGAGAGAGTTAGGGATTGATCTTTTAAACACCGCATCATTTCTACTAAGCCATAAAGCCCAACAAAGAGCAGTAGCTCCAACCCGAAATCGATTTCTGGTTTTAACCGGAAGAAGCCTGAGCCATGACCCAAAGAAATCTTCTACACTACGAGGTGCTCTTACTCCAAAAGTTATATAAACTGCCCTCCACAAGGCCCTAGCAATGTGGCAATCAAAGAACAAGTGTTGGATAGTTTCTTCCATGTTACAGAAACTACATTTAACGCACCCTCTCCACATTCTTTTAACCAAATTATCCTTAGTTAAAATCACCCCCATTTTCAAGTACCACAAAAATACTTTTATTTTAAGTGGGATCTTCAGCTTCCACGAAGTGCAATCTGAGGCGAAGCCAAAATTGCACATCACATCTTTGTACAGAGACTGTACTAGACTGTACTGTAAAAACACGATTTTTTGTCAGGTTCCAAACAAAATTATCAGATTGATCATTCAAATGAACAGAAGCTACCATTGCTACCACTCCCATCCAATCCTTCAGTCTGTCCCCCCTCAAAGCCCGTCTGAATGATACATTCAAGGGAACCGTGCTTAGCACTTTTGCTACCGTTTCATTTTTCCTTCTAACCAGACTATACAGGTTGGGAAACGTAACTTTAAAAGCCTCGTTCCCTACCCATATATCCTCTCAAAATCTCGTTTGTTTTCCATTATTAACTTGAAAACTTCCTTTGTTGAGGAACATTTCTTTTACATCCATAAGGCCTGCCCAAAAATGCGAATCTCCTGTTTTTTTGACCACTTGAGTTAGTGTTTTACCGTTTAAATATTTCTTCCTTAAGACTGTTTGCCAAATCCCATCCTCATTTAGGAGTTTACAGAGCCATTTGCTTAACAAACACTGGTTCTGTACTTCCAAGTTTAAGATCCCCAAACCTCCCACGTTCTTCGGCAAACACATGACACTCCACTTAGAAAGCCTATACTTTTTCTTATGCTCGTCCGTCTGCCAAAAAAATCGGGATATAAAATAGTCTAGCTTTTTAAGAATTCCTTTAGGAATCTGAAAAAAAGACATCATGAACATGGGCAAACTCGAAAGAACTGAGTGTATTAGTACTAATCTTCCTCCAGCTGACAACATCTTCCCTTTCCAACTGCTCAACCTTTTCTGAAATCTCTCCTCAATTTTCCCCCAATCCTTATTTGATAGTTTACGCACATTCATTGGTATCCCAAGGTAAGTAAATGGGAAGGTCCCCTCCTTGCACCCAAAGAGCGTTACCAAGTCACTAACTGAATTCTTTGCTTCCCCAAAGCAAAACATCTCACTCTTATGAAAATTTATCCTTAAACCAGAGAGTTTCTCAAAAGCACACAAAACAAGCTTCAAACTTCTTGCTTGCTCTAAATCATTTTCAATGAAAAGAATTGTATCATCCGCGTACTGGAGAATCGAGAGTCCTCCTTCCACTAAATGGGGTACTAGTCCCCTAAATTGACCGTCCTCCTTTGCCCCTGAGATCAGAGTTGCTAGCATGTCTGCAACTAAGTTGAAAAGCATTGGTGATATCGGGTCACCTTGCCTTAGCCCTTTCTTAGTATGAAAAAACTCCCCCACTTCGTTATTAACCTTGACACCTACATTGCCTCCACTCACAATACTCTGAATCCAATTACACCACTTGGTGGAAAAACCTTTCATTCTCAACGTCTGTTGTAAAAATGGCCAGCTAACCTTATCGTAGGCTTTCTCAAAGTCTAGTTTAAGAATGATGCCACTTTGTTTTTTCCTATGGAGCTCATGTACTGTTTCATGTAGAATGACCACCCCCTCCATTATATACCTTCCACGCAAGAAGGCAGTTTGGGACGGTTTGATCACCTTACTTGCAACTCCATTAAGTCTATTCGCCACCACTTTTGTGAAAACTTTAAAACTCACATTCAGCATGCAAATTGGTCTGTACTGCTGTATCATTTTGACTTCCTCTTGTTTAGGTATTAGCGTTATTATACCAAAGTTTAGGCTAAAGAGAGGAAGATTGTTGTTATGGAAGTCTGTGAACATGGCCATTAGGTCGTCCTTGATCAGACTCCAAAAGACTTGGTAGAACTCGGCTGGGAAGCCATCTGGCCCCGGAGCTTTATTATGTTTCATCTGAAATATGGCTTCTCTAACCTCCCCCTCTGTGAACATACTAGTCAATAATTCATTTTCCAGTTGTGAAACTTGAGGAATATCACTCGCCATGGAGAAATTATTCCTTTCAGTGGGGCCAAAAAGACTTTTATGGACCCACTGAAAGGAATAATTTCTTTTTTGGCCCCACTGAAAGGAATAATTTCTCCATGGATATGACTTAATAATAATGTTCTCGATGTTAGGGATATGTTCATGTGTTAGGAGGTCATCAAGACTTTGCAGATTGTCACAGAATTCAATAGTAAGGTGAGTGAGTAACGGGAATTTTCCAGTGCTGTGTATGGCTCTGTTCCAGCCAAGGGAAAGTTCAGTGGATATGTGCTCAGATCCTCTAATAAATGTCAGATATTGACAGTTAATGATCTTAAGCTCCTGTAGTAATGGAAAACACCACGTCTGTAGTTCTATGCAAGCCAGATCGGGCCATGATAAACGCAAGGCGTGGGGACTACAATCGACGAGTTCTTCTAGCTTCCCAGGACTGAAGAATGAGCTTCTCTAGTGACGGGGCAACTAGAGATGTGAGGTTTGGACACTTGCAAACGCTAATTTCTTCAAGGGAAGGTAAACGTTCAAACCATTCAGTTGGTACTGATTTTACACCTGTGCAATCTGCAATGACTATTTTTCTGATGCCAGGCACAAAACTTGGGTGTAGAAATTGATTCAGGCTTGATAAGGTTGGGCATTTTTCAATTTTTAGCTCTGTTAATGATCTCAAAATGGTGCCAACTCTGGCATTACTGATGTCAGGTGTCACCATGGGTAACTTAGGAAACCAGCTTGGAAGATATTCACCTGGATAACCATTTAGGTGCACAGACTTGACGTTGGTGGGTGGTTGTAGAGCTTGAAGCACTTCAATTTCATTGTGCTCTGCAGATCTCAAAGAAGATCATCGCAGAGTCAGATTGTCAACATATTCTTTCTTCCTAAGTTCCAACTCAGCTGCTTGATCCTTGCTTATTGCACCAAGATTGTAAATAACCAAATCTCTTGTAACTAGGATTAAACTATTTATCAACCTAGTTTTCTCTACCCACTCTGCAGCATCGACTACCATTTCATGAATAGGTGATTCGAACTTTTGTAGATTGATTAGCTTACTCAAGCCTCTGGGTGATCTTTGAAACTCGCATTTCCTAGCATAAAAAATCTGCAAGTTGTAGAGGTTACAGAATGATGAAGGAAGGCTTTTGAAAGGGCAGGCTCTGGAGATTTCAATGTACCGAAGATGCTTCAGGTTGCCAATACTCTCTGGCAATTCCATCACGGACGCACAAAAAATGACACGCAAACACCGAAGTTTGCTAAACCAGCATTCAATCACTGAAGATAAAGTCCCACTTTTCAATGACTTGTTGCAAAGTAGGGTGCGAAGCTTTGTGCACTTGCATAGGCTCAATAATAAGTTGGAACCCTTCAAATCACTGCTGGTCAGTATTGATAGATGGCGAACATTTTGAGGAATTTTTTCAACATCATTTGCGTTCTTTACAATGAAACACTCATCCTTTGAAACTAGCTGGGCCATGTCATGCATCAAGGCATATATTACATATTTACCACGGACTTTCTGGAAGAAGGACAAATTTACAAGGTCTTCAAAGTACTGATCACCAATATGTTGAAGTGGAATGCTCCCTTGCGGTTCCACAAAGCCTTCTGCCACCCAGAGTTCAGCTAGAGTCACTTTCTCAAAATTGTAATCTTTGGGGTATACAACACAGAATGAGAAGCATCTCTTCAAATAGAAAGGTAAATACATGTAGCTCAACCGAAGAGCCGGCAAAATGTCAGTCTCCTTTTGTCTAAGCTGCCATAGTTCACTGTTTAGTATGTCATTCCAGTGTGCAATGTTAAGGCTCTTCCGTAATAGCCTTCCAATAGTCTTGGCAGCTAAAGGAGCTCCCTTCAACTTTGGAAGTATACATCTACCAACCGTCTCTAACTGTGGATCAATGTGATAATCCTCTGATCCAAACACACATAGTCTAAAAAAATTCCAAAATACATCATCTTTCAAGCCTTCCAATAGAAAAGACTCCATCGTGCTCTGTTAATGATCTCAAAATGGTGCCAACTCTGGCATTAACTCGTGCCATCTGAACTCGTCCAGAAGGTCATCTGCATCATACACTGCATCTTTGAGTTTCGAAAGGAGATCAGCCACACAGTGATCATGGATCCTCCACTCTGCTCGGTCAATGAGGTTGTAGGTTGCTGGTAGTATGTCTTGAAGGTATTGAAGGTCACTTTGCAACTGCATGACATCGTCTTGAAGTTTTTGCTCCTGTACTCCATTCCTCTGAGAGCGCAGAGATGAGATAGCAGATCTAACCCATTGGAACAAAGTGGCACATTCATTCAGGCCAAGTAAAAGGAGTGGTTCCACGTTTAGTAGATGATGGTCTCTCGATTCTGCAGTATGCAGATGACACAGTGATTTTTATGGACCATGATATTGAGCAAGCTAAGAATATAAAGTTGTTATTATGCTTGTTTGAACAATTATCAGGTCTTAAAATAAACTTTTATAAGAGTGAAATCTTCTGCTTTGGACAAGCAAGGGAGCATGAGTCCACATACTCACATATTTTTGGTTGTAAACTAGGCTCCTACCCCTTTAGATATCTAGGCATTCCAATGCATTACCGAAAATTGAACAATAAGGACTGGCGGACAATTGAAGAAAGAATTGAAAAAAGGCTGAGTGGATGGAAAGGAAAAATGCTATCAGTTGGGGGGAGATTAGTGATGATTAATTCCGTTTTGTCTAGTCTACCGATGTTTATGTTATCTTTTTTTGAGGTCCCGAGGGGAGTCCTTGAAAAAATTGATCATTATAGGTCACGTTTTATTTGGCAGTATGACCAACATAAGAAAAAATACAGGCTAGCAAAATGGGATGTATTGTGTCAACCAAAGGACCAAGGAGGATTAGGAATCTTGAACCTAGATACACAAAACAAATGCCTACTGACCATACTTCACACCCATCTCATCAAACACACGGTTCACTCGGCCCTTGTGTCGAAGAATTTTGCGACAGGAGGCGTACTCTTTGCAAATATACTGCCCCAACATAACGGCTGCGCGCCGCTCCACCTCTGCAACAATGGCCTCATCAGTGATATCACTTGGCCTCTTCAGCCCAAACAACGGGGAAGGGAAGACCCTATCCTCAAAACCAGCAAGCCTCAGTTCTCCAAACCCACAGGGCTGCCAGCCAGCACGAATAGGAAATATGCCCGCGGCAATGCTCTCGCAAATGGCGTCCTGGCCAGAGATAACTTGCGTTGCGTATAAAACGCCCTGTTACAGGGAGAATTTTTTAGCCTTCTTCGTCTCCAAAAAGGGAGGCAAAAAACACGGATCCAAACTACCCACCCTTGAAGCCAAAGGATACCCATAGACCGCACGACCTGATTCGTATCCCCAGTCGGAACGCGAATTTTCGCATACATCCAATGCCTATCCCAGTTCTTGGACCACTTATTTTTCTGGCCATACGCCAACTGCGGCGTCTCCATACCCTTAGCAGCCCGACGCGGGCAAAAAGTACAGCAACCATACTCCGCCTTATACACCTCGTCATCATCAGCAAAAACAATTTTCCTCTTCGAGATGTGCAGTTCTCTGTGACGCACGAAACAATCCAGATCAATTTCGCCCTTGAAAGTGCGACACGCCCACAAGAACTTGGCGAGGTAACAAAAACTGTTAGGAGTCAGCTGGTGCATTGAGACCTTGAACGCGCGAAGAATCTGGGGTACCAGAGGATCAACCGGAAACCGAAGGCCGGCAAAGAAGAACTCACGAAACACAACGCACTCGTCTTCAAGCGGCTCCGGTGTTTCCACATCACCAGCCGCACGGCACTCCCCAGCTTCAAAGTATCCTGCCCTCTCCATATCTTTAATGTCTGCATCCCTAACCAAGGAGCGCCCAAACCGGCGAGTAAAAGGCATCGAATCACCAACGAGATCTTCCGGACCCGCATCCACACTGCCCGTGTTCTCGTCCACGAGCTCCCCCTCCTCCACACCATCATCCTCTTCATCCCCTTCCGAATCAGCACCATCGCTGCCTCCACCCTGATTCGAAATCGATTCAGCAGCTGATTCGGAAAACGCGGCCACTTCCGCATCCGCTACCACGTCAACCTCTGCATCGCCAGCACTCCCTCCCCCTCCACAATCAAACAAGCAGTTTGTATTGTTTGAGCCATCTAGCTTGCGAATCAAGCCGAAAAAACATCGAACCACAGACAAACAAAAAACAAGGTGAATCTTAGACCAACACAAAAAGTGCAACTCACCAGCTATCACCCGAAGTCGACGCGCGAATCTCAAAGCAACAGTCGCAGTCGGCACAATCCTCCCGAGAACAAGGCAGACCGTCGTTTTCACCTTGTCCACCCCCCTATTTATAGGCGCGGTAAAAAACCTCATCGTTAACCGCGGCAAGCGAATCGGAACAGGCGGAAAACTGAACCAAACTAACATAGCAAAGGCAGCAATACCGAATCAAGAAACGCGACTCCAACAAGCAAGAGGGTGTCGTTTTCCCTGGCTTTGAGTCCCTTAAAGGTTCGAGGGTTCAGCTCGTTGGAGTCGAACATCACCCACGAGGGGCTGACTGTTGGGACACGCACCGCGAAAACTACACCATCTCGCTTGTTACCCAGGTTCGAGCGACCGAATCAGCCCCTGATCCGGTGTTGCCCAAGTTCGAGCGACCGAATCAGCCTATGATCCGGTGTCGCCCAGTTTCGAGCGACCGAATCAGCCTCTGATCCGGTGTCGCCCAGGTTCGAGCGACCGAATCAACCTCTGATTCGGTTCAGGCCGGTTTTACCTCAGGTCCGTTCCGGAGCACGGCGTGTGATCCGGATCGGCCTCTGACTTATTCTTCTAAGGTCTTTGATCCGAGGCATGAAGCGAAACATGCAGCCAGGTCCTTGAACCGAATCGACTTCCGATTCGGTTTTCCTCACCAGGGAGACCGAGTCGGAGGACCGAATCAGCTTCCGATTCGGTCCGGGGCTCGCCTTCGAAGGGTATTTAGTGTTCTAATGATTCTATGTCGATCAATGGTTGTCTGTTACAGGGCCAGCAAGGGGGCGCTCGAAGGGTCATTGCAAGGATCCTGTTCAGAGCACTGGGAAATGAAGCTGACGAGGCGCATCTGACAAGCACAAGTCGGAGTTGATCACTTCATGTAAAATCCCGTTTGTACCCAGTAAAGTAGAATATTCCTAGAACAATCGGAGCAGGTAGGGGTAGGAAAGGAAATAGAGACTGTATAGGATGTCTCCTGCCCCCTATAAAAGGAGAGGGCGTGCTTCATTGTAACGGTTCGGATTTTGCTCGTTCTCCCTTCAGTCGATTCACTCCCCTACCATCGAGCTTGTATTTTCGTGTTTGGCTCCTGAGCTCGCTTCTGAGCTAACAAGGTCCTTAATGCTACACCTCTCAATATTTCTTTTAGAAGATCATTAGTGGGGTCCAAGCTATTAGAGTGGCACAACCTAGTGAGTCAAATTTTGGATGTCCACCTTATCGAAGGTCGAGATACTTTTATTTGGTCCCTTAAAAAGAATGGGTTATTTACAGTACAGTCGATGTACAAACACCTAGTCAATACTAGAGTTAAAGTCACACAAGAAATTTGGCAAATGAGATTACCACTAAAGATTAAGATCTTCTTGTGGTACTTAAAGAAAGGGGTTATATTAACAAAAGATAACCTAGTTAGGAGAAATTGGCATGGCAACAAATACTGCAATTTTTGTAGTTCTGAGGAATCCATCAACCATCTCTTCTTTCAGTGTCACTATGCCAAATTTTTATGGCGTGTTGTACACATAGTATTTGGTATACCGCCACCAACAAGTATGAGTGATATGTTCTCTCAGTGGGTTAAACAGGGAGGGCATAAGCCAAATCTTTTGTTATTGACAGGGGCAACAGCTTTTTGTTGGGCGATATGGCTAACCAGAAATGAAGTGGTTTTTGACAAATGTAAACCAAAAACTTTCTTGCAGGTACTATTCAGAGGGACATACTGGCTCCGTTTTTGGGCCAAGTTGCAGCGAAGTGAATGTGACCAAGAATTCGTCATGTCGGCATGTCGGACCCTGGAGACGGCAGCATTGCATTTCTTCACCTCAAATGGATGGTCATTCAGTTTGAGAGTTGATTTTTGAATAGTTTTATTTGTCTAAAACTCTTTTGTGTGGGTGTAGCAGTATGCTACTACATGTAATAATTTTGGACTGATCCTTCTCATTGAGGAGGTTGAAGCCGCAACTATTTCCATTATCTAAAAAAATTATGTTCATGTTGCATTGAGTGGACTCCAAAGATTTTCACCTTTTCGTCTCTGCCCTGGGCGAAACAGAGGATGTATTGAGCATCAAAGAAGTATATCTTCGGACTCCGATCATATTTTAATGCTATCAGTATAAATGCAACAAGATAGTTGTTACGACAAATTTCTCTTTACATTATTTTTCCTAGCAAAAAGAGCCGTTATCATTGAAGCTTACTTTCAACTCCCGTGGTGTTGCCGTGTATGCAATCCAGCAGGCCCAAACATGAAAGGAAGAGGAAGCCTGCCATATCAATTAGCTTATGATGCTACGAAATAATAAACATACTTCATCGCCCAGTTAGGAGGGGGGTAATGAACATGCCATATCAATTAGTTTATGATGCTACGAAATAATAAACATACTTCATCGCCTAGTTAGGAGGGGGGTAATGAACATAGATGCAACTGATAAAGATTAAATGGGAGAAACAAAGATTAAACGTGTCATTGCAACTGATAAAACAGAAATTTCCCCAAAAATATCTGTTAAACAGATGAGTTAACTTTAGAAAAGTTTGTCAACCCACAGAGAAAACAAAGTAGAAACTGTGTAAGACAACACAAGATTATTGGGATCCGTTGTGATTCCTTTTTCGTACGCAATACTTGCAAATGAGACTTGGACAAATAAATACTACCTCCGTCCATAAATATATGACGTTTAGGACAAGCTATCTAGTTTAAACGTCATATATTTGAGAACGGAGGGAGTATCTAAGTATAGGAACAAGAGAGTGACGTACAGGAAGGAAGATCGCAGCTCGATCTCTTGCTGCGACGGCACTATCTGATGGCCAGATTAGCCAGCGATCCAGTGGTTTGGATTAGGGGCGTGTTTAGTTCGGAGAGAGAGAGTGAAAAGTACTGTTTCTATGGAAACGTGTACAGAGATAGAAATGGACTGACACAGTTTTTTAGGATGGAAAACTTTTAATAGAAAGAGAGGAACTAAACAGGGCCTAGACAAAATTTGGCGAAGTTCAAGAAACGACTATGCCCTTGTTTAGTTCCAAAACGAAATCTTTTCACCCATCACATCTAAGGAGAATCTTAGATGCATGGAGTATTAAATATAGACAAAAAGTGAAAAGTTATATGGCTAGGCTGTAAATCACGAGACGAATCTAATGAGCCTACTTAATCCATGATTTGCAACAGTAGTGCTACAGTAATCATCCGCTAATTATGGATTAATTACACTCTAATTACTATCGTTAGATTCGTTTCGAGATTTCCAACATATATCTATATAACTTTCCACCTTTTTCGTCTACATTTACTACTTCTAAATTAGTAAAATCAATACCCAAAATCTTTTCAAAAAAAGTTTTCATCAACTAAACACGGGGACCTGCTGCTTCCTGCGGTCCCGTAGCCCGACCTGCTATCTGGTCGGTCCACACAAAGCAGCAAAGGACTAGTGACCTGCTTCCTGGAAGCAGGGTTTGCAGTTTGCTATTGTCATGTCATGTCAATTATTGTCCCTGCAGGCGACGACGACTGTCCAGGTCTTGCCGTGCCACTCACGCACCAGCGACGCATGTG
Source organism: Urochloa ruziziensis (assembly GCA_015476505.1). Taxonomy (NCBI): domain Eukaryota; kingdom Viridiplantae; phylum Streptophyta; class Magnoliopsida; order Poales; family Poaceae; genus Urochloa; species Urochloa ruziziensis. Next base: position 38,666,421 of record CM027123.1, on the reverse strand, counting down.
AAAGCGAGGTGGGAATGAGCTTTAGGGATATGGAATTGTATTTATCAAGCCCTTTTAGCAAAGCTAAATTGTGCCTGACTCTTTATGTGCAAAGGTGCTTAAAGGTAGATACTATTCTAATTCCTCTTTCTGGGAGGCAGGCTGTACTCCTAGTGCTTCATACACTTGGATAAGCTTGATGTTTGGAAAGAAACTTCTGATTAATGGAGTTTTGTGGAGAGTGGGTAATGGCAGGACAATATCTATGTCACGATCACTGGATTCCAGGTGTACTACATTAGTTTGCCCAACAATCATACAACTCCCAGATGATCTTAAGGTGAATTTTCTAATCGATGAACAACAAAGGCAATGGAAGGAGGAGCTAGTGCGGGCATGCTACTATGAGGAAGCTGTTAATGTGATACTAAAAATTCCTCATGAGTCATAATACATGTGAAGATTTTGTGTCGTGGCAACTCACCAGATAAGGTATTTTCACTGTTAAATCAGCATACATGTTGGCAAAATCCAAATTTCTATATGTTCTCCAGTGCTGATGGTAAAGGAGGAGAATCCAATATTCAACAAATTACTGCTGACTGGGAACGCATTTGGAAAATAAATGCCCCTGAGAATATGAAAATAGTTTTGTGGAGGTTGGCCATGACTGCTTACCTACTGGACATCAACTTTTACATCGGCACATTCCTGCCTCTCATACTTGCTGTTATTGTGGACAGGTTGAGATGGTGGCTCATGCTCTTCTAAAATGTCAATATGTGGCAGAGATCTGGCGGGAAATGAAGAATTAGTGTGAAATTAAACGTAAGATTAATTTCTTTGTTTCTCCAAAATAAAGGTTGTTTGACTATTTGGCGAGTGCATCTGATGGCGAAGCAATTGCTATTACTATAATTATATGGCATATATGGGACACTAGAAATGGTTTCAGAAATGGGGAAAATGTAATACTTCCTCTGTTCCAAATTATAGGTCGTTTTGGCTTTTCTAGGTTCATAGATTTTGTTATGAATCTAGACATAGCGTTTATCTAGGTGCATAACAAAGATGATGAACCTAAAAAATCAAAACGACCTATAATTTGGAACGGAGGTAGTACATCCAAATCGAATTGCTGAAAAAACAAAAGCTTATATTCAAATGGTAATGCTTTCTGACAGTGTTCCCACTGTTTCCATCAGGTGCGAACCTGACGCTTCCATCCAGAAATGGGTTCCACCACGGTAGAGTGGGTGACACTACGCCAGAATCGATTTGTGCTGGCAGTGGTCATTAAAGAGTTGCCGCCCGCCAACACAAAGGCAGCAGGGCCCTTCAGGCTAGCGCCCGCCAGCACAGATGACATCTATGTTGGTGGGCCACATAACTGCCCGCCAGCACAGACCGTCCCCTCTGTGCTGGCGGGCGACATAACTGGCCGCCAACACAGAAGCCATCTGTGCTGGCGGGCCACATAGCCGCCCGCCAGCACTAATTTTGCCCTAAAAGCCGCGAGCTGCTTTTTCTCCAGTAGGCCTTCTCTTTGGAGTGTGCCTGAGATGCGCTCGGGTACAACTCCAAAATCACCAAATACAAGGGGGAAGGTTTTGATCTTGAATTCCTTGGATGAGGTGACTCTAAAAGGTAAGTTTGTGACATTTGTAGCTTCTTTTTCAAGATTAATCCATGCTTTAGAGCTTAATTTGTTTTTCTTTAGAAGAGGGCATCCATGATGTTTTTTCTCATTTATAGAGTCAATTGAGCTAGAATTTGTTTCCATCCTTTACTTGAATGATTAGATAGACATGATTCAACAACTAACTAGAAGTTTCAATATGTTTTTCTCCAAGTTGGAGCTTAAAAATGATCTAGATCTAGATCTAGAAAAAGTAGGACAGAGAGTATGAGCTTGATTTTTTTAGTTAGAGCTTGTTTTTTCATCTACAACTATTAGATCTAGTATTATCTACAACTAGGAGCTTATATTTCAATCTTATAAAATTTTAGGAGCTCAAGATTAATTTAGTATGAGCTTGATTAATTTAGCAGATCTAGTAAGAGCTTGATTAATTTAGCAGATCTAGTATTAGCTTGATTAATGGTGCAGATCTACTATGAGCTTGATTAATTTTGTTATTTGTAATGTTACATTTATTGTCATTATATATAGAAGCTCAAGATGGACAGGGCATGGATGTATGACATAAAAAGTTATTCGGATTCTTTTAGGTTGGAATTATCAAAGTTTATTGATGCCGCGAAAAAGCATGCTCAGAGTAACAAGACAAAGCAAATCCGTTGTCCGTGCTTTGCCTGCAAAAACATCATAGTATGGGAGAACACGACTGTCATCAAGACACATTTGATCCAGCGGGGTTTTATGGTTGATTACCAGGTTTGGACACACTATGGTGGGGCACAATTTACTGCTACCTCATGCGTCGACAATGTCAATGATGCAGTGCCCGCTGCCGCTGAAGAAGAAGCTGATGATGCCGATGATCATGGTATGATGCATGATGTTGATGGAAATGGTGATGGAAATGGTGATTTGCATGCTCAAGAAGAAGAGGAACATGATAATGATATGGAGGAAATGTTGCGTCATATTGAACCGGAAGTGTTGCTAGGTAGTGCTAAAGGGTTAGAGCACTTCGAGACTCTCAAGAAGGCCACAAAGGACCGTATATATGAGGGTTCTGGGAAGGAGTGGACAGTCTTGCGTTTCGTGCTTCATCTTATGATCCTTAAGGCTAAGTTCAGATGGTCAGATAACAGTTTCAATGGCCTGCTTACTCTTCTTGGTTAATTTCTTCCGAAGCCAGACTTTGTTCCAAAAAATACGTATGAAGCAAAGAAGCTTATCAATCCACTAAAAATGAGTGTGCAAAGAATACATGCTTGTCCAAACCATTGCATACTATACCGCGGTGACTATGCATCATTGACTAAGTGCCCAAATTGTCAGGCTAGCCATTACAAAAGTAATGCCAATTTTAGTGACGATGGTGTCGGATCCATCGTCGGGAACAAGAGAAAGAGGAAAGCAAAGAAAAGTGCAGGTTGTCAAGTAGAGGATGAGACTTGTATCAGTACTTAAACAGGTTAACGCAAAATTCCTGCCTTGGTGACGTGGTACCTACCAGTGGTTGACCACCTCAAGCGTTTGTTCTCAAATCCGAAGACTATTGAACTGATGACCTGGCATGATACTTGGACCATAAAGAATGATGGAAAACTTCGACACCCATCCGATGCTCGCCAGTGGAAGACTTTCGATGCCAAGCATGAACTATTTGGAGAAGAAAAACAGAATGTACGGTTCGCATTGAGTACTGATGGGATGAATCCAGTTGGTGAGAGAAGCAGCATACACAACACGTGGCCAGTGCTGATGACCATATTCAACCTTCCACCATGGCTATGTCACAAGCACAAGTACCTTCTCCTAACCATTCTCATATCAGGCCCAAAGCAACCAGTCATTGACATAGATGTTTTTCTTGAGCCATTGCTTCAAGATATGCAAAAATTATGGAACGAGGGGTTAGGATGTGGGATGAGTATCGACAGGAGCACTTCACACTAAGGGCCATTATTTTTGTTACCATCAATGATTCCCCCGCCCTATTTGCCCTACTTGGACAAATAAAAGGAAAGACGACATGCGTTGTATGTGTAGATAAAACAACATCTCTATATCTTCCGGGATCTGTAAAGACAGTGTACATGCGGAACGTATGCTTCTTAATGAGTATGCACAAATATCGAAAGATGAAGGACAAATTTGATGGCACCATTGAGAAAGATGATGTAGATGCAGCAATATTTGTTGACTCAGGAAGCATGGGAGCCGGATGTGTGATCCGAGGCCACAATGGAAGATTCTAGGCTGCAACAAGTCAAATCATTGATAGGGTAACTGAACCAGAATTTGCAGAGAATTGGTAGAAGCCTTGGCTACCCGTTCTGCAATTAAATTTATCTCTGATCAACACTTCAAGAAGGTGGTTATTGCCCCAGATTGCTTAAACTTTGTGAGAAAGCTCAGGGCAAAAGGAAGAGACAGGTCACATACAGGAGCGATCGTCCAAGACATCAAGATGATAACTACCATCTTGGAGGAAATTTCTTTTGTTTTTGTTAATCGGTCTTGTAACCAGGCAGCTCATATGCTTGCTAGATCAGCTACTCAGACAGCTGGTTCCATTTGGTTAAAGAGGCTACTCATCATCTCATACTGATGGCATAGAGGGGACGGGCTAATTTTGGATGGCATATAGGGGATCGGTTGTATTTTCCAATGGCACATAGGGAATTGCCTCTTTTTGGCGGTCATGGTAAATGTAGCCCCAGAGCCGATCTCGGGGTTCTACAAAACTTGTAGGGAATTTTGAAACGCCCACCAAAACTTTACCACGACCAATACCTTCGCTTTTTGATGAGTGATCTTTGAATAAAAAAATAACCAAGCCTCAGCATCCTAGATAGGATGCTTTCAGCCGAAATCTTACAGAAGCTATGTTACTCGTAGCACACGCAAGCATAGGTGTTCGTTCTCATCGAACCAAACTCAACAATCCCACAGCTCTGCAATTAACAAATTGTATAGCTAGACGTACCTTTAACCTTGCTTGGAGAATAATGTCTCCATCGAAGTTGTGGGACCTCTTTTAAAAATTATTGCTTTGGTCTCCATCCCAAACTACTACAAATTAAAGAAAGTCTGATTATGAAAGAAGCTCAACAAGCTCTAGCCCTACATACAGTGGCTAAATGCATTTCGAAGAAGTGGCAAGGGTTGGGCTATATGGGGTCTTAATTTGTGCCTATTGCACCTCACATGTAGCAGGCGTTTCAAAAATGTTGTATTAAAACAATCTGATTTGATCATAAAAATGTTTGGTTGATGGGCGGAATATGGTGAGCCCAACTTTTGAAGGTGTTTGTTTGGATGACATGTGGGATGAGATCATCCCAGTAGAGGAATATTGTCTATAGATGCGAGATGCCTGATCCTTCCAAATTGAGCGGACTGATCCATCCCACATCGACACCGACGTCTTCTCCATCTAGCACGTGGGTGAGTGGGCACGCGAGAAGCAGCTCCGCCCCGGTCCAGCGTCACCGGCTGGGCGAGCAGAAGCTCCACCTCCACCACACCAAGGCTTCCACCATCGCCAACTTTCCTCCATGGGAAAGGCTTCCACTGCCGTCTGCATTCCCCCGACAGGAAGATTTCCACCGACCTCCCTTTTTTGGGAATGTTTCCACCTACCTTTCCCTCGATAGGGAAGGTTTCCACCACAATTGAAGTTGTCATAGAGGAAAGAGCTTCCCCTGGGTTGAAGGCTTCCATCACCGCCAGCATTATCTTGATGGGGAAGGCTTCCACCATCATTGGATTTCCCCTAGGGGAAGTCTTCCACCGGCATTTCCCCATGGGGAAGGTTTCCACCATCGCGTGTTTTACTCAACATGGAAGGCTTCAAACGCCATCAACCTTCTCTCGAGGGGAAGGCTTCCACAGCCTTCCTCGAGGGGAGGGCTTCCACCGTCACATGCTCTCGATTTCAGTGTGTTCTTGACAAAAGGGAAATCCCTTAGCCATGATAGGGTTATGCATGTACAAGGAGCAGCCTTAGCTTGTTCTCAGGAGCCCAAGTTCCGTAAGGGCCATGCACATATATAAGTGCCCATTGGGCATCAGCCCCTTAGCTGCTTTAGGCCCTCTTTGACATGGCTCTAAGAGAATCAGAAATAGCAATAATCGAAACGGCTAAGTATCCGATTCGCTTACGTCTTCCATGTTGCTTTTCCCGATTTTTTTCTTTTCAAATCGGTTTTATGAATCTACCCAAATGCTGGGATAATACTTCTTTAAATATTTTCCATTCAAAGCTCTAGTAAACTCTTCTCCTTCAAGTGTTTCCAAAATGTAAGCATTGCCAGGAGCACAACGATTTATCCGATACGGCCCTTCCCAAGTCGGTGACCATTTTCCGAATTTGGAATTCTTTGATCTGATTGGCAACACCAATTTCGAAACAAGATATCCTTCAGAAAAATTCTTAACTTTAATCTTTTTGTCATACCATCGGGCTACACGTGCTTTGTCCTTCTCTATATTGCAAAAAAGCTCTCAACCGATGACTTGCCAAATCTTGTAATTCATCTTTCATTAAAATGGCATAATTTTTTGCTGTCAAATCATCTTGCAAATCAATGCATCTAGATCCAGTTCTAATTTCCCAAGGCAAAACAGCATCATGGCCATACACCAACTGATAAGGAGATAACTTGGTTGCACCATGACAAGCCATCCGATAAGCCCATAATGAGTCGTTCAAAGTAGTATGCCATCGCCTAGGATTTTCTTCGATTTTCCTCTTAATCAACTTAATTATCCATTTGTTTGACACTTCAGCTTGACCATTGGCTTGAGCATAATAAGGAGAAGAATTCAATAATTTGATCCCCATGCTAGAAGCAAACTCTTCAAATTCCCCAGAAATAAACATAGTTCCCTGATCGGTTGTAATAGTCTGAGGAATCCCGAATCGGTAAATTATATGCTCTTTTACAAAATCGATCATTTCAAATGATGTCACATTCTTCAAAGGAATAGCTTCAACCCACATAGTGAAATAATCGGTTGCAACCACAATAAACTTATGATTCCTACTAGATGGTGGATTTATTTGTCCGATCAGATCAATTTCCCAACCTCTGAACGGCCATGGCTTAATAATCGGATTCATAACTGATGCTGGAGCTCTTTGAACGTTGCCGAATTTCTGACAATCTTGACACCCCTTATAATATCAGAAACAGTCTTCAAGTATAGTCGGCGAAAAATATCCGTTTTGTCGAATTGTCCGCTTCATCTTAAAAACCGATTGATGGGCACCACAAACTCCCTCATGAATTTCTCCCATCAGGACTTTACTTTCTCAGCACCGATGCATCTAAGCAATACACCGTCAAGAGTCCGATAATATAAATTATCGTCCATTATAACGTATTTAATTGCTTGAAGGCTCACAAGCCTCTCAACTCTTTTGGATGGATCTTTCAGGTAATCATAAATTTCTTTCCTCCAATTATCATCAGCCAAATCTTGCAACATTATTTCTTGAATTGGCCGATAACCAGAAGCACTTTGAGTTAGCCGATTAGCTTCTTCATTATAATGTTTGGGAATATGCTCAATTCTCACCATCTTGAATTCTTTTAATAATTGGAGACATTTTTCCCGATAACCAAAGAGAATATCATCATTACAATTGTATTCTCCAGTTAATTGCTTCACAACTAACGTCGAATCTCCAAATATTTCAATAGCATTGGCTTTAATCTCTCTTAACAATTGAAGCCCCTTCAGCACCGCTCTATATTCTGCTTGATTATTCGTAACCGATTTCTCAATCGTCAAGGAAAATTCAAAGCTTGCCCCCCAAGGTGAGATGAGTACAATACCGATTCCTGATCCGATTCCACCTGACGACCCATCAAAGTATAAAGTCCAAGGAGCTGGCTCCACCACACTTATCTTTGGACCACAATGTTGTGCAACGAAATCGGCTAATACTTGTCCTTTTACAGCTTTGGCAGATTCATATCTCAAATCGAACTCAGACAACGCCAAAATCCACTTTCCGATTCTCCCATTCAAAATTGGCAATGATAACATTTACTTGACCACATCATCTTCACTGACGACAATACATTCAACCGATAGTAAATAATGCCGAAGCTTAGTGCAAGAAAAGTATAAGCACAAACATAACTTTTCAACAGGAGAATACCGAGTTTCGGCATCTAAGAGTCTTCTAGTCACAAAATACACAACTCGTTCCTTTCCTTCAAACTCCTGAATCAGAGCCGATCTGATTGCATGATCACCAGCCGATAAATATAATTTAAACGGCTTACCTTTCTGAGGAGGAGCCAAAATCGGAGGAGAAGTTAAATATTTCTTGATCCTCTCCAAAGCCTCTTGCTGTTCCTTCCCCCATACAAATTTCTGATCAGCTTTCAATTTTAACAACGGAGCAAACGGTTGAATCTTGCCAGAAAGATTAGAAATGAATCTTCTAATAAAATTAATCTTGCCGATCAAAGATTGAAGCTCAGTCTTATTTTCATGTGCAACAACCTTGTTGATCGAACTGATGCTCTCCTGGCTGATCTCGATGCCTCTCTCATTGTGACAGTCCAGGGCTTAATAGGATTGATAGAATACTCATATCAACAAGTTGTAACTTCTTTTCCGGAAGCTCATCTCGAAAGAACTCTGGGGTTAAGCATGCTTGGCTCGGAGTAATTTCATGATGGGTGACCGACCGGGAAGTCCTTCCCGGATGCGCATGAGTGAGGACAAAGTGCGCAGAAAAGACATGTGTTGGTTTGTGAGGATAGTCTTGAGGTCCTAGAGAGCTGCTAGGGTAAGCAGGCCCGGCCTCGGGGAGGCGGGACGTTACACTCATGAACCATAAAACCCAAAAATTGTCCAGCCGATACACCAAAAGCACATTTAAGTGGATTCATCTTAAAACCATGCTTCCTATTGCATTCTAATGTGCGGCGCAAATCGGCTAAATGCTCCTCATAACCTTCCGATTTTACTACCACATCATCAATACAAATCTCAACAATTTTGCCGATGATCTCATGAAAGATATAATTCATTGCCCTTTGATAAGTAGCACCAGCATTTTTTAATCCAGAGGTCATTACAACCCACTCATACAAACCGATATGCCCAGGACATCTGAAAGCAGTCTTATGAATATCTTCTATAGCCATCAGAATTTGATTATATCCTGCATTCCCATCCGTGAAACTGATGACCTTATGACCTGCAGCTGCATCAATTTGTACATCGGCAATTGGCATCGGATATCCGTCCATCGGCGTTGCCTTGTTTAAATCTCTGAACTCAATACATACCAAGAGCTTCCCATTTTTCTTGTAAACAAGGACTATATTAGAAATTCAATCTGCATATCGACATTGCCTGATGAACTTGGCATCTATCAATCGGGTAATTTCGGCCTTAATATCATCCAAGATTTTAGGATCACATCGTCGAGACGGTTGCTGATATGGCCGAAACCCCTTGCTTAATTGGCAACCGATGTTCAACAACAGAACGGTCTAAGCCAGGCATCTCAGAATAATCCCAAGCAAAACAATCTTTATATTCTCCTAACAAAGCAATCAACTTATTTTTATACTCAGGATCTAATTTAGTACTTACATACGTCGGCCTTGGTTTACTACCATCTCCTAAATCTACTTCTTCTAATTTGTCAGCCGACATAAATCCATATCCTAGCTTTCCTTCGTCTTCTTCATTCATTAAGAAAAATCTTCAGGACCGACTGCTTCGATCGGTTGTAAGCCAAAATCGGACATCCTCATGAAATCGGAATCAATGGCTGTCCGGATATGCAAGTCACTTCATAACTCAATGGGTATGCTTCTGCTGTAGCTATATTAAACGGAGCATCAGCTTTTACAACTTCCACCGAATCTCCAACCCATTGGACGACACATTGATGCATTATAGATGGAATACAACAATTGGCTTGAATCCAATCCCGACCCAATAGCATATTATATGACCCCTTACCGCTAACAATAAAGAAAGTGGTAGGCAAGGTCTTACTTCTGATTGTCAAGTGAACGCAGAGTGCCCCCCGAGCAGGAGAAGTCTTCCCTTCGTAATATTTAAGCATCAGATCAGTCTTCATCAAATCGGAATCCCCTTTGCCGAGTTTGCGTAAAACGACATATGGCATCAGATTGACAGTAGCACCACCATCAACCAACATCCTCGTCATTGGACTTCCATTGACAAATCCTTTCAAGAAAAGAGGCTTTAAATGCTGACGGTCTTCTTCCTCTGGTTTCTCAAAAGTAGCTAAGGCTAGATCCAAGGCCAATTGAGCAATTCCTTCCTTATTGTCCGATTCTTCAACTGGATCAACTGACGCCATAAATTCTCTTGGAAGAACGAACACCATATGAACATCGGCTGTTGGGCCTTCATCTTGAGGATGATCCCGAGGCTTAGCACGGCATACTTGATTTTTACCCGATTTGTTGTTTCTAGTACGATGTTGTTCTTCCGTCAATTCAATCTGCCTTAGCCTTTGAACGCGCCTTTTCTGTGACTTGGTCAATCCTTCCAGACACCATTGCGGCTGTGGCTCCTTGTTATAATGAATCGGATGCCGATTATGAATCAGTTCTCGCCCAGGATCTCTACGCATCGGCTCTTCATCAGGGACCCGATCATTAGCCATCTCTTCAAGTTCTCTACTCATGCGAGGCCTGTCCCCCAGCCGATCCGATATACTGACCCTTCTGCCAAGTCTTTCATGAACCAAGACCCGATGATGTTCTTCGTCATTTCGCTGATCACTGATAATCGAATGATTCCTTGGTTTATCGAAACACGGTGTTGACGCCGTTTTTCGACACGTCTCAGGTCCGGCGTCAGAAGAGGAAGAGGAAGAGGCCTTGAATTGGAATCGGATGTTGGGATTTAGGATCAGAATCGGAGCAAGTGAGATCGGGAGATGTCTGATTCGGATGATGAAAGAGTTGGCTGCCTCGTGGGCTTAACTGGGCCAATGATTGGGCCGTTTCATGTATCTTTAGTTAATAAGTCTTTTAGTTCATTACAGATAGTAATCTTTAGAGAGTTTCTTTCTTTTGCGTCAAGTTTGGTCATGTCATAATCGATTAGGAGTTTTGTAATTTCAGGGTATAAATATAAACCCTGAGGGTCGTGGAAAAGGTTCATCACACGATCAATAAACAAACCCTTTCTTTCCAGTACCTTTACTTTTCTGTACCGGCGGCTTCGCCATCCTTTTTATTTTTCTTCACGAGTTCTTTCGAGTTCGTCGGGCTGCATCGCTTCGATCTCTGGCTTCCTTTTAAGTTCCGTGTTACCGAGCAATTTCTAGGCTTTAACCTCCGGGTGTATCGCTGAGGTTTCGTCTAGATTTATTCAACAGTTATCGATATCTGCTAGATCTGCAAGTTTTATATCGATTCTTGTTGTTCTAGTTTTTATCACCAAGTTATCCAGCTTGAGATTGATTCTCGTCGGCTATTTATTTTGTTTATTAATATCATCATTACACAGCCGACCAAATATTTGTCAAGTGTTGCCATGGCCGTTTAGAGGATGGGGAATTGATCTGATCGGACAAATAAATCGCCATCTAGTAAGAATCATAAGTTCATTGTAGTTGTGACCGATTATTTCACCAAGTGGGTTGAAGCTATTCCTTTGAAAAACGTGACGCTATTTGAGATGATCAAGTTTGTGAAGGAGGATATAATTTACCGATTTGGGATTCCTCAGACTATTACAACCGATCAGGGGACAATGTTTATTTCTAGGGAATTTGAAGAGTTTGCTTTGAGTATGGGGATCAAATTATTGAATTCTTCTCCTTATTATGCTCAGGCCAATGGTCAAGCCGAAGCATCAAACAAAGGAATAATTAAATTAATTAAAAGAAAAATCAAAGAAAATCCTAGGCGATGGCATACTACTTTGAATGAGTCGTTATGGGCTTACCGGGTGGCTTGTCATGGTGCAACCAAGTTATCTCCTTATCAATTGGTGTATGGTCATGATGCTATTCTGCCCTGGGAAATCAAGACTGGATCTAGACGCATCGATTTGCAAGATGATTTGACAACCGAAAATTAAGCCATTTTGATGAAAGATGAGTTAGAAGATTTGGCAAGTTATCGGTTGAGAGCTTTATATAATATAGAAATGGACAAAGCACGTGTGGCCCGATGGTATGACAAAAAAGTAAAAGTTAAGAATTTTATTGAAGGAGATCTCATTTGGAAATTAATTTTGCCAATCGGATTGAAAGATTCTAGGTTCGGAAAATGGTCACCAAATTGGGAAGGTCCATATCGGATTCATCGGTGTGCACCAGGAAATGCCTACATATTGGAAACGCTCGAAGGAGAAGTGTTCACAAGAGCTTTAAACGGAAAGTATCTCAAGAAATATTATCCCAGTATTTGGGTAAATTGATGAACCAATTATAAATCGGGCATTGTTCATAACACACATACAAGGATAAATGAACCGGACATCGAATCGTTTCAATCTTTCCTAAATCCGATTCTAGCTGATTCGGAGGATACATGGCCGATGTGACATACATCGCCTTTAGTGCAAAAATATAAAATTACATAGTGTTCAAGTACTCCTAAATAATTTCAATTGCTCTCAGATAATTTTCATGTCGATCATGAGAAGCTGCGATTCTTTGTTTTTCCTGGAGAGCCCTGGCGGTGTTGTCTCGATCGTTTCGAGTGGTGTTTATGAGGTGTTCTAGGTTCTCTCGCAGATCTGCTCTTGCTTCCAGGAGGTTGAGCTGTTCTTCAAGCAGCGGGAGAGAAGAGACGAGTGCTTGGATTTGGCGATGAACTTCTTCGATTCCTCCTGGCGGTAAAGAGTTGGAGTTGATGGAGCGAAGCACTGGAACTATATCTTCTGGGAATTTTTACTTGATTTCTTCAGCATGAACCCCAAGGAAATATTCATCTCTTCGGATAAGAGGATTTCCAGCTTGCAAGGATGCGATGATTTCGTCCAATCGCTAATTTGAACAAGTAAAGATATAAGAAGATTGCTAAATACAAAAGCAAAAGGGAAAAGAATTGCTACCTGATGAAAAGACGCCATTCTTCCTCTGAGGAGAGATTTCTTGGTGAAGAGAAGGATTGGCCGATGGTGCTATTTATAGCAGGGGTTCGGCTAGAAAATTTATGATTTCATTAAATGACATTGGAATAAGTTACGCTGGCATGAAATCAATACGTATTAATAGTCTGATACCGAGTCAGGCAAGAAATAAATGTGATTCAGAAAAAGAGGCCGGGAAATCGGTCATATGAGTCTTGCATATCATAAAAAAGAGATAAAGAAAGTCAAATTTGCGGCGACTTAAGGAATCAGTTACAAAGCCCACGATTGTTTTAAGAGAAAAGATTAGAAGGCATTAACAGCAGGGATCGGATTGCATCTAGTGCTCGCTGGCATATCCGATCTACTTCGTCTATGACGCGCTGATGCTCTTCGATGGAACCTTGAGTCGATGGGATATTTCTGCGAACTTTGAGAGCATCGGAAGCTTGGGTCTTGAGGGTTTTATTCAGGTCTTCGATCATGATCAGGAAGCTGCTTCAGTTTGTCTTCTTCTTCCTCGAGTGCTTTGCTAACCGATTGAAGCTCCCTTGCCAATTCTACCTTGCGAGCTTTCAGTTGATCAACCTTTGGTACTATTGATGAGCGGCTCGATTCAAGGAATTTGATTCTGTCCTTGGTAGCATTGGCCTGATCCCTTTTATCTTCTGCTACTTTGATCAGTGATGCCTGTGGGGGATATAGTACCCGGGTACCTCACGAGCAAGCCTGGCAGCCCACCAAAAGGGGGCGGCCCAGCCCACTATTCTGGACCTGATGACGTGCGGAACAAGTCGGCGCACGAAGGAAGGATCTGGAAGGAGAAGTTCTAGTTGGAATAGGAATTATTGTAAAAAGGAAAGGATTCTTAGAGATAGGATCGGCTACAAACCGACTTGTAACCCTGCCCCCCGATATATAAGGCGGGCAGGGACCCCCTCCAAAACAACTCAACTCACCACATCTCAACTCATAGCGAAATCCACGCAATACAACACCCCAAAATAGGACGTAGGGTATTACGTCGAGTCGACGGCCCGAACCTGTCTAAACCCCTGTGTCTGTCCAACCTAACCATCTTGCTTCCGATCTTTGCGATCTTCCCAGCAATACAAATCACTTCCATGGGCTACCCCATGGAAGACTGCCGGAGATAATATCACCGACAGTGGCGCGCCAGGTAGGGGGTATCACCGAGATCAATCTGGTAAGCTTGATGGATCGTGTCAAAATCTTAGACAGCTGCAATCTCCCGGACGTCGACGGACTCGAGATCCAGTTCGGGGACGTCACCACCGCCGCCTTGGATACCCAAGCGGCAGGAGCTACGGTCGCCACGGAGGTCTCCTCTCTGGCGCCGACTTCGGCCGTCATGGCCCAATCCGGTCCGATCGCATCTGATCGTGCCGGTTCTACCCCGCTGAGTCCATCGCAAAATGCGAGACCCAACCAGTCGGGAACAGATCTACAATCACTCGGTTCCGATCCGGCTCCTGAGAGTCGCGTCGCCGAGTCATCTCAGAGCGTAAACGCTCAACCGACGCGCGTCCAGAGCCCTGAGGTCATCACCGTCCAGACCCCTGGCTTTTGCGCGCTTGCTCAGAAGCAGAAGATGAAGGACATCGTCTTTCATCTTGGACGACCTGCCGGAAGGTTACACAGTGTCCGACGCCTCTACGTAGCCGGAACTGCTAGGATCACCCAGAGAACTAACTCCGAGTAGCTTGGAGCGTTATACGCCCACATCCGACTTCTCCGAGTCTGAGGAAGACTACCTCGCGCAAGAAGGAGTCGGGTCCTACTGCTACATGGTGGCGCCAGCGACGCCACCCAATCCTGTGTCAGAAGACGAGGTCACCCCAGCTGAGGAAACAACTGAAGCCAGGGACCAGCGTTGAGGACGCAACGCCAGTCGGGCGACTCGCAGAGCCGCACGACCACATGGAGCCACCGCGTCAGGATCTGGCACTGCTCGACTCCAGGAACCACGCTCTGAAGATCATCGTCGCCAACGGGATCGGCACGACAGGAGGAGCACCCGGAACTTGATGCGTGACGGCATGTTCGAGTTCAACGGATACGACGTCTACGAGACGCCAGTCCAGAACCTCGTCACCATCAACGAGGAAATCAGTCGGCTGCCACCCAGCACTCCAGGCCTGGAAAAGGTAAGGGCTCTCGTGCAGGCTGCCTCCGTTCAAGTTCACCAGATGCAGGGTAGAGCAACTACGGTCGCTCCTGAGCCCGGTCCGTCTCGACGCCGGGCCAGCGGTGGATCGGATCGGGACGAAGACCTTCGCACCACGATCAACAGAGATCGAGACGCAAGGGATGTCATCCGCAACAACACCGAAGAGCGCCATCGTGAGGAAATCTGATGGCGCGAAGAATACGATCGGGATCATGGAAATCCCCGTCGTAACTCCAACAGGAGCGGCTACTCGACGGAGTCAGACTACTATGACCCCTCCGGTAGTCCAAGGCGTGGCAACGACGGCGGTCGCACTCCGCCACGAGGACGAGCACTTCCACCACCCAGGCGACCGACTCCGCCAAGGGAGCGAACTCCACCGCGCAGCAGAACCTACCGACGGGACCGAACTCCACCCAGGACTCGGAACTATCGGAGGACCCGTTCCCCGCCTAGGGACCGGGATCACAGGAGGGATAGCACTCCCCCAAGAACAACAGACGGCTCGGGTCCGAGCGGTTCCCGCCCTAGAGGTCGGATCGGCGGATTCCAGTCGTTCACTGAGCGCTTGAGAAGCGTGACATGGCCCAGAGGCTTCAAGCTGTCGGATATCGACAAGTACGACGGGAAGTCTGATCCATCTCAATGGCTTCAGATCTACTACACCGCCGTACAAGCGGCTGGCGGCGACGAGGACGTGATGGCAAATTACCTTCCCATCATGCTCACCAAGGACTGCCGCAACTGGCTGGCAGGACTCCCGCAGGACGCCATCGACAACTGGGATCAGCTTACCGTACTCTTTGTCGGTAACTATCTTGGTACCTGGGAAAGGCCCGGGAGCAAGCGGCTCCTCGGTCAGATCAGACAGTGCAAGAACGAGACCTTGCATGACTTCGTGCGCAGGTTCTCGGAGAAGCGCAACTCCATCATGGACGTGACGGATCAGGAGGTTATGACAGCCTTCCAGCACGGCATCTCCGACGGGAGACTGATTCACAAGTGGACTCGGAAGCCACCCGCGGACTGTCAATGACAAGTTCCGGATCGCTAGCACATGGGCGGACGCAGAGATCGCGGAAAAAGAACAGCTCAGCGAGCTCAGGAGCCGCTGGGAAGAAGAGAACAAGACAACCCGCAAGCGCGACCGCCGCGAAGACGAAGACCGACACGATGACCACCGTCGCACCGACAGTCACCCTCGCAAGAAGAAGAGCGAGGGAGATATGGTCGCCGCACTGGACCGGTCCAGAGGCCGGGTAACTCCAGAGGATTTCCAGCGCATGCTTGATGAGCAATGTCCATACCACAAGCACAAGCACTCGGCACGAGAGTGCTACGGGCTCAAGCGAGCCTTTACTGGGGGCAACAGAGGCCCTCCCTACAGAAAGAGGAACGATGGTTCCCCGCGAGACGACAGGCGGAATGACGAGCCCGGCGACGACTTCCAGGAAGCCGACCGAGTGGTTCGCATGATCCATGGTGGACCGGAGTTCGAGTCGAAGCGCCAGCAGAAGATTATGTCTAACGTTCCCGTGCTTCGTTTTGCTACTTTGTTTACTTTCTTAACGTATTTGCCTTTGAGCAATCAATACATTGTTCTAAGTCTGAAAATTCTAGCGGCGGAAGAATTGATCCTTTAACTAAACGTTCCCATTCTCCCCTCGAAATGTGGCCGAACAGTGCCATAATTTCGATGAAACGTCATCAATTCTTTTCCGCTTCTTGCTTACTTTTGTAGAGGATCACAGACCGTTGATGGGGTGACGGGGTCGACGGCGGCCATGGCGGTGGTGGCGGTCGCAGGGGCGGCCGCAGGTGGGGAAGACGCTGGCGGTGCGGTTGGCCTCCGGTTGAGGTCGGGGCGGTGGCAGCGTTGCGCCGCACCCACCCAGACGTTGGCGGCGGTCGTGGTAGAGCTTCCCATCGCTCCAGCACTCCCTAGATCGGTAGGGTTTGTGAGTGGTGGTGCTGGCGGCGCGGCCAACCTCGTGGGTGCGCCCTAGCCCCCACCCCATCTTTAGCACTGTGCGATGTGGGGCCCACCAACCATTGATTGGTTGGGCGCCCCCGATCAGGGCGCAAGGAGAGCCCGTCACGGCCTTTGGGCCGTGACGGTGGAGAGATCGACCCAACACTGCGTTCTTTCGAGTTCTTGCTTGTGTTCTTCGTTTCGCAGACAGGGATTAGCCTTCTTGGCGAGGTCAACCGGATTGTGACTACGGTTGATAACCAGAGGTCGTGGTGCTAAGATTGCAGGGTTCGAGTTTGCTGACTTGAAGCCGGATCGGTGTGTCGGGCTCCGCCCAAAACGAGTTATCCTTTCCCTGACGGAAGATCGGGCACCCTAGTTCCCATCAAGTATGTCCTCCTCCTCTCTGAATTTTTGCTTCTACCCTGAGAACTCTTGGCTGTTGCACGATTATGATGGGTGGTTCTATCACTAGGAGGTGTGGGATCACTACCAGGTGTGAGTTCTTGAGATAGTTCAGCACCATTCACTAGGAGGCCAGTAAAATACCCCCCTAAATCCATAGCACCTGTCACAAAAAAAATTCAGAAGCAAAACATTGGACAATCATATTTATGCACCAAAGGAAATATGAACTTAAACTTAAATGATGTATAAAAAATGAAAGGCAACATTTCTATTGAACAAGATAGGATACAGTCTGTAAACCTGTTTTACCAGTCAAGCATTCCAATGATTTTTTTAGCAAGGAAGCATCCCTCATGATCCATAGATATAGAAATAAAGAACTTCCATGTGGCATCAGCACGAGCATCATCTATGATTCTAAAGCTACCCAGACATTAGAAAAGGTTTAACAATTAATTGCAGACACATGGCTACTTGTGTTTCTGTTTTGCCATAGAAAAGTTGTAGGTCAGCATGTTGCCAGGGTAGAAAACAAAAAAACAAGTTCACTCTGCAGTACTGGTTTACCCATCATATTAACATGTAGAGCCAACCTAAATCAGAGGGCATCAGTAAACAAGTTCACGCATGTTAGCATTGAGCCACAAAATAGTTCCAGTTTCTACAATTTTACTTCCAATCTAGTGGGAATAACATTTACAAATATTTGTTTGTGCAAATCCGCTATGGACACTGCGAGATAATTGAATGGATCAGCAGCCAACTCTGGGAAACATGACATTTATCTACCCGAACATCAGATCAACACAAGAATGGCGGCCTACAGTACAAAAACATTCAATTGGCTGAAAATTATCATATCAACATCAGAATTTGTGGCCAAGATACCAAGCAAAGGATTGCTAGTTAGGACTAATTAGCAAAGACTAGTCCAGTACATTGTGCCCAGAAAACCTAATACTCGGGTTCATTATTCTGACGGAATTAACAGATATGCTCAGAAATTAAAACTACTGAACCACTTGTTCCATCAAATGATTCCTATCTTACAGAAGGCAAAATTACAACAAGAAACGGCATCTCACCAGTGTCCTCGTCGAACTGCTCATCATTGACCTCATCTTGTGCCATCCGACCATGGAATCCAGAGGGAGGAACTACCGATGGCGAATTGATCCGACACCGGATTGCTGCATCTCTCCCTCTTGCCGACATGCCTCTTGATCTACCGTTGATAGCGCAAACTGAGGAAAGTGAAGGTTCCCGGCGGCGGATCCATTCCACACGCCCGTTTGCCAAGCCGCCGTTGACCGGGGATGCGGTGGCCTGTTCATGGCGCGGTGGGCGCGCAGTGCAAGGAGGAGAGCAACGGCGCGGGCGGGAGCGCAAGGGAGCAGCGGCGCATCCGGGACACAGCAGAGCAGCGGCGGCGCGATGCAGAGAAGACGAGCGGCGGCGCGGCGCGAAGACGCGAGGGAAAGAAAGCGCGCGGGCGGGAGGGCCGCAACGCTCAAGAGGAGGGGGGATGGCGATGGAGCAGACCTTGCAAATTTGCACAGCGGAGGAGCCGGGATGGCGACGCGGATAGTGGGCGGGGGAAGATGGCGACGCTGTTGGATCGAAGAATATCGCTGGTTTCTATGTTTTTACCGATACAAATTGATTTGACCAGGCTGTTGGAGTTGCTCTTAGGGGCTGTTTAGTTCGGCAAATTTTACAAAAAATTGTTATTGGAAACCGTGCTCAGAGAGGGAACACGTTTTTCAATAAAAAAATATTTTGCAAATTTTGGGAACTAAACGGGGCCTCTTACTATGGATATAGAAAAGATTCAGGAGATCGAGATTAATAAAAAACACTGAATAGACATGGACGGGAACTTTCGTTTGGCTGCGCTGAGGTGTAAAGTATGACGATTTTGACTGATTTTATGTTGATTCAATAGTGTTTTGTGAGGAAAAAAATCTGTTGTCCTGCAATGATAAGCGAAATGAACAGGCTGGCCGATACAAGCGCACATCGTCGCGGCCAATCATGTCACAAAGTTATCTGTTGCGACACAGCTAGAGCACCACTAACATTGCAATTGCTGGCTAACTGCTGCATATAAGCGATTTTTACATCACTGGGATTTTAAAACCCAAATTTATTAAACTACTAATCATAGACATTTCAGAAGATCTTGTAGACGATGATTGTCACCATACCTTCGCCTGGGCATTCTTCATCGGCGATCATGATCTTCAGGTCACCCGTGTTTGTGACTCTGGAGACTGCAACGTAGAGCTGTCCATGGCTGAAAACCTCTGCCTAGGCCTTGTTTAGTTCCAAAATCCAAAATCCAAAATGAATGTTTAGACACATGTATGGCGTACTAAATATAGGTAAAAAACAATCGCATTATATAGATGGACTGGAATTTGCGAGACGAATCCAATGAGTCTAATTAGGACGTGATTAGACACTAAATTGCTACAGATTAATTAGGTTCATTAGGTTCGTCTTGCGAATTCCAAACGTAATCTGCAATTAGTTTTTTAATTAGTCTATGTTTAATACTTCAAATGTGAAAAGATTCCCTTCCAAAATCTTTTCACCGCGGAACTAAACACGGCCCTAGGTAGATAGAGCCCCCCTTGTTCATAGACTGTCCTTGGCTCTTTGATTGTCACCGCAAAGCCACGCACACACCGAGAGAGGGAGGTGCTTTCTTTTCAGCACAAAGGGGCACCTGGGAATATGCTTGTCCAGTTATGATATGGGCAGGGCTTCGACGACGTTTTCCCTATTCCTGTGATTACCAGCCTACCAGGTACCACTAGGACGAAAACACGCGCTTCGCCGCGTGCGAAAGCAGTCGCACAAACTACAGGCGCTTGAGGCATGGAAGACACATACATGTGCTTCCTCAATAATTCGGTAGATGTGTTTGACAACATGTGAAAGTGATAATTAAGACATAATAATATAAATGGATTTAATTCATATATAAAAAGGAACATCAAGGAAAACATGGCTCATTTTTTAGGTTAATGCTTTGCCTTCAGCATTATCCAAATTAACCAAGGTAATTCAATAATTTTGTAAATAAAGGATCTCCAGAATGCCTTCAATGCATTTAACTCCATTTCTTCGAAAGAACTATAACAAATTTTGTAGGCAGTCAAGAACGACACATTTCAGAAAAGAGTTGAGCTAAAAATAGAGGAGGGGGCTTCATCAAAGCAATAGCTTTATGCATTAGCAACCCTGCAACTTTGAACTGGGGATGGAAAGTTAGTCTGCAACCAAGCTAGCTAATAAAACTGTTTCCATCACATCTTGAGGCGAAGCAGGACTGCATTTTTTTTTTCCTAATTGTGGACTGCACTTGGAGATAGTTTATCTGAGTGGATGGTCATTTGAGTGTGCAGATTCTCTAGTTTAGTCTTCGGAATGACAACATGAAGAATGCTCCATGGCATTGATGCATGGTGATGACAGAACGGGACTTGAAAGTGTTAAAAAATAAATAGAGATGCACAAAAATTTCAGTAAATAATTCTAGTATTGTTCTTAGTAAATTGTTCAAAGAAGAAAATCTCAAGCAATCATTGCAATTTAAACAGAAGTTTTGCAAAATTGAATTAGTCGAATATAATATTAAACCATAGATGCCAAAGCATTAACTGTTCAAAACACAAAATAGTACTATAGATTTAAGGTACACCAGTTAGGAGCTGGCCGAAGTTGCATTGATTAGAACCAAATAACAATTTAAAACATCTGCAGAATTTAAATGTTTGACATCCAGGTAATACAGACTAATCAATGCAAGATCTAGAAGCAAACACCCATAGAAAAGCTATAGCAGGGAGAAGTGAGCGTCAGGGGACAGATTGATACAGACAAACGATGAGAGAAGGATATATTCGCCATACACGGACGGCTCGCCTGGCCAGCACCACGTAGGGCGGAGCGAGAGCAGCGGTGCGGAGGGTACACGTGCGGCGCTTCCATTTGTGCATAGTGTCACGAATTCACGATAGCCTGGGAGGCCGGTGTTTTCTCCTGGTCGTTGTGACGTGTTTCAGCTTGCTTTTAAGTCCAGGCCACGTGAATGAAGGGAAAAAAATAAGCGGTAAATTGTAACTAGATCGATGCCTGGGAGTCCTCCTTTTTCTCCATGCATAAGGTACATATTGCACAGCCCCACACTTTTGGTTAATGTTAGCCATGTTTAGATGCTGTAAAAGCGTCACATTTTCATGAAAAGTTATCAACTTAGAGAACCGTGTTATTTATTTCTATCTTTATGCACAATTTTATAGAAATAACTTTTTTTACTTTGTAACCATTTTTTCAATCTAAACGCACCATTGAAAGAACCTTTTCTTTGAGATCCATTGGAGTTGGACACTGCCTGCCAATGCACGCGCACAGTTCCTGAGGCCCGCTCACGCTCATCGCCATCGGATTCTTTCTGCACCACGTCTTCAGCAGTGCTCCAAGGTCGAGTCTTTGACCTTTTGCCTGGGTCACAGTGTTTACGCGCGGTGCAGTGCGAACATGTCTGGTCTTGTCTACCTTTCTCTTTTGAGTCAATTCCTTGTATGTGATTGTAAAATACAACTCATCCCTTATGTGCATTGAAAAATAGTTCATCCCTTATATGCCATTGGTTATATTTTTGATCCCTTATGTGCCATTGCCGTTAAAAAAGGCTAACGGAGCCGTTAAATGGAAGGGTGAAAAGATCATAATACCCTAGTTAGAATGAAACATATTTATGACATTCATCCTTGTCATGTCATTCCAATCAACAACAATAATAAGATGACCATTGTTCGCCTAAACGGCTGTTTAGCCCGTTTACACACACCGTTTAAACGCTACACAGTGCCTAACTGTGTCCGTTTAATCATCCGTTTAGCCCGTTTAATGGCCGTTTAATCTGTTTAATTGGCCGTTGAGTCCGTATAATGAGCTAAACGGTGGGTGACCGACTGTTTACCGTTTAGCGTTTAGATAACACGGAGATGACATTAGAAATATGTAAAATGTCATATACAGATATATAAAATAAATAAAATTCATTGTTAGACCAGAATACCCCTAGTTAGAATGAATTTTATTTATTTCATATATCTCTGCATGACCTATTTTACATACTTCCAGTATTAGCTCATTATTGTTGTTGATTGTAATGACATTTCAAGGGTGAAAGGTCACAAAATATGTTCCATTCTAGCTAGGGGTATTATGGTCATTTTTCCTTCCATTTAACGGCCCCGTTAGCCTTTTAACGGCAATGGCATATAAGGGATAAAAATTATAACCAATGGCATAGAAGGGATGGGCTATTTTCCAATGGCACATAAGGTGGGTTGTATTTTTCAATGGCATATAAGGAATTTACTCTTCTCTTTTCTTTGGGTGCCATTTTTTCCGTCTTTTAATTTCCTTATTTTAGCCCTTTTCAAAAAAAACTCCTTATTTTAGAGTGTTTAGATCCGGTTTGTAAAGATTTTGAAATGAAATCTTTTCATTTTTAAGTAGTAAAGATATATAAATTAAAAATTAATTACAAAACTCGCCTGTATATCGAGAGACGAACCTAATGAGCATAATTAATCCATCATCAACGCATCTACTATAGCAATTTATTATCTAATCACAGTCTAATTAGGCTCATTAGATTTGTCTCATGATTTATGGATCATCTGTGTAAATGCGATTTTTATAACTACATTTAATATGTCATACATGTGTCCAAACATTTATTTTAAATTTTAGATCTAAACACCGCCTTATTTGCATAATAACAGTCAGACAAGGTGACGCTGGAACTTTTTCCCAGATTCCAATTACTTTAATCCATAAAAATCTGCATTTGTGTTTGGTTTCAAGGACGAAGTGAGACGGGACAGGACGATCCCACTTCGTCTTGTTGTTTGGTTTGAAGACAGGTGGGGCGGGGACGTCCCCAAGAAGAAATATACCCCCAGATGCAGCAACGTCCCACCAAAACTGACGGACGGGGCCGTTCACGTCGTCTCCGTGTCTCAAGGCGAGCCAACACAACGCCAGAGGAGGAGGAAGAGATCCCGGCTGCGCGACTCAGGCGGGGAGGAGGCCTAGGAGCGCAACCTGGTGGGAAGGAGCTCCGGCGCCGCGAGCCGTGCAGGGAGGAGTCCCGACGGTGCGGTCCCAAAGCGGCGGGGCGAGCGCCCCAGGCTGCGCGGTCGATGCCCAGGACCAGCGCGGGCAATGTGTCCTACGACGGGGTCCTCCGGGGGATCGGAAGGAGAACAAAGGGGCGTCTCGGCGGGGCGCTGAGCCGAGCTCACTGGAAGGGCGGCACGACGATGGATTGGATCGAGCTTGGCTGGTTGGAGAAAGGGCTCGGTGAAGATTAGAGAAGATTAGGTTCGAAAAAAGGGGGGAAAAGATGACATGTGGGTCCCGCTAGAACCAGAGATAACAGTGTTACCAACATCATCCATCCCTCATTTTCAATCTCTCCCACTAACAAAAAATTGGACGACCCTATTCTTTCCAATCAAACACGATCTGATCCAAAAAATTAGAACGGGACCATCCCATCTCTGCCTGTAACACCCAAATACTACTTTGTACAAAAGAATGCAATTCTCGTTTTTAAGAAGTCAAACCAATTAAACTTTGCCTAAGATTATATAAAAAGCTACCAACATTCCTAATACAAAATAAATGTCATTAAATTATTATAGAATCATGTTTTTCATAATAAATTTATTAGAGACATAGGTGCAAATACAATTTGCTATACAATTTAGTTAAAGTTGAGCTATTTTGACGGTATGAATCTCACTTAAATATATTTTTCTGTGGACGAATTGAAAGTAGATACAGCTGTTTGAACCCAGTCCCAACCAATACATTGATCACCAAGTATGGAGCGACTGGCAGGGATGTACTACTGGGCCAGCACTTCGACCGCTCTGAGCCGTGCACCTGCGTTTTGCTTCTTCTGGACTCTACGCAACCACTCTGAAGTATTTCCGTCGATCACTTTCGACTGCCCCAAAGGCCCACAACCCTTTCTGACTGACTTTGGCTAAACCTCTTGCCGCGCGTTGGAGCTGTTATATATCGGTGGCTGCCATTAACACGCATAGACTGCAGCCTAGGTTCTCTTTTGATGGAAATTTTTCATTAGGACGTTTTTAAATGAGTGGAAATGAGTCAAAAATGGTGACAAACTTTTGCATGAGCCGCGTGCACAAAGAGAAGAATGAACTACACGATTCTTTAGGTGAACCTTTTTACAAAGTCTGAGCTTTGTGCTATCATGGAATTTTGCAATTTTGAAGTCGCTGATCCCGTTCGTTTCATTGTGCATTTTGTCACTTGTTGAGTGTTTTTGACGTGCTGATAGTCGAAGGCTCACTGTTATCTTCGTCCGTTACACTGATCGGTTAAGCAAGTTAAGTTTCTTTTTTTTTGAAATAAGCAAGTTAAGTTTTCTAAATTCTGCTTGTAGCAAATTATTTGTTTAGAAAAACTGTGTTGCATGAAATTATGCCTTAGAAAGTTTTTGTTTTCGAAAATGCCTCAGTGGATGTTAGATCCCAAATTTAAAATTCAAATAAGGTTTGGACTCATATATGGCGTATTAATGTAGTTAGAAAAAAATTGTATTACAAACCGATGGTCCGTAAATCGCAAGACGAAACTAATAAAACTAATTAGGCTGTGATTAGACAATAAATTGATACATGTAATACTACAGTAAACGTGTTCTAATGACGGATTAATTAGACTCACTAGGTTCGTATCGCGATTTACAAGTGAGTTCTATAATTATTTTTTAATTAGATTATGTTTAATACTTTAAAATGTGAAAATGTTCCATTTCAAAATTTTTAAGGCTTACTTTTTTTAGTCAATTTTTAAGGCTTATTTGGAAAGCAGGAGAATGAGGTGGAATGGAGAGATTGAAGTGGAACTTAGTTCATTTTAAGATCATTTTTCTTCATTTTACTTCAATTTTGCCCTAAACCTCTTGTGTCCAAACAAGGCCTTACATGAATCCAAACACGTGCTTAGAAAGTTTTACAATGCGTCATCATGATTCCGAAAGAGGTTCTCCTCCCCTTACTTGGTATCGAACCCAAAAAATATCTTCCTGCACGGTTGGAATGGGGTATTTAGAAGTGGAAATAGTAGTATCATTGTATTATAATCTTTTGTTTCAAAATACGCATTTGAATTTGGAACCAAATTTTGGAAGGACGCGTTACATCCCAGCAATTGGTTGACAATAAGGGCTTCTTTGGCAGGGCTTCTAGCTCCGGCTCCACCGACGGCTCCGGCCGGAGCCCTGCCAAAGGCTTTTTTGAGGGGCGGATTCAGGGGTGGATCCGGGGTGGAGCCGTTTTCCGGCTTCCACTGGGGAGACGGAGCCACAAATCGTGGCTCCGCCCCGACCCCACGCTGTGGTGGGACGAGCATACCTCGCGCGTGGAGAGGTAGGGCCGGCGACGACGCGGGGAGGCTGCGCGTACGGCGGCCGCGGCTACGGCGCGAGATGCGGCGCTTGGAGGAGAGGAGGCCGGCGAGGGAGCGGACGACGGCCGGCGGCAACGCGAGATGAAGCAGGGGAGGGCGTCGCGTGTGAGGAGGAGGAGGCCATCTGCGGAGCGGCTGGCGGCCGGCGGTGACACAAGATTCGGCGCGGGGAGGAGGAGGAGGAGGCCGCCGGAGGTGGCGTGGAGGGCCGGCGGCTGGAAGAGTCAAGAGAGACGGAGAGATTGAGAGAGAGACGAAGTGAATAAGCAAGAGGAAAGGGGAGAAGAAGAGTGTGAGAAAAAAAAGAAAAAAAAATGGACGGGTAAGGTAGTTATTTTACCTATCTAACATCCAAGTGAAGCTATTTGTCAAACGTTTTCAAAACGGATTCAGCTCCACCAATCAAATCCGCTTCACCAACAAATTCGGAGCCGTTTTCGGTTAAGGCGGAGCGCTGTCAAACAGCGCTAAATGTGACTTTTGACCGTTTCACCTACCTGGACGGAAGTCTTAAACCCAGCCTCCCTCGGCCCGACGCTTTCACTCGGCCCCTCCAACCAACCGGAGCCTCCCACCGCCCGTCGCCGCAGCGCCGCTCCCGCCCTCCATCGTCGGCGCAGCGGAGAGGAGAGGATAGGCCGGTAAGCGATCCTTCCTTGCTCGAATGGATTCCCCTGGTCTCAATCGAACCCAGACCTTCCTTCTCTCGGCCGCGGATTCGCGTGCTGCGTCGTGGTACCGTTCATCTGTCCTGTCCTCGATAGGTTCTCTTTATTCTTCGGCGCGGGGGATCGATAGGTCCGTCTCAGTTGACGCCGCACTAGTTGGTTGTTGCGGAATTAAAGGGCCTATTTCCCAATTTATTTTGTGGTTTCTCCTCTTCCTGCATTGCCCAAATGAGATGAAACGGATTTTGCAGATCAACTTGTTACCCTAGGTGTTTGTGCAGGTTAGAATGCTTCGCTTATGACTGTATTTAAGTTCGTAATATTGGACTGTTCCGCCTTTTTTTCCGTACTGAAGCCTGGTAGCTCTCTTCGGAAGTCTAGATTAATTGTGGTAATCAACAACTGCAATGCATTTATCTCATATACATCTACTGTTATAGATTTTGTTGGAACATCTATTGCTAGTTTTTTTTTTTAGAATAAGGATTATCCGGCCTCAGCCACTCAACAAAGAGCGCTTGCATCCACATCTATTGCTAGTTATTTGACTCAAACTTTCATCTTCTCGCAGTGATGGAAGAGGGAAGTGACTACTATGTTGTCAGGAAAGGAGATGTGGTGGCTGTTACAAAAATCTAAGAGATTGCCAAGCTCAGATCTGCTCTTCGGTATGTGTCCGTACCAAGCAACAAATACTATGATGATTGTACTGTTATTTTGTTTGCACTTCACATTTCCGGATGCATCAAGGAAGAGTTTGGTTCTGGCTTGCGGCTATTAAGAAAAGGAAGAATTCTACCAAAAATATATTGATCCTACCTTTTATAGGGTAACACAAAGTATTTAGGAGATGTTCCACATTTCTTTACTCCATTAACTCCCCGACATATATGATACTGTTTCCATAAAGTATGTGTAGTATTACATTGTTTAGGCTATGTGTCACATCCACGGGTGATGTGGAAGTGAACGATTGGATATCTGTGGGTGGTCTTGGACCGTTCCTTGGCTGGCTTCCTGCCTGTGGTGAGGTAGCTGACGCCGGTATGTTGTCAAGCTCATCAGGGAGATGAGAACTGGGGCAGAGTAAGAAAGCAGACTCCAACACAACTTGATTGTAATCTAAATAAATTCCAGACTTTTCTAACTTCTGGACTCCTCTGATTCCAGTTCTTAACACTGAAATTTTCTTCTCTAATACTTCTGACCAGCAAATCGGCATAACACGATGGAAGTTTGCTTTGAGCTGCGCAAAAGTTTGGCAGCAGACTGTCCCTATCTTTGTTTTGATGCTAAAATATTCAACTGTATTTTGACAAAATTTTCTTTCTTTAAAAGGGCTTTGCTCAGGTACTCCGAAATCACTGTGAGCGTTGATCTAACGGCATATTACCTCCTAGGAAGTAATACATTAATATTTATTTATATATTTTTAATCCCTAAATATAATTATTATCTTTTCTTGATCTCTAACTACCATGCAATTAGATCTAACTTCCCTTTTTTTCTGTTTCTCACGTAACAGAGAATGTGTCGGTTACTTTTATGAACTCTCTCACGACAGACGTGTCCGTTGCACTTTTGTTTTGGTGCCAATTACCTTTCCTGTAACAGAGAATATGTCGCTGCTTTTTGTTTACGTGCCGCTGCTTTTTTTTTTCACGCTGACCTGATATCCCACGTTTATAGAAACGTGTCGCTGTTTTCTTTTACGGCAAACGTGTTGAAGATTTTTGTTTTTACGCCAACCATTTTTTTTTACGGCAAACGTGTCAGCTGTTTTTTTTTTCGCCAACCATCTCTCACGTGTCGACACGCTGCACATTTTTTTTACGCCAACGTGTATGTGCATGCTACGTTTTTCATTGCCATTATGCGGCTCCGGTAATTCTTCTATTCCTTTGATGCCTGCAACATGATTAAGGCCAGCCGCTCTGTTAAAAAAATTGTGGACAGAAGAATGTGCCTTCCCCTTCTCAATAAATGTGTTGCACGAATAAATGTTTCCTCACGTTCAGCCATTTGACGTGCCATGGAACGTGTCATGAACGACTTTGAACATATTCTTTCCCAAACATGGCATATGCGGGCTGTAATATATTTATTTGTTAGCATGAAATTGGTAAGCTTTACCTTTTTTATTTTGTAACATGACATGTGTGAGTTGTAACATTTGTTCCCTCACCTGACATTGAGCAAGTAACACTGAAGGTATGGAGGTATGACATGTTATTATTTATCAATGTATGAAGGTATGGCGTATGAATGTATGATGTTGTTAAGATGCAACATTGACTTTAGACAAGTGGTGATATAGTTGCACATTTAGGGTGTAGGTGACAGGATAGAGGTGGGTAGTGAAAAAGAAATAGTTAAGGACATGTTTGTTTTTTGGCCACATTATATAATACAACTTATAATGTAAGGACAACATGTGATTTTTTTTTTAATTTCAAATTGAAGTGTTAGATTGCACAAATGTGTTGCAGTAGCTGATAGACCAAAATTTCTTGTGACAGTGTATGAAATAGTAGTTGAAATAATTGATTTTATATTATACAATGGGAGGTAGGTCACGTGTAAGTGACTTTTGTAATTTTTCAGATCACGGGTACAATTCAAATGGTCCATCTCGTGGCCCAATTAGCGGCCCATCTCCATCCAACCCTACGACGGCCCGGACAAACAAGTGGCGGTTCCCCTCGATCCCTTCCATCACGGTCATTGCGATCTCCAATCGTCCAATTGCGAAGCCCGCGCCGCTGCACCGCCGGTCCGCCGCCCTCACCCCGGAAGTGGAGCAGGCTCTGGTGCCGGCTGATGCGACAAGGCAACACGGGCCACACGACCACTAAGGCTTCCATCTTCTTCCGAGATTGCACGAAAAAGCCTATCGTGGACCGAGAATCTCGGAGGCAGTTTGATTCTGCAGTTTGGGAACCAGGCGGGACGACTGTGGCTAGGCGCGACTGCGGCTCGGAAGAGAGAAGAACACCCCACGCAGGCAGCTTGGGAATACCTCAGTCGGACACATGGATTGACATTCGCCTCTGCGCGTGAGGACGAGCGACGCCACTAATGGCGACTTGGCGTGCCTCTCCCCGTGCAGGAAGAAGGGGCGCTATCGTGAGCGATACGCAGACGTGCGCTATTTTGCCGCGGATGTTTTTATTTTTATTAGTATTATTGAAAATCAATTTATTAGGATTTTTATTTTACTGTTATTTTTAATAGATTTATCACTCTAAAATTGAACGGCTCAGATTGTTTTGAAGTCTTACCTCTTAGGAGGTAAATGGAGTATTTAAGCAAAGCCCAACGAAAATCTTAACAAGTATTGCGAAATTTCACTCAAACTGCATAATCACCCCGAAGAAAATCTAGAAATACAAATATTGTAAATTGCATGCATTCTGTGATGGTCACTATCTCCTTAGATTGTTGTTTCTCTTATCTGAAAGGTATCTGGTCCTGCTGCAAGTGCCTACAAGGGTCATTCTTGGAGCAGGGAAAAGGAGGAGGAATATCTCTCTTCACAGGGGCTAAGTAATGCCACTTATGTGATCAATGCAACTGAACTTCGGGAAGATATATTTGGTCCCCTTGTTCCCTGTAGTTTCCAGGTAAACTGCTGAAGATTGCATTGATTGTGGCTTTCCATCATTTTGGTGACAAGTGACATTGTAATCTTCCCAAAGGTGTTGAGTTCGCATCCTGTCTACTAGGATATTTTCTTGTTCGCAATGTGGTAAAGTTAACCTCTTTTGCTCATTCAAACTCTCATCTCTTTTTTCTTCCTTTGTAGGAGATAGTTGGTGCTAGTTCAAATCAACCAGCTCCAAATCATTTGGGCATTCGTAATGGTATAGCATATCAGACGGGCCACAATCTGTTGATCTGAACCATGTAAGTATTGCAAGCACTCAAAGTATCAGCAATAAAAATCAACGTCATCCTGTACTATTAAAAATCAGCAGTGGACACACATTCCTTAGATGCCATCTAAAGAACAGTGGACACGAGACTAAGTATCAGCAGTAAAAATCAACATCATCCTGTATTATTAAGCATGTCACTTGATCTGCTCTAGCTTCAGTTGAACACTAGAGGAATACTTTAACAGGTCCGTGTTTAATGTGACACGCATTCCTTAGATGCCATCTAAAGACAGTGGACACGAGACTAAGAATATTGTAGTCCTCTAGCATATATATTTTCCCTCATAACAATATTTCACATGGCTGGTATCATAACTAAGAATATATTTCAATTTTCAGTGCATGTGTTTCCAAGTAAGTCTGCATGATGTGAATATGTATGTACATATGCAATAATGCATGGAATTTTAACATGAGCACGTAATCAGGAGTATACATGTAAATCCATGCCTGCACACAACTATGCATGCATCCATGGATGTACACAAGAATATAGAAATCCATGGTGTCTCATGTGCTATTACCATGCTAATTCTTCTCATAAATGTTTATTATGTACCTCTCAAGCCACTACTTATAAATATTGGCATTTGTTATATGATGAGCTTATGTTGCAGGAAGCCAAATCTAGTTCCTCCAGGCATATCTCACCAGCAAGCCCGTATACTGGAGCTGTTGAGGCACAACCTATCTCGAAACAATATGTAAGTTTAATCATGTTTGTGCTAACTATCGTTCCACCAAACCTCAGCACTTGCACCTATCAGTTTCCTGTTTGAGATGCTATAGAGAGTAATCTCTGGAATCATGTTATTGAAGTTGTTGTCTTGATTATGCTCTGTATCAAGTAACTGAACATATATTGGCTCAATATGCTTAAATGGTGATTGTTCTTAACTTCGTTTTGTAACAATGTGAACCATACAGGTCCTGAACCACATAACTGTTTTGAACTAACTATTTATTCATGAACTTTAAAAGAAATTATGTTAGGACTTGGAATGACATCCTTTTGTATTCCAAATAAAGACAGTTCATGATTAAGAAAAGAAATTCTCAACCTTCTGTGCAGTCCTTTAAGAAAAGCCAGTTCAAATATATGCGCTCTTGAGGAGTTGAGGTCATAACCTCTTGAATATTCTTTCTAAGACTTCTTTTTTATATACTTTTGGGGTTTGGGCTTTCCACTGCCCTTTAAAAAATAAGTAAGTACCACAGGATAAAACAGAGCAATTATTGTAGAATAACAAAGCAAACAACTATTGATATATACATTTTCATGATATTGCTTTGTGCAACTGAACTGAGGAAAAGTGTTGTGTGTGGACACATATCTGGTGGTAACATATTGTGTCATGTTCATTTAAGTTTGCATAAGCATACAAACTATCCAACTAAAAGAAATGTATGGTAGTGATACCAAATCGATAACAGGCAATTAAAGCTAAAAGAAATGTATGGTAGTGATAACAAATCAATAACAGTCAATTAACATTCTAATGCAAATTTATCTTCACTGCAGCTTGTAGCACCACAACCCCACTTTTAATGCAAGTGCTTCCCATCATACAATATTTCATGCACGAATTGATACTGAATTTTGGCATCTTGTACCTATTATTCTTATTTGGTATTCAGATGATGGCTATTCTTCATTTTGATGGTGCTTCTAAAGGAAACCCAGGAAAAGCAGGTGCTGGAGCGGTGCTTATGACTGAAGATGGTAGAGTGGTATAATCAATACTTAATGCACTTAAAAAATTTATTTTTTACAATTGCTTTATCTATCATGGATTTATGTCCTACATTACCTTGAAGATATCTCGACTTCGTGAGGGCCTTGGTGTTGTTACTAATAATGTTGCTGAGTACCGGGGCCTGATCTTAGGACTGAAATATGCAATTAGGCATGGATTCAAGAGAATCAAAGTACATGGGGACTCTCTACTTGTCTGCAATCAGGTATGCCTTTGATATCTGTAATTGAAGCTTCCTTTGTTTTTTGGAGCAGAAGAGGAAGCTGTACAGATATGTTCTGCTTTGCATATTGGTTGTACTAGAAAATAGTTGTAGCGTGCCTCTCATTCTACCAGAATAAGGTGATATTAAGTTTGTCAATGTTGTTGTAGCAGTGTTCTCTATGCAATCTATTCTAAAAGTAAGAACCTGTGTGCCAGTAGCCTCGATTCATATGTCAATTCATTTTTGCATTTTCTTGAGAATTACATTCATTGCAGAATAGCTGAACGCATAAGCTTAAGAGGAGAAATGCTCCTGTCTGAATCAAATATTGGAACAGACTATGGTATTAGGGGGCTTTCTGTTGGTCCTTACAGCCTTGTATATGTCCTAAAGAGGTGAATGGCGTCTGGCAAACAAAGCACCAGAACATGATGGAGCTCTGCAATGAAGTGAGAAGGCTGAAAGAGAACTTCCTCTCTTTCAGATCAGCCATGTTCGAAGGGTATTGTTCATAACCTCCTCCCCACCTGTGAATTGTTATTACACTTGTAGTTTCATTTAAAGCTTAAATACTCCTTTATTCCTGTAACATTGCTTTGGACTGAGCAAAGCTACAACAGCATCTAGTAGCCTTCAGACAGCGAAAATGCTTTTGCTGATTGAGTCTCTTTTCTGCTGCACAATGAAGGAATGAATGCTGAGGCGGATCGACAGGCGAACATCGGCATCACGCTTGCCAGTATGCCACATTTTCACACCAGTTGACTTGGATTTCCCATTCTTGCTTTCTTAAGAATATGCACTGAGTACACTATGTTCCAGGTGGCGCTGGTCGGAGGAGCGTGGTGACTTCTGATACACAAAGCCTCATGCCCTAATCCAGTTACCACCGTGTGTAGTTAACTAACGACTAGCTTGGGACCTTGCCTTCGTCAAGCTGCTAGCCTGCTCTACAGGGTCGTCCTTTAATAGTAGTCAATCCAATTACACCAGTAGTTACTATGCCATCTTCAAGCTGGTATGGAATTCTTATTTCTGTGTCCAGCGGAAGATGATGCATGTTTTAGGGTCTACGACTTGGTGTTAAGCCTGGTCAAGTGGGCCCCATTTTGATGAAGTCCAGTAACCACAACTGGTGTAAGCTTCCGTCCATGGACCCTCTCTACTGGGCCGCATTTGGTAGGATCGATCAATGTAAGATTAGACTTGATGAACTCTCAATCTGATGCAACGTAAGTAAAGTGTGCTATGGAATTTGCCTGGCTATTTGCTCCCTGCTGGGAGTTTTGAGGTTGCCTGATGAGTTGATTGGGGGATGAATTTTTTTTTTAAAAAAGAAACTTTGAAACACGTTACTATGGAACCAGGGAGCATAGGAACAGAAATTTAAGTATAGCACTCTGATGAACTGCTGGTGAGTGGTGACCCATCAGCGATCGTGGTAGGAATCTGCTAGTTCAATTGCTAGCCAGCTGCCGAGCGGGTTGCTTCACCGGATGGTTGGAAAACAACAGCGCATGCCAAGTTGTGGCAGAGTTTAAACTTTAAAGTGACTCTGGCTTAAAATTATTATAAGGTTGAAGAAAGGGAACACATTAGAGTTGCAACACTCATTGATCTTGCTAAGCATCAACCATAACATGTCGAAAACGATGATGAGCATGTTCATTCTCACTTCTACTACCTCCGTTCTAAATATAGGTCGTTTTGGCTTTTCTAGGTTCATCATATTTGTTATGCACCTAGATAAACGCTATGTCTAGATTCATACCAAATAATATGAACCTAAAAAAGCCAAAACGACTTATAATTTGGAACGGAGGAAGTCACTGCTCTATCATCTTGAAAACCTAACAGGTCACTTGGCATAAACCAAGAACCACAAAAGACCAGCCAGATATCCTGCTATTGACCGATGTTCTTCTCTCTAATCCTTCTTTTTTTAATGGTATAAACCAATCTAGTCGCTGCATTCTCTCTATCTAATCCACTGACGAAACCCCTAAGCCAAAAGCTTAAAACCTCCAGATTAGACTAATCGTCAAGCCAAAACCCACGACTAACCCTAGGCCAAAGCTTAAACCCTCCAGATTAGACTAAACGTCAAGCAAAACCCTCCACTTCACTTGTCGCCCGCAGCGCGGCGCCGGCAACCGGCAACAACAGCGGCAGCGGGGCAGACCTCGGCCGACTTCTCCCGGCGGCGGCGCAGCTTGTTCGACCTCGCGGTGGCAGTTGGAGTGCAGGCCCGGTGAGAAGGTGGGCTGCTCGCCGGCCGGTACTCAGCCTCGAGCCCGCCGCTCCTGTACCGCACGCCGCACGCGTTGCACAGCGTGCCGCTCCCCTCGGGGCCCACGCGCCACTGCGGGCGTCGTCTCTCCGTCCGCCAGTGCCGGCACTGCCGCCGCAGCGCTGTCCAGCACGAGCGGCGGGCTCCTCGCCACCGCCAGACTGGGGGCCGCCGCCGGGCATCCGTCACACCGACCGCGCTCCTGCTTCTCCTCCACGTTGCCGCAACGGCGGTGACGTGCTGCGCGGGCCTCAGCTCCAACACCCGCCGCCGCTGCCGCCCGCGCTTCGTCCGCGGCGGCGCCCACGCCGAGTGCCATACCCGTCAGCGCCTGGGAACGCGTCACTGTTTGGACGGCCACTCCAGCTCTTCTTTCCCCGCCTCGCCGACCCGGCGGCAAGCGGCGGGGGGAAACTTTGTCCGGGCCGGAGGTGCAGCTCGACGCGGTTGTGCCAACCGAGGCGCAGCTCCGGGGAGAAGGTTGGGCGTTGCTCGCCGCCGCCGACGGGTGCACCGGAGGAACCATGGAGCCGCTCCTGTAGCGCACGCCGCACGCGTTCGCACAGCGTGCTGCGCCCTTCGTGGGGCCAATCCACTGCAGCGTCTTCTCCGTCCCGAAT
This sequence comes from Urochloa ruziziensis, assembly GCA_015476505.1. Classification (NCBI taxonomy): domain Eukaryota; kingdom Viridiplantae; phylum Streptophyta; class Magnoliopsida; order Poales; family Poaceae; genus Urochloa; species Urochloa ruziziensis. The sequence goes on along the minus strand of CM027123.1, from coordinate 38,631,119 downwards.
TGCTGGCATGGCCGCTCTGGCGCCGCCGCAGCCGGAGATAGCGGCCCGGCGGAATTGAAGCCCCCGTCTGCCGGCACCGCCGCGCGTCCTTGGTCCCCGGCCGCACAACCGCCCACGCCATCGTCACCCACTCCGGCTCCTCCTCCCTGTTTCGGCCGCCGTCCCGCCGCTGCCGGAGCCCGAGGCGGAGGCGGTGGGCTCCACGCGACCGCCGGCCACGCCACCGCCTTTCGAGGCCGCCGCATGCCCTCCGTCCGGGGCCGCCGCACGCCGTCCGTCCGCGGCCGCGCCGCCGCCGCCGCCATCATCTGCACCGCCAGGAATTCGCCTTTGTTCGACAGCCGCTCCAGCTTTCCATCCCCTTCTCCTCGCCGTTGCCAGCGGCGGCGGGGGAGGCTGTGGCCTCCGCCTCCCTGCGGCGGCGCAGCTCGACGACGCGGCTGTGCCGGTTGGAGTGCAGCTCCGGCGAGAAGGTGGGGCTGCCCCCGGCCGGTACTCCGGCACGAGCCGGCCGCTCATGTACCGCACGCCGCACGCGTTGCACAGCGTGCTGGGACCCTCGGGGCCCGCGCGCCACTGCGGCGTCTCCTCCGTCCCGCAGTGCCGGCACCGCCGCGCCGCCGCCGGAGCCTGCGGCGGGCTCCACCGGGGCCGCGGCACGCCCTTAGTCCGCCGCCGCGGCGCAGACGGGGCCATGGTCTCCACCGTCGGGAACGCGTCCTTGTTCGACAACCACTCGAGCTCCTCCTCCCCTTCCGCGCCGCCGCCGGTAGCCTTCACCTCCAGTGCCTGCAACGGCTGCAAGAATCGACCTTGGCTCCATCATTTTCCAACCAAGAACCAGCAAACCCGTCGAATTCGAATTGACACGGCCCCGTACCGCGTGGTCAAAGAAGGCCTGGAGGTCGGCGCCGCCGCCGAAGAGGTCATCCGCCACCGCCGCCGCCGCCGCCGTTTCGCCGTGGAGCGCGTCCACCACCACCATGACCGGTTGCCTCTCAACCTTCCAGGACTCTCAGCAGGGGTAAGTAAAGGGAAAAGAGAATTTTGTCGCGTTTTTCTGTGGGGTTTAGGGTGGCGTGAACTGTACTATACTCTTTTTTTTTTTTGACTGGAGAACTGTACTAGTACTAGTAGTACTATTGGGCCTTTTCTTTTACGCACAGTGAAAATTTAGCAAGGCCATACCGATTTTAACATTACCGAGAGAATGATTGCTGTGAGCCTGTGGCCTGTTTCACATGATTACTCTCTCTCCCCGTTTGTTTCTATACATGGCAATAAGTACATTTGACTAATATATCCTGTATTTGAATATTTTTATAAATATCATTAGATTTACAATATTATGAAAGCAATTTGTAAAAAAATATGCATGTATGAATTTTTTGTTTTCTAACAAAAAAATTCTAGAAATTACTAATATCCAAAATGTCACAAGTCTGACAAATTCTTATTCAAATAATAATTCCACGTCAAACTACCCTTATTTGAGTAACATCTTTATCGAATAAAGAGCAACTAGCTTATGCTAAGATCATTCTTAAATACGATCACAATTGCATAGAATACTTTACTTGTTAAAAGCAGACAGAATGCAGACACGTCCATCTCTTGAAGCATCAACCATGTGTCAAAAACCATGATGCTGCACGTTCTTTCTACTAAAATAAAATCTTTGAGGCATAAACCAGTCAATTGTTTCTATAACCCAGGAACCGCAAAACAAGACACACTAGTCTTTCTCCATTTCCTAGTTTCTAATCACGTCAATTGACTAAAAAAAGTTTCTAATCACGTCAAAACTCTAATAAACCATTCGGTATTCCTAAAACCCCGTGGAAAGGCACAGGAGCGAAAATCTACAAACGCCATTGTTAATCAAATGCCCGAAAATGATGTGGTAAGCACCGCGTGAGATCCGCCCCCTGTTTCCAGCCGTCCGATGCGCTTTGAGATTCGTGCTCGTGGACAGCGTGGAGATGACGTCAGCGTGACGCGTCGCTGACGTCAGCCATCTTCTTCCTCACCATCGAGCTCTTCTTCCTCCGACCGCCGTCCGCCTCCTCTTCCTTAGCGCGTCGTCCCCGGCAGGTTGTGGGCGGGGCGGCGGCGGCGCGTCGCGCTGCCGCGGGTGGCGGCAGAGTCCGGCGGCGTAGGGTTAGGGTTAGGGTTCGGGTTATTAGGGGTGGAGGGATCTCCCGACGGCGGTTGGTGGGCGGGGCGGCCGGCGGCGAGGTCGCCGCCAGCCGCGGCGGCGTTGGAGGTGGCGGATTTAGGGTTTGGGGTTGTCGGGGGCCTTGGCCACCTCGGGTTTAGAGGAATGCCCGGCGGTGGCGGCCGGCCCGGCGGCGGCGGGTTGGGGGTGGCAAGGCCGGGTGGCGATGGCGCCGCCGGCCGGGAGGCGGAGGATGGCTGGTGGGCGGTGCCGGTGGCGGGGGTGAAGTGGCAGCACGGCGTCGCGAGGAGGGCGATGGTCGGAGGATGATAAGGTGACGTCACCTTGGTAGTTGATGACGTGGCGCTGACGTAATAGGGGGGATATCCCGTGTTGTGAACACATCCGCGTCCATCAAATGCCCCCTTCACTTCTCGCTTGAGGCTGCGCCGGGGGAGCCAGGGAGGCCGTAGCCGCCACGTCCCGCTGGCGGCGCATCTCGACGACGCGGCGGTAGGCGGTTGGAGTGCAGACGCGGGGAGAAGGTGGGGCTGCTCACCGGCCGGTACTCCGGCACCAGGCGGCCGCTCCGGAACCGCAACCCGCACGCGTTGCACAGCGTGCCTCCCTCCTCGGGGCCCGCGCGCCACTGCGGCGACTGCTCCGTCCCGCAGTGCCTGCACCGCTTCCCCCCGCCGCCGCCTTCTCCACCACCGGCTCGGGCCGGGGCGCGCCCTTCGTCATCCGCGGCGCTGCCGGCGGCGGCAGCATCGTCTCCACCGCCGGGAACGCGTCCTTGTTCGACAGCCACTCCAGCTCCTCCTCCTCCTCCTCCGCCCTTGGCGCCGCCGGCGGCCGCCTCGTCCAGCGCCTGCAAGAAACGACATTGAGCCCCATCGTTTCCCAACCAAGAACCGCGAAAACCATCGAACGTACAAGGGGCCGCCGGACACCCGTACCCGTGGTCGAAGAAGGTGTCGAGGTCAACGCCGCTCCCGTCGTCGATGAAGAGTTGGTCCTCCACCGCCGCCGCCACCGAGTCGCCGCGGAGCGCGCTCACCACCACCATGGCCGCCGCCTCTGTTTGTTTCTCCCTAGTCACTAGTCAAGAGCAGGTGTGAAAAGCAGAGGAAAAGCACAAGATCTTTCGAGGGCTTCACCTTTTGGGTTTCCAAAGATGCCTTCAAGTGCACGCTTCCTTCGTTAGTTTTTGTAAATTTTGTAGGTGTGTGCAGCAATTTTTACTCTACCCGAGACATTAAATCGTGACCGATTGGGCAATTTCACAGTTTGGTTATTGGTTAAAATCCACGCTCCACCTTTCTGAAAAAACAAATCCACGCTCCAAGGGCACCTGCGGCGATCGGCGTGGCCTCACTTGTCACACGCTTGAGGCCTTTGGCTCCAAAAATCTTGTGCATTGTGTTGTGAAACACGTCGTCAACGGTTGGATCTTCTCCCTCTCACGCCTCTCACGACAAGCACACAAGAACAAGTATAAAGTAGACAAGAGACAATATAGGTGGAGCTTCTCTTTATTCCTCAAATCGATGTGTTACAATAGGGGGAGCTCCTCCGATTATATAGTCCGAACTAAGGCTAGAGATTATGGTAAGAGCCCACAAGCAACCGGACAAGGGCTAGGACTTCTAGTTATCCTTTCCTTCTTGGAAAGTCTGGTTGTTTTACAACACTCCCCCTTGGGCGATTACCGCGAATGCATATGCCTCATCAAAAACTCCATCCGAAAACCCAGTGGGAAAAACGATTCTTGGAGAAAAGAGTACATATCAACCGCAATTGTATTGCACATGTTGCCTCGACAAAAACCTTACGTGAGAAACCTTCAAGTAAAAACTCACAAAGGGAAAAAGAGTACAACATTAAACCTTCTGGTTATACACAATTCTATATTTACTATTCTTCATGAATAGTGATGAATCTTCAAGATTAATGCATGAACTTCATGATTCTTGCACTAATGATCTTAAATAATCAAGTGGTATACCTTCATGGTAAATTCAAAAATTAATCATCAAGTTGATTTCTTCTGAGTAACGACATGATGAAAAATATGCTCCCCCTCATGTCGACATCTTTTAAACTTCAGTGTTCAATAAAGTCTTAGTTACATTCTACATAAATGTGTACGAGTGCAATAATTAGTCCTACAAAGACTTAACTATGATAAAGAGCAATGCTTCAAGCATTAATAACCACTTATTAATTGTGTAACACCAAATAAATTTTATCCATTCAGAGGAATATGGGGCTAATAAGTTTCAATTTCACATATCTTCTAGACATTTGATTTCAAAGTTCAATATTCAAATTTGAAATAATAACAACTCTATCTCAATGGATTCTAGTTTATAACCAATGATCTATTCAGTAGATTTTCAAAGATGGCTTATTCCATTATAGATAAATCAGTCTTCATTTTTGGTATTTGAGGGGATAATTCAAATCGCCAATCACCAATATACCTTCTGTGGTATGTGAGAATACTTACTATCAATACTAGATAGCTATGTACAAGTGCTTAAATGGTACATTCAGAACCATATGATCCTCACTTTATTCTTAATTTATTTGGGTCTGTATAAAGTTAATTCATATCTTCGAGATTATTGGTATTCATTCAGGAAATAACTGATAAGTTCTTCAAGAAATTTCTAATTCTTCGAGAATATTATTTCTCTTCTATGAGAAATTCTCTCATGCACGGGAGAAGTGATTCACACAATCTTTTAAATATAAATTTTTCTATGAACTATATATTTGAAAAGTGTTATTCACAATAAGTCATTCTATGACTTTATTTCCTTCCAGGATTTAACTCTTCTAGAGATTTTAATATTCATTCAGAAATATTATCTACCTTAGACATTTAATACTTAATATGAGATTTAATTTTAATTCCTTCGAGGAATGATGAGTCCTTAAAGGATCACCTATGGATTTTCTGAATCCACCAATTAACCGCATAATATTTAATTTATTCTTTCTTTCCATTTGCTAGATAAATAACAGAATATTCACTCAAACATAATGGGAGTTTGTTAGTCTTTAAAAGACCAATAAACCATTGCATCTCACCATATCAATATTTCATAATGACTTATCTAATTTGAACTTGCATGTTCAAATATTTTCTTAATGATTTAACCTCAATTGCATCTTTTCAGTGACCCGATATGAGTGCTTCATGCAACTCTGCCATGGACTTTATTCGTGGATCAATATTCTCATTAGAGAAATATTTGCAATGATAGAGGTAATGCTATCGATATTTAATCTTTTCTCCCATATCTTTAGGATAAGACTATGATATAGTCAAATAATATATGCTATCCCAACACAAAATAGTGCGCGCGCTTTGTAGTGTTAGGCTTTCATCTTCGTGATGACCATTCTTAATTTGTGAGGTATTTAACCATGATGGTCTTCTTTCCGGAGTTCTATGGAGGTTTCAGTAAAGTTGCTATGACAAGTTCATTTAATCCAAAACCAACAGGCGTCCCTGTAGATTTTAAATTAATGATCAAGTCATTTGTCATGGTGAGTATATTATTAAATACCCGAGATATACCACACATAGCATCATGTTTACTACAAGTAAACTTCCGGTTAATAACTTCAGGTTGTTTCTCCTAATTTCCAGTTTCCCATTTGTGAGTATTCATTATGTGCATATTCTCACTGGGATAAATTCCTTCAAAGAGTTACACTTCAAGTGTGTTTCCACATCAGGTGGTGCCCTTCATGGGCTTCCTCACATTTAAATATTCTGGCATTATACTCAGCTTCATGCGAGTATGATTTAGTGCGTGTTTTTATTCGTGCTTCAAGCTTTCAAGAATATTTTATGAAGATCATTATTCCATTCAATACAAGGCATTCATATAGGCTTTTTCTCCCCCTAATGCCGGTATTACATCTTCATAAATAATAGCATACTTCCAATAATATCTCCATGAGCTTTATATAATGGAATTTCAGATCCATATTTTTAAACTTTGAGTTAATGCCCATGTATGCTAATATGGGGAAACTAATAATTTTTCACGCACCTAATTTCAAAATTTAGGGGTTGTTTGTTATACAGTGAGCTAGACTTTATTTGTATATTATGCAATTTGGTATGTTCTGCATACCTACAAATTTGCAGTTCTAAAAAGTCTACAAGACTATTTTATTGTCTAACTTCTTTATTTAGCCTAAAATATTTCGATTCAAATACTCATACGATATACTTTAAGTAATTTAGAAAAATAAACTTCACGTTTATAGTTTGCAACATTAAATCTACACGAAATTTCTTTTAATTGCTTATTCATTCAAGAATTACCCATATGCCTTAAGATTTTGAACCCATAAATACGAAATAGTTTTCCACACAATGAACTAGCAGGTCCATCTTTTATTTGTCCGCAAACTCATTCTAATTGAGTCATTCAATTTCTAATTGATTGAATAAAATCACTATTGTCCCGATTTCAAATTGGTTTGCTCCCCCTGATCTCAACCTTCTTGATGACTTCTAGTCATATTGTACATCTACATGAAATGCACAAATTGGGTCAGCCTGCAAGCTGTTTGATAGTGCGTTGTGATGGCTGGCTGACCATCTTAACAGTGAGAGTTACTACTCAACAGGAGAAGTTTGAGTATCAATGAAAACAATAGTATTGTGAGCTTGAGTATGTATAGCATGCGAGCTAATACAATGAAAACAATAGTATTGTGAGCTTGAGTATGTATAGCATGCGAGCTAATACAATGAAAACAATAGTATTGTGGCTTCTAGCCAACATAAAACGGAATTTTAATATAATACCCATTCAAAGGCTAATAATGTAGTAACATGCATGTTCTCACATTATTGAGTAAAGTCATTCTCAGTGACAAGTGGTATATATGGATTACGAAGGCTATGCGAAGAGCTACAGACTTAGTCATTATAATGACCACAGCTACAGGCCAACTTGCGCGTTGGTTTGTCCATCAATCTAACAGGATGCAGCTCTAAACCAACAATACTACAAGATTAGGGATATGCCTATTAGATTTTTCAAGTTTATCCACATTCTTCATATGTCTCTATGCTTCAAATTTCTTCCTTTTTCATATCGTAATTGCACTTCAAGTGATGCTATGCTTCAAGCATGATCTATGATCTATTTCAAATATACCATAGAATTAAATTATACTGCTAGGATATACCGAGTATGATATGAAATCCACATAGTTGTACTGTTCATTGTACAATAATATGGCTTGGGTTGAATAAACTTCAAGTTAGGCTTATGTATTTAGTACATAGTTGAATAATATACAATTTCTATACTAAATTGAATCTTCTGAGTTCAATTAAAAAGCATGTACATTACTAGATAAAGTGCTTCATAAAAATTCAATTTCCATTCTACCTTCATGGTACAAATGCACAATAACCGTAACCTTCATGGTTATTTCAGGCTTTTAGTGGAAAATTTATTTCAAATAATTATCAAATAGGCAATTCAAAGCAATTATTTACAATATTCAGCATGTAATTCTTTATTATTTCATGAGATTAAAGTTATTACTTTAGGTAAAAATTGCTACAAGCAAGTGGGCTTAAGATAAGGTGAGAAAAACCTATACAGAGGTAAGAAACACTAATATATTCAATTTGCCCTTCTATTCTGGGAAATATTCTTAAAATATTGCTAAACTTCTAGTATGAAGCAAAAAGTAATTGTTCCCTCTTCTTAAGCATAACCAAATTCTTCATGAATATAAGTAATAATGCACCTTATGTAGAAAAATCTATTTATGTATGGTTAAGTAGTGAGTATGAAACTTCTTTGTTTCAATGCATCTCCCGCTGATCCTAATATCACTTCAGGAATGTACCTTATTTTCCTTCCAATTTTATGATTTATGCATCACATAAAAATATTTTCTATATTGAGGTTATACATATTCTTCTTGAATTGAAAAAATACCTATGTGGCAAATAATGTGATTCTTCAAGAAAACACATGTTATTTATAAACTCAAATAGTTGGCATACTACTTACGAATTTACTGCTATTGTAAAATCATAATGCCATGTTGGAAGAAAAATACGTTGTTTCACATGGACAAAATAACTTTCAGAGTTATATAGCATTTCTTCTTGAAATTATACATTACTATACTTTTAACCAATTAAAAAAATCTTCTAGAAATAGTGAACTTCATGCCACTTCCTACATTATTCATGCAATTGCTACAAGCACACATCATGTGTTCAAATGCATGAAACAAGTGCAAAATTAATTAATATTGGTTAACCTATTCAATAAATAATCTGTTTATTTTCCCAGACTTTCCTAGCAAAATTATTTAACGCATTCATGATTGTCAGGAAAAATAAATAAATATGACACTCTCAGGGGTGTAACATGTCTAAGGTTCTTCAAGATTGAGAGAGGTCATAAACCTAAAACTATTTTCTATGATTAAAGGTAAGTTTCTAGCCACTTCAGGTATTAAGTTCAATTTTCAGAATTATGTATCCATTAAACATGCTAGAAGAAGATAAGTATGAACCTCAAAGAGCCTAAAACCACGGCACTATTTTACTGAATTTATGCGTACATAAAAACAGTAAAAATACTTCACGTAAATATATATAAACTTAATCCGCCACAAGAACCAATTGTCCTAAGTTCTTTTTTCTGCTAGAAAAAAATATATAAGCCCACATTTCATAAAAACAGGGTTAAAACAGCATGTTTTATGTCTGCGATTGGATTTTCTTTCTAAAATCCATGAGGTAATTCACAAATTTCCACAATTCCTCTTAGCTGGACCCTTTCTCCTCCGGTTTTATTTTCGTAAAAAATACCACGATCCCTTAATTGGTGTGGTTCATGCGCTGCTGGGCGGGCGATCCACGATGACAGCTGCGGTCTGTCGCGGGGTGACACTGTGTGACTGCATTCAGCGCGGAGAGCCGCGATGGTTTTCACGGTTACAGACCGTGATAGGGTGGTGGTTACGACTGTGAGCCGTGCTGGGAGCGGTGGCAGGCTGCGTGCATGCGAGTCTTTACGAGGCAAACATCGGTCACTTCGGGCGGCCCAGTGCGTGTGGGTGCGGTGAGGCTGGCAGCGCTGCAGGACCGGCACATGCGAGTGGGACTCGGGATCGACATCTACTACGGGTGTGACTCGATCCCAGCTTCAGGCTTGCGTGGTGAGGTGCAACTTCAGTGCACGAACAATGTGGAGGTACGTGGCTGTTGTTTGACTTCAGGCTGATGCGACAGCGGGCTCAGGTGCTCGCTTCAGACGAGGACACATATATGGTGAGATTGACTACAACTACAAGTGGGACTCGGTCAGTGGGTAGGACTCTGCTTAATTCAGGCAGCAAAACGACTAAGTTCGACAGGGCTTAGTTGCGAGCAAAGAGGCACACGACTGCAAGCGTGGTGGATGCGGCTGAGTCAGCTTCGGGCCGGGTGGAATCAAATTCGAGCGAGGTTTCAGTAAGACGGCGGAACCATAAGCTGTGCACCACCTATCTGCTTGAAGGTTGGTCATCGATATGCGAATCGACAGCTAAAAAGATTTTGCCATTTTTCTTTTATATATTCTTGGCGTTCAAGCCAACTCTGTGCCGGCGGAATTCAGCCCGTCCACGTTCATCCATGCAGAGATGATCGTGTTCCTCACGTGCATGAGGAATTAGTTCATCCTACATTGCTATTGTTGCCCGCGACCAACAAAATAGATTGATATATTGAAAACAAATGTACTTCTTATTTGAACGTGTTGTGAAACACGTCGTCAACGGTTGGATCTTCTCCCTCTCACGCCTCTCACGACAAGCACACAAGAACTAAGTATAAAGTAGACAAGAGACAATATAGGTAGAGCTTCTCTTTATTTCTCAAATCGATGTGTTACAATAGGGGTGCTTCTCCGATTATATAGTCCGAAGTAAGGCTAGAGATTATGGTAAGAGCCCACAAGCAACCGGATAAAGACTAGAACTTCTAGTCATCCTTTCCTTCTTAGAAAGTCCGGTTTTTTTAAGAAAAAAACAGCCGCTCGGGCTATAGGGAACGACGACAGTTACAAATAACGCTTTCGGTCTGCGCTCCTTGTTTCGTCAAGCAATTTGCCTAGCGGGTGGGCCTATCTTAGTATTATGTGAGGTGTGGGTTGGTTTTCGTTAGGTGAGAATTGACATCAATTTCGTCGCTCTTTTTAGTATAGATTTTTAGTATAGACTAGGTAAAATTTAGTCCATATACCCCTCTATCCAAATAGGACCATGGTCTATTACTTGTTCCTCGCCTCACACCAGCAGCAAATGCCGAGCGCGCGGTGCTCCTCCTGCTCCAAGACCAGGAACTAACAGGCACAGAAAACGTTAGAATATGCGTTTTCTCCCGCCCAGATGGTGTGCGCGCACAAGTGCTGTTTATAGAGCAGCAGCCTCGAGCGGCCACCAGTTGGCCGGCTACCACTTTGCATGGAAGAACAGCGCGCCACCGAAGGTTCGCTTCTTTGCCTGCTGCCTCCTGCAGAATCGGATCCACTGCAAAGTGCTTCTTAAGCAGAAAACATTGTTGACTGATATCTGTGAGGTTTGCGGCAATGACCCAGAGGTTGCAGATCATATCATTGCCAAATGCCCCATTGCCCGACAACTGCTCTTCTGTGGCAGATCAAATCGCAAGGAGGGGGCTCGAGAAACAACAGAACTGCACACCATGATCCTACTCTGCTTTTGGCACCTCTGGAAGCACCGACATGATGACAGAGCCTCAACCCCCAGCTTGACTAGCATTCTCGTCTCGTGTCGACATGAGACAACTCTGGAGAGGGCGACTACCAGCTGATAATCGCTAGGTTGCGGATTTCTGGTATTCAAAATTCTCTATGTAAACACATCCCCTTGCTGAATCCCCCACTCTAGGCCCCGTAGCCTCTGTAAGTGAGCTCCGGCTCCAACCTGTACCATCACCGGCTTGCCGGAATCTGTGGTAAATATTCAGGTGGGACCGTTTGTCCCCCGGTGACCTGTAAAAAAAACGATGATAGAGTGTATATATGGTCATATTTATTTGCATACTGATTAAACTCAACTGCATAAAAGAGAGCAGTGAAATTCACGTCCAACCAAGAGTAAGGGAAAGTGTGTCATTTTGATCCATCTGTTAGCAAAGACTGCTAATTCACCATGTAAAACAAACCCCCTCGCTTGCAACCCCTCTTTTACATTTGCTGCTCGCAGCTTGAACTTGCGCCCAATGCGCCTTGTACCATCACCGGCTCGCCAACATCTATGGTAATATAATTCAGGTGGGACTCTTCGTCCCCCCCGGTGCTTTCTTCAAAAAAAAAATATTGGCATGGAAGCTACTACCTCCGTATCGAAATATTTGTCGTCATTGACATTTTTCGCAAACTTTGACCATCTGTCTTATTCAAAAAATTGTTGTAAATATAAAAAAATAAGTCAAACTCAAAATTCATTTGATGATAAAATAGGTCATAAATAAAATAAATGATATTTGTATAATTTTTTGAATAAGCGAATGGTCAAACATTGCTAAAAAAGTCAATGGCGACAACTATTTCGATACGGAGGGAGTATTAATTTAGCCGATGGCTTCCACAGGATGTAAGTTTTTTAGGTGGCACATCCGGGATAAGAGTTTTAGCCAATGGCATATAGGAAAATACCCTATGCTAATTAGGCAGCCACGCACCAGCACATCAAGATGGGTTTTCGTTTTGGTGTTCGTCCTTGTGAGAACTGAGGGTGTTATCCACAAAAATCATTTTGATGCAAAGAAGCTTAATCCTATAGGTCATCGTGCTTACCTTAACTTTTTTTAGATTAAGGAAAATATCCGGTCTTGAACATTCACAAGTGAATGTCTACGACCATAACAAAATCTGACCACAAAGCCAGATGATACACGAGTACTAAGACTCCAAGCCTCAAACTGAGAAACACACCATAAAAGAAAGAGACTAAGAAAAAAGCTCTAAAGACTAAGCTTTAAACTTCTGCTAAGCCCTTGCTTCAACCATCATCCCTGTGCAGCAACAAGACTCCTCACATCTTCTGTTTTCTTTCAAATGTACAACAACAAATAGGCTGAGGAAAAAACGCCCCCGATAGCCCCCGCGTCGCCTCTGGGGCGGCGGCGAGGGATGGAGAGGAGGTAGGTGGGCGGCCGGCGGCTCGGCCGGAGGTAGACATTCACGTGAGGAAGGCGGCGGCAGGGCTCTGTTGCTCTCAATCGCCGGGGTGGAGAAGTTCGCCGCCGGCAGCTAGATCCAATCGAGCGCGACGCCAAGCGGGCATGGGGAAGGTGGTAGGGCTCGGCTACGCCGAGGCTTCCTCGTCCAGCGGACCTTGGCAGCGGCGGCGGGGCTGGGGCGGCGGATCTGGATCCACCCCGCCCGGCTGCAACACCCGGACCGGCCATGGCGGCGGCGGCGGCCGTACGGGGCCAGGTGACGACGGCCACGGCCGGGCCTGGGTACCGGACATGGATCCGCTACGCCCAGCTCCAGCATTCCACGGCGTGAGGAGCGGCGGCTGCTGGACTCGGTTTCGCCGGGCCTTGTCTTCCTGCTCATGTTCGTGGTGGCGATGGAGGATGCCAGGAAGTCTCACGGTCGGCGTTAACTGCTTACGGCGGAGGCGCGCCGCTGGTGACCTGGTGCTGGATGACTGCATTTGTTCGACTTTGGTGGTGGATGTTAGAGGTGAGGGATCGTCGTGCAGGTAAAAGTCTTCGACTGTTGCCGGTGATGACGGTGCCATGGGCACCATTTTCCTTCCTGAAGGCGTCGCCGTGAGGACCTCAATCTCCAGAGAATGCTCCATGTGAAAACAAAGAACTAACTTGTTGGTTTGAGCGACGGCAGCGTCTTGACGTTGCTCTCCTGCTGGGGCGTCGTTTTGGAATTCTTGGGATGGCGATCAGGGTCAGTTTGGAGGGATTGGAGGGATGGAGATGCTCGGTTTGTTTTGGTGTGCTTGAAGTGGGATTGTCGAAGTTTGTGTGAGAAATCGACTCAGTGCGGTGTCACGCGACAAGACATTATCATAGTAGCGTTTGGAAGTCGTGCTTACCTTAACTGGGCAGCCATCAATCTCAGATTGAGTTTAAACCAAGGCAAGTAATACTATTTTGTTTTGACCGTAGCAATATATCTGCTAATAAGCATATAAAGTACTTTTAGTCAGTAATTTTTCCATCCTAAATATTAATTTAACAGTTGCTGCAATGTTTCGGTACTCCGTCCTATGAGATCCAATCCGATTCGGCTCTGTCTTCCGATTCCGAGTCCGGCACCGGCTCGTAAAACCAATCTCCGTCTCGCGACGATAAAGCATCCATATCCCGAACCAAATCAATCAAAGGGCCCTTGTCAGATGACATGACGCGCAACAACGCCGCCCCGTGTTCGGAATGAAGCGCAAACCCTCGCCGCCGCCAATCGCCGTCGCCGCCGACCGCCGCCAGAGAAAGAAAAGCCGCCGGCGCTGGACGTCCACCGCCGCCGGCGATACGGACCTCCTCTCCTCTTCACTAACCGCAACCCCGTCCCGCACCTGCTCGTCACCGAGGTCTTCTACACGCCGCCATCTCACAACCCGTGCGCCTTCAACCGCCGCGGCGCCATCATCTCCGTCCCGCTCGATGGCGACGTCGTCACCGCGGCGCGCTACACGTCGGCACCGATCCGCCGGCGCGGCCGCCTCGCCGACCTCCACCGCCGGTGCATGTCCTTCCTCGGCGCCACGCCGCGCGGCCGCCTGGCGTTCGCGGGCTCCAGGGGCGTGTTCCTCGTCAACCCCGTCACCGACGCGCTCCAGGGGTTTAACACCATGGGCTACTGCCAGAACGCCGTGCTCGCCGCCGCGGCGGCTCCGGCGGCGGATGCGGCATCTTCGTCTCCCTCGGCGCCGTGCTCGCGCCGCCCGCACTCTGGCGCCTGGACGACGACGGCGGCGAGCGGTGGTCGGAGTGCCCGTTGGCGGCGACCGGCGAGCAGACCGGCGACGTCGTGGCGGCGGTGAGCTCCGGCAAGGGTTGCTTCTACTACCTTCTGCACGGGGACGGGAGCGTATCGAGGGTCGACGCCGGCGAGCCGCCGCCGCTGCGGATGGAGAAGCTCCCGGTGGCGAGCCTTGTCGACCACTTCGTCTCGCCGCCGCGCGGCGCGAGTCTCGCCGGAGAGGGCCACCTCCTCGAGTGCGACGGCGAGGTTCTCTTCGTCCGCAAGCTGCTCGCCGTCAGGGAGATCGCCGCGCCGTTCTGCGCGCACGGCGAGTTCGTCGGCGTCGTTGGATTCGAGGTGTACAGGCTGGACGTGGCGGCGCGGCGGTGGGATAAGGTCGAGCGGCTGCCCGGCGGCGACACGGCGATCTTCGTGAGCCCGGAGTCGGCGTTCGCGGTGCGCGCGCAAGAGACGGCGGCGGCGGCGGGCATTATGGGTAACTGCGTCTACTTCGTCGGCGAGAGCCGGTGCTGCCTCGCGTGTGGGGTTTATGGAGGGAGCACGTGGGGCGCGTACTCCATGAAGGACAGGGAGGTTTTGTTCGAGCACGCCGTGGAAAGCCGCGGAGGACGCACGGAGGCGCTCTGGTTCTTGCCCAGTGTGGTATAGGCAGGCTGCAGACAGGGGCCCTGCAGGCGGATGGAGTCAAAGTAGTAATGTAGTACATGTAGAGGCTGATGCTGTACAGTGTAGTACTCCTTAATTGCACCGTGTCAAAAACGGAATCTTCTTTTTGAACTGTTGGAGATGCCAAAATTTGATCACAGGCTCCTTCTTGCCAAACATATCTATGTTGTACTCGACAAATTAAGTTGTCCGACGTTAATCGGCACGCCCATTTAGTTTCAGAAGGGACGATGTGTAGCAAATTCATTCCTGAGATTTTCGGGCAGTATGAACTGGAATTTTACTTTTTGAAAAAGGAAATGACACATCACACGATTAGTCCGGTTCGAATTCGTACGTACTTTTTTTCAGGTTTCAATTCGCCGCTGCAACGACAGCGAGTTGGATCCTTGGTTCTACTCCTCTTCGGTCTTCTGTCAATTCAAGAGCCACATACATATATATATATAGCCGATTATACATATATATATATATTCGTCGAGACTCAAAAGTGCAAACCACGAAACAAAAAGAAGTAAATCCATCTCGTCATGACACGCGACGATGTTGGTGGGACGGCCGACGACAGCGACAATGTTGGTGGGACGGCCAGCCGGTGCTCCGTCGACCTCCCTCTCCACCTCACCGAGAAGATCCTCTGCTACCTCAGCCCGCTGGTGTTGGCACGCCTCGCCGTCGTCGGCAAGTCATGGGCGGCGCTGATCTCCGACCTCCTCGCGAAACCTGCTGCCCCGCACCTGTTCGTGACGACCGAGAGCGTCTGCCGCGGCAGCCCGAGCGAGCCGCCGCATCGCCGGGGTTTCGTCGTCGCCGTCTCCTTGGACGGATCCGAGCTCTCTTCTCCGGCGATCATCCCCGCCCGCCCACACCTCGCCGACCTGCTCAGCCAGGGCTCGCGGTGCGTCGGCGCCACCTCCAGCGGCCTCCTCGCCTTCCACGACGCGAGCTCCAGCGTCGCCGTCGTCCTCGCCAACCCGGCCACCGACGAGCTGCGCCGCATCGACGTGGGCTACGGGCTAATGCATCACCAAGCCCTGAAGACGACCTCCGGCGGCGGCGGCGGCTTCTTCTACCAGGACGCCGTGGGCGACCTGACGGTCTGGCGGAGGAGGCCGGCGGAGGGCTGCGACGACGGCTGGTCGAAGCTGACGGTGCGCCGCGCGGCCGAACAGTGGGCCACCCGCGCCACGACGATCCTGTCGGTGGCGAGCTCCGGCGACGGCGGCGCCGCCTACATTTTACACGAAGACGGGTGGGTGTGCAAGGTCGACATCGCCACCGCCACGCCGTGGCTTCTCTCGATGGAGAGGCTCCCCGTGCCGAGCCTGGTCGACAGCTTGGAATTCCCCTCCGCGACCCGCTTCTGCGGCCGGCTGCCGAGAGCGGGCACCTACCTGGTGGAGTCCGGCGAGGAGATCCTCTTCGTCCGGGAGGTGCTCGAGTACAGCGGAAATGCCCACGGGTTCGGCAGCCACCCGGGGCTCCTCGTCGGCTTCGAGGTGTGCAGGCTGGACGAAGCGGACCGGCGGTGGGCGAGGCTGGAGAGGCTCGCCGGCGATCAGGGCGCTGTTCGTGAGCCCGGAGTCGGCGTTCAGCGTGAGAGCGTCCGAGACGGCGGGATGCCGGAGCGGCTGCGTCTACTTCGTCAGCGAGACGCCGCGGTGCAGTTGGCGCCACGTGGACGGGAGCACCACCACCTGGGGCGTGTACTCCATGGAGGATGGGAGGGTTTTGTTTCAGCGTCCTGTCGTCGGCGGATCGTCTGTGGGGAGGACGGTGGCTCGATGGTTCTTGCCTAATGTACGTTAGGCATGCACGGTCACGTGTTTTTTCTTTGTTTCATTCATAAACTAGGTGAAAAATCGTCACAATTTTTTTTGGAAGGAAAGAGTGTTTTTATTAATTATTATATAAAGGAGTACAATCAAGTTTTAGAGAAAGAGTCCTAGTGTCTAACGTGTTGCATGAGAAAGAGTCTTGACTCACGTACATAACCATATAGCTTGAGAAAGAGTCCTAGGGATGACGTGTAGCGTGAGAAAGAGTCCTGACTGCTCATGTACATACCCGTGGGTCCACCTATCCGATCAATGTGTATTTTGACGATTGACCATCAAAATTCTTTCGCTCTTTTTAGTATAGACTATAGAATTTCCTCTCGAGAGTACTTTGCATTGATGTCTGCATCTGTTCCTTAAAAACCTCAATTTTGATGCCCTAGGCATCCAATTATCCCTCCAAATCTTGATGTAATCACCATTTCCTACACGCCAGCCCTTTCTTCAGAGTTCTTAAACCACGTTCAGTTCTTATCCACAAGGGCGATGAGTCAAGACGGCGTTCAATGACCATGGTCTCCCATTGGAAAATAGGGCTTTTAAGGCCTCCTCCAATGGTTTGGTTAAGCTAGCACACTAGCTCTAAACACTTTAAGAGACAACCATTACAATGATCTAGCTCTCATCACATAGCTCATAATATAAATGACCCCACACGTCATAATCACGTAGTCTAAAAATGCGTGTATGAGACTATCTCTTGATTAAGAGATAGCTCTTCTCTCTTCTATTAAAATAAGAAAAAAATCTATGAACTAGCTAAGAACTAACCATTGGAGGAGGCCTAAGTAACCGAGCGCATAAACTTATCCTAGGTAATGAACATGGGCTGACCTAAGCAAAAGTCGAGTGGCGGCCTACAATACTTGCAATAGTACTTGCTACCACTACGGGAGCCGCCGCATTTGCCGTGTGCAAGGCTTTGCCGTGTGGCCCACACGGCAAAGGGCACACCGTAAAAGTTTACACGGCAAAAGGCCCTTTGTCGTGTGTCTTTCCTCAGGCACACGACAAAGCTTTACCGTGTGCTAGTTCTGATACTCGGCAAATAATTTTTTTAAAAAGAAAAAAATCGGGCCTCACCGGCTGGCCAACACATCCATCGCCGCACAGCGCGCCACCGCCGCTGGTGGCTTCCACTGGGGGTTGCCGCCAACAATCCGCCCCAGCCCAGTTGCACCGCCGGTAGTCTACCCCGGTCCCGGCCTGTCGCGTCGCGCCGCCGTGGCCCATGCCGGACTTCGGCCTGCAGCGCCACCCGCCGCCGGCCGGGTTGCCCGGCCGCCTGCCTCGGGAGAGAACGAGAGAGATGAGAGATAAGGAGAGAGGAAGGTAGGGATGAGAGAGATAGAGAGGAGGGTGATCCGCGTGAAGAGATTTTGACCGATAGGAGGCCAGGATTTTGAGGGGATGGATTGCTGACATGGCGCATTGTGTTTTCTCTATGTGCTTGTAACGGAATTTTAGATGGCTAAATAATTTCAAATGAAAAGTTGTAAACTATAAAGTTTTGGACCTCTTCAAGCTCTACAACTCTGACATAGAACTTATTTACATCAGAGATCATTTCAGAACTTTAAAAAATTGAAATTTGAAATCGGATAACTTATAATGACATTTTAAGTACTAAATGATGTCAAATAAAAAGTGTACAACTACAAAGTTTTGTATTTCGTTGAGTTGTACAACTTTGGTATCGAACTTATTTACATACGAGGTCATTAGAGGTCATTTGAAAGTTTCAAATTTTATGATTTCAAATTAGATAGATTATAATAATATTTTAAAATATTAAACAATCTCAAATACAAAAGTTCACAACTATAAAGTTTTAAATTTCATTGAGTTGTACGACATTGGTATAAACGTTTTATGCATATGAGATCATATAAAAAAGTTTATGTACAAAAAATACATCCACTCACTCTCTCATGTACACTAACACATATACTTCTTATGAGATGTTTAGATTTTGTAAACATTGTTATGACAAAATGTGTGAAATCTTCTTAACTTTTTATCATAGCCTCCATGTGTTATGTCATCACATCATGACAAATTTCATGATTTTCAGATTTCAATTGCTTTTTTAAAAAATTTAAAAATCATTTGGATACACGTTCGTGGTCGTGTTTCATGGAAAATATGTTCGAAATTTCTTTTTCATTTCACGGGTAAGGGATCAAATTGTGCTAAATATCCTGAATATAATATTTCTCCTCATTTTATTGTATTATTTGAATCACTTGTAGTTCAAATTTGACTAGATTCAAAAAATTGTTTGAAATATAATTAATTAGTTAAATATAGCAAACAAACATAAAAATGTACCAAAATTTAACATGGAGTACCACAAGTTGTATGTTCAAATTTGACTATATTCAAAAAATTGTTTGAAATATAATTAATTAGTTAAATATAGCAAACAAACATAAAAATGTACCAAAATTTAACATGGAGTACCACAAGTTGTATATAGAGAGTAGAAAAAATTTAGAGATGAGAAGAGATTTTTTTTACATTACTTTGCCGTGTGCCAAAAAAAAGCACACGGTAAAGATATGACTTAGCCGTGTGCTAAAAAACACACGACAAATCATCTTTTTATTGCGTGCCAAGAAAAGCACACGACAAGTGTCAAGATAGAAACACACGGCAAAAACATCTGTTTGCCGTGTGCTCGAGCTTTTGCGCATGGCAAAGTCACGGGCACACGGCAAAGGGCAAGTTCCCCGTAGTGTACAATCCTTCTTAGATCCAGGTGCTAAACTTTAGTAGGTGTCACATCAAAATGTAAGAGGGATGTAGGAAAGATTTTCGATTACCAATAAAAAAACAAATTACAGATTCTATCGGTACTTCACGAGACAAATTTATTAAATATAATTAATTAATTCATCATTGACACATATTTACTGTAGTACCGCATTGTCAAATCATGAAACAAAGTTTGCACCGAGCCGCCAATCGCCGGGAGCGAGCCATCGGACGCACGCCCGTCCGCCTGCCTGGCTGCGCCCTGCGTGTCGGCCACCTCCGTGCAAGCCTCCCGCGGTCCGCTGCCGTTCCTATCCCTGTTCCCGCTGGCCGCTGGGCCACGCCGCCAGTGCGTCGAGCCGTTGAGCGTGGAGCGTGAATTGTGGCTGCGAGACGGGAAGGGGCCGGGCTCCTATATAGTTTTTGAAAAACGATTAAGTGAGTCAATTTTAATAACAGATTTACTCCCTGTAAGTTGACTTAGATCCTGTGTATCTGTAAGTCGACGTCCTCAGCCATTTGATCGACAACAAACGTGCCGATCGCTTCCTTCTCTCGGGCCCGCTGATCAGCGATCCAAATCCTACTGTTTTTTGTTATCTTGTTATCGGGCCCGCCAATCCGACTTTCAAGCTCCGTTTATGTGTTAACGGGTTTGGATTGTAACTGAAGGCTTTTCACCTTTGTCTCTCTTCTCCTTATCCCTTTGTTCGTCGGTCTTCCTCTTTCCTCTTTCTGTACTGATACGACGGAGGCGGAGCGCTGCTGCTCGATACGGCTTCGGTGGCGGCGAAGCTGCAGAGGGATCCCGTCGGGTTCGTCGGCGGCGCCCACTAGAAGCCGGCGGCGCCGCTCCCCGTCGATACCCTGGGGCCGGGGCCCGAGGAGCTCACCTGTCGCCTTGGCTGGGGGGCGTGTCTCCCTGGGGGTTCGTCTGCTCTTCAGAGCGACGTCGAGGCAGGTATCCCCTCATACATCTATTGCCCCGCTTCGCCCCCTAGTTTATCTGATTTTGATCCAGGAATGTGTCGTTAGGCAGCGGGCGGGCACAAGCAGTCCCGCGTGCATTTGTTAGGGTTTGAATCGATATTTTGCTGCTGTTGGATTGAGGTTGTGTCGTTAGACAGCGGGTTCCTTGATTTGTGATGTAGTTCGATTGATGTTGTTCGATTGAGCCCTGTAGTTTTTTATGGAAGAAACAGTGATGTAGATGCCCTTCACATTTGACATGAATGAATGCAGTTCTGTTGCAGGGGAACTAGTTTTTACTAACCCAGAGAAGAACTGGAGCGAGTTTGTTCTTGTAGATGACTCCTGATTATGTTGCACTCACTATATCTGTGCAAAACACGATTTGGTATTTTGACACTTTTGATTTATTAGCCATGACCTATGGAGATTTGGTTTTAGAATCTATTATGCATAGCTTGGGATTATAGCATCTTACGGTTGTATATAATTAGTATCTCGAGACATCGAGCTACTAAAGTGGAGAATAAAAAGAAAATTAAATCCACACATTACTTGTGCTGAAATTATATCCCAACATAGTAGTGTAATTTTTTTTGAAAGCTTTATTACTCTTTTTATTTCTTAATTAATGAGTCAGTAGCTGTGTGGATCTTCGTTTTTTTTAGGCTTTGGTTCATGGAGTCCAAATGCTTGATGTTTTGATTTTATTAACCGAAGTGGTTAATAAAAAAATTAATTCCCCACATTACTTTGTACTGAAATTATATCCCAACATTGTAGTGTAATTTTTTTTTAATATATGCATTACATTTTGTATGAACATGCGCCCTCAAATTTCAGAATTCATGTACAAGAATTATATACTCATTTAGTTTTGCAATTTTCAAGTTTGTTCCTGTAAAATATGAAAATGTGCATTACTTTACTTGGTATTTCTCTAGTATCTTCTAGTAATGTATGACAATTTCTCTAGGTATCTGGCCCTTTTTCTACTGTGTGGAATTTTCAAGTTTCCACTGATAATATGGGTCTGATCATACACTTTTCCTTTCTGGAATTTCTGTCTATAGGCAATAACAGCTGAGACCACAAGGAAAAAAGAGGCCATCTTTAGGGAGATCCAGACCCAGCTGAAGCAAAAGAATGTCACAGTGGATGTACAAGCAACTACAGACTCTCTGGTATATTTCTTCAGCATTTGTTCTTGTTTTTCTATTATAATTGTATAGCTGTGTAATTGTTTTTACTGCATTTACACCATAGTATAGTTGTGTAATTGTTTGTTATTCTATTATAATTTCCTGTCGGAGATATCATGAACTGTAATGGAGATTTTTGACTTACTAGTGCCAAAAGGTTGGTCTGATGGATTGTTCCTTTTTATGTAGTTAGACGAATGATATGCTTCAATTTTTGCACTCCATATTACATTTAGTTAATTTTTGTCAGGATCGATGTCCTGGTTTGCAAGATTAAGGTGTAGGAAAAGGTGAAGTGTTGTGAATGGTGTTATTTAAGATATCATAACTTGTTCGTAGCGTTTTCCAATGTAAAAGTATTATAATTTGAATCCTGTTTTAAAAAATAAAATCATGTAGTACTTGCACCAGAACTATATCCCAATATAGTAGTGTAGTTATTTTGTTATTTAACTTTAAATTTGTAACCACGCTTCAGATGAGTGGATTTTCTATCACATTAGTGTGTTTGTGGGAAGTATTTTTGCTTTGCCCTGTATTTGGTGCAGCACTGCTAATGCTTGCAATAGCAGCATTCCTCACTGGCTATTCTTCTTTATGTCCAGATTTTGGTTATTTGCTAGCATCTCCCTAGAGAAGCTCATGGTTCGTTAGAGAGGCTCCTAATACTTGAGTAAGTTGTAAATTGCATATACATCTACCATTTTGTTAATGTTATTAGTACTCGATTCTTCTCTGTTATTCTTGCTGCCCACCCAGCTGCTACAGTTGGGTAGGGCGTTTTGGGATGGACATTTTTGCGTCTTGTTTCTCTCTTGGAAATAGGTTGTCAATTTTACACAATTTTTGCGGACGTGTACACCTGATCAGTTTACTGAGTATACTCTACTTTTAGCATCTTTTCTATTTTGCCTAACAATAAGCACTGTCGCCTGATCTTTTCTATGTCAGTATTGTAATTTATCTATTTTCTCACTATATAATGTTTAGACTAGCTTATCTATGTATCTGTTTGAACCAATACTACTATTTCATACTATTATTACTGTTTCATACTAGGTACTGACTATAATTGTTTTTCCAATTGTATGTCTTGTTTTAGGATGCCTCCTGAACGCCGTAAACGTCGTGCTCAACAAGTAGACTATGAGGAAGTTGCTCAAGAATCAGATGATACATCAGAAGATGAAGATTTTGAAGGCCCTGACAATAATGCAATGGGAAGTCGGAGGGACGAGCAGCCAAATCTGCAAGCACTAGACGATGATCAATTGTTCGGTGTTCTAAAAAAATAGTACGTACCTATGTTTTTATGTTCTTGTATTATATCTGAATTGTTTCCTTACCCCCATATAATTGTTGGCTGACTTTTTTTGGTTTTTATTAGGCTTGCAATGCATTTAGGCAACTGCTAGGCACTGACATTGGATCTAGCATTGCTAGAGGTGTTGGCGGCACTAGGATTCACAGCAACCCCAGGGTCTCCGGTACTAGTGGTGCTCCAGTGCACAAGAAGACTGTTAAAACCAGACAAAATGTCAGTTACTTCGCAGAAATAGTTGAGAAGTTGAAACAGGACCCTAGGAAGTGTAAAGCAATTGAGGACTATGGGTTCGGATCATTGCTTTCATTATTTTGTTGCATTCTGTGTTTTTTTCTATAAATTTTTTTGACTTGGTCCTTTTGTTTCTCTTTTACTGCATAAAACAGGTTGTGTACCTCGATTTTTTGATGATTGGCCCTCATCGGCAATTGCCATCTACACTCCCCCGTGTCACTGTTTGGAAGAAAGATATTGATCAAGGAGTATTCTGTTTTGGATTGTGTGGATGGACATATATTTGGCAAGCGTCCTGTAAGTGTTGAGTTGTTTCCCATTTGGTTATAATTTTGCCTTTAGCTTGTGATTCATTGTAATTTGCCAAATTTTTCTTCAGTTACTAGTTTCTTAATTCTTAATTGGGGCTTTTCACATAGGCTTGTGTCTGATTCGTGGTTCCCTAGTGTGTAAACTGATTTGCTATTCCGCCACACCTACTTCAAATTTTGCTCCATACTGCTTTTGCCCTAATAAATGATTACTCATGCTCATTGTTATAAATTATTTATTCCCATATTTTATTCCATCTTTTCAGCTGCTTATTTCCTTCTCCATTCTTGTGTTGTTATTTTTTCTTGCAGATATTACCATTCAGGTCGACATGTTATGCTCGGAAGCCTGGAGTAAGAACACCTTCTCCAGTCTGCAACACTAATGTTTCTGATTTCCAAAAGGAATTGTTGCATAGAGTGCCGGGAAAATTCTCTCCACAGGTATGCCATCCCCTTTACATCTTTGTTTATTTTTTCTTCTTTTGGGTTGTTCTGATTTGCCATATTTGTTTGTCGTTACATGCAAAGAATGCTACTTATCACAAGGTTAGCTCAATAAGTTAGTATTTCCACATCTACATTTATACATCCATTCATGTCTATGAATTTTGTTACATAGTTGTGTAAACTATTTTTTTTACCTCGAATGAGCTCTCAAAGAATTCATACATATCCTCCGGAGCATTTAACATGCTAGTGAAATAACCCATTGGAGCCTGTGTGGAAAAAAACAACATAAGACTACTACATTTCTATCATTTGCACTTTTTTCATCTCCTGTTGTATGAATATTATTTTCTAATTCATCATACCTCATATGCTTCTCTGTCTTCTATTGCATAGCTGTTACTTTTGTCTTGTGATACAACCAGCATACCCTCTTCACTGTCCATTGGAGCATTTGGCTGCTTTGGTTCTCCACCTTTCTTTGCAACTCTATTCCTTCTGAAAGTTTTTCATTGCATTCTATCTTGTCCTTTCTATAATCTGCAGGAAACATCACAATTTAATTTTAGTCAGGTAGCAATTTTTTATGAGTTTGGACAGTTCGTTAAAAAAAGGAAACCTTCATTGCAGGCACACACCTCTGAAATTTGGACAGCATTCCAAGCCTCCATATACTTCTTGTCAAATGGTATATGTGATGCTATTATCTTTTCCTTTTTCTTTGTCCTCTGTAGCTCTTCTCCTTCCTGACCACTCCCAATCTCTGGTACCATGTGCTTGTTCTGTACATGCTGCATATAGTACATACACCCAGGGACACATGAAAAAACTGTTGCTGGTGTCTTTTATGTTCTAAATAGATGAAACAATATTGTACCTGATAAGCTTTTGATTTACTTGCAGAAGTACATGGATTTGTTACACATTTTGCCCCTTCTTTCTGCTTATCACACACTCCCTTTCATGTTAGCAAATTACAGTGAGCATCAATAACCTCATAATAATCTTGTAGCCTATAAATTCTGAAACTACTGCATTTAAAGCTACCTGCTGAACTTTTGATTTGATCACATCCTTATATTGATAATAAGATGTAGCTTCTCGCGTCACACACTGCTTTTGTTGTATGTTGCCTCCATAAATTCCCTGCAAAAGAATGTACAATGTAGCTAGTATCACTAGGCTCAAATCACTTATGACTAATAATTTTTGGTTTTTATATTCCCCTGTTCTAATATTTTTTGCATGTTCAAGATGTTGACGAACTCATAGTGTTGCCCTTTGTTTTTTTAGAAATTCAATGGTGAATATCCATTTTACAAATTCAGCAAGCTGGCAGCATCAGTTCATCAGTTCAACAGCTAAGGCTACTATAACATAAGATTTGCACTGTAAATTTCATCATCAACATGAAGAACAAGATCAGCTCAAGATGAGGAGCTAGTGTCAGATCCAAACGCAAGAGATGAGCTATCCAGATATTTACCTCAGGTACAGACGCTGCAGCATTTTCATTCCCATTTGGATCTTCCCTTCTCGATGCCCACTTGGCTTCTAATATCTGCTCCATCCTTTGTCTTCTCTTGCTCTTTGGGAGAGGATTCTCCATGGAGGCGGCGGCCGCCAGGTTCCAGGTTGCGTGTGGATCTGGTGGTGGTGTTCCTTTATGCATTTTCTTTTTATTTTGGCGCCACTAGTGGGTAAACCAGGCGCCATTTTTTCTTTCCTGACAACCCACAGTTGTATTGGTGAATATGGGCTGGGCTTTTTTTTACCTTTTTGTGTAATCTATTGTCCAGATGCGGTGGAGCATGTAATTTTTTAATGTGCCTTTCGACCTTTTATTTCAAAAAAAGTAACCGTTGTGCAAACAGGACAGCCCAACACTGGTATTGGGCTCCCACATCGGCCTGTAAGCCCGTACAAGTCAATAAAACAGCTAAAAGGCATAACGGATCCAAAACAGCTGAAACATCGGCCCCGTTAGGCAAACCGGGTCGTGAACAGTGTTTTGCGCGCCCGATAACAGCAAACCGGGTCGTGAACAGTGTTTTGCGGGCCCGATAACATGAATGTATAAGCGCACACACTGATTATGGTACAGTCCGTTGGATGGCCATCTAACGGCTCAGAAAAGTGACTTACCCAAAGTCAAAATCTAAGTCAGTTTACAAGGAGACAGACCCTTTAATAAAGTCTATTAGACCCAATTAAAACTGCACCCCAACTTAGAAGTTCAAACTAACATTTCAACAACAATCAAATTATTCAAGTTTTAAATAAACCAGATACAACATTATGTAAAAGTTAGACCAACATCTAAAATTACTTAGATTTAACATTTCAATGAAAACAGATTCAACATTTTTTAAACATTGAGTCAACATTTAAGAATAATAAATTTAACATTTTCTGAAACATTGCGATATTTCAACATTTGCAAACAATACATCTCACATTTGTACAGAACTACAGATAACCATCAACTTGGGCCCGCAAATGGATTTTCCCGCGATTGTTTCCCGCGAGCGCGCATGCATGGCGGCGGCGCCGAGGGCGGGCGAGGCAGGTGATCAACTAAAGCATATCTGCTCAAATGATATTGTTTTGGGTTGGCCCTCTCGTGACTGGATTTTCTCTAACTAAAGCGTGAATCATGCGACGCGAGGGGTGCCGAGCTCCAAGCCCTACAAGCCTTGACCACGCGGCAGGAACTCACGACGAACGACATGTTGGGCACTATCCCTATCAAATCTACTCTCGCTCTCCAACAAAGCTGTGACCAAAGGACCCTCTATATAGTTCCTCTTTCTTCTTCCTCGACTCTCTTTCTCCTTCCCAATAATTTTTTTGACCCACTAGGTCATCCCACCTCCACCACTGCTAGCGGTGACTTGCTGCCGTACCACTGCGGCCACTTCCTGCAATCGCCACTTGACCCCGCCTTTTACTCATCCCCTAATTCATGTTGTCAGCACCGCCCACCATTTGCTCCACCAGCCATGTATCTGAGGTTCCTCCTCGAATACATCGGATGAAGTTGGTATGATGTGAAAATGGGACTCAGATCTGGTGCAGCGGCTATAGCCACTGCACGTTAGGCAGTGGAGAACAATGAGGGGATCTACTGTTCATCACTGTAACCGAATCAATTCTAGGCCATTGATCACAAAAACGGACGGCAGATATAGTGGCCACTGCCTAAGTTGTAGTGGCAGTGGCCACTGCATTTGATCTGAATCCGTGAAAATGCCCGTGGGCAGAACGCCCCCTCACACGGTCAGACCCAAAGGGGCGGTCCTTTTAAGGCCACGTTTTCTTCCTCGTCTGACTGGTTCTCAGCCAAGTCGAAGTCAGGGCCAACTATTGCCTTTGATCATCACATGGTGCTGGTTGTAGGTATACTAGGTGGAGAGGCGCGCTTTGCGCGTCCGCTCCAGAGTTGCATTGCCAGGTTGCCTGATTTAAAGAAACAAAGTTTTTTTTAAAAAAAGAACTGAAGTAACATGGCATGTAGGACCCAGGATGGATGGATATGGTCAGGCTTTCAGGTTTGAGGTCCTGTTTAGTGGTTACGGGAAAATGGAATCAGATCGGCTGCAGTCGGCGTCGTCGACTGCAGCACGCAGTCACGCTGTCTATCTTCAGCTTCTACACGGCCCACCACACATTCTCCGTGCTGGGCCTTAGCCCAATAAAACCACAGCGTTTAGCGTCAATGGAGGACGACCCGCTCGACCTTTTAGCGCCAAGGTTTTCTGTTTTGGCGCGAGCTCGTGTTTTTGGCGGGAGGGAAGCTGCGAGGCGGCGATCCTCTGGTGCCGAGGGCTAGCCGTGAGCGATCCTCTGCTTCAGTGGTTGTTCGTCCTTGATGGAAGAAGATGTATGTAATCTGCACTCTTTTATTTTCATGTCTGTTCATATTGCAATGGTGCTTTAATTTAGTCTCCTTCCTACTCCCTCGTTAGATTGTGTTGGAACCGGTTGAATGAAACTTCTGCTTCTTTGAACAAAACAAGATCTGCACATCTGAGATGGAAGAAAATAGGTGTGTAATGCCATGATTGTTGATTCTTCTCCATCAGATCAAATCGATTTTAGTTGTTCAAATTATCACTTGCCTTTTGCTGCAGGGAGGGCTTGCTGCCTAGTTTGTTACCTGAAGTTGGCATGGAATTCAAAACCATAGATGAAGCTTGGATGTTTTGGATTAGCTATGGAGGCCAAAAAGGATTTGAGGTTAGAAAAAGGTACACAAACAAAAGGAAGGATGGGAAGGTTAGGTCCTGTAGATATGTTTGTGCAAATGAAGGTCACAGAACAGAAGATAAAAGGCATCGTCTGATAAAGTGTCCAAGAGCTGAAACTAGAACTAATTGTCAAGTTCGCATGGGTGTTGTACTGGACCAGGAGAAGGAAACTTATAAAGTGGCTGATCTGATTTTGGAACACAACCACATCCTTCATTTGCCAGAAACCTCGCACTTGATGGCGTCTCAAAGGAAAATTTCAGAGTTACAAGGTTTTGAAATTGAGACAGCTGACGATGCAGGAATTAGGCCTAAAGCAGCACATGAGTTAGCTAGTCTCCAAGTTGGTGGCTCATTTAATCTCAGTTATACTCTTCGTGACCATAAGAATTATTTACGGGGCAAGCGGCAACGGGAGATGGCATATGGTCAAGCAGGGAGCATGCTTATGTATTTTCAAGACAAAATTGCCGAGAACCCGTCATTCCAATATGCATTGCAGTTGGATGAGGAAGAACAAATAGCCAACATATTCTGGGTTGATGCTAAAATGCTCACCGACTATGCATATTTTGGTGATGTTGTCAGTTTCGACACTACTTTTGGAACAAACAAAGAAAGTAGACCATTCGGGGTATTTGTTGGGTTCAATCATTTTAGGGAAACGGTGGTTTTTGGTGCTGTTCTCTTGTATGATGAGACATTTGAGTCATTCAAATGGTTATTTCAGACCTTCTAAAAGCACATAGTGGTAAGCAACCTAAAACAATCTATACTGATCAAGATGCTGCAATGGGAAAAGCAGTCAAGGAAGTGTTTGTAGAAGCATGGCATGGTTTGTGCACTTTTCACATTATGCAAAATGCCGTCAAACATCTATCTCAACCTGATGATGAAGAATCAGGTGCTTCTCCAAAAGAAGTTGGTGAAGACAGTGAGAAAGAACCAAGTATTCTCTCAGATTTTAGTGCATGTATGTTTGAGTATGAAGATGAGGAAGCATTTAAAGATGCATTCAACATGATGAGGACAAAGACGAGTAAGCAATCTTGGTTGGATAGTATATACAAGTTTAAAGAAAATGGGCTGAATGTTATATGAAGGATGTTTTCACACTAGGAATGAGAAGTACCCAATTGAGTGAGAGTCTGAACAGTGAACTGAAGAGGCATTTCAAATCTGATTTTGATATGATAAGATTTCTTAAGCATTTTGAAAGGGTAGTGGAAGACAAAAGAAAAAATGAGCTAAATTCTGAATTTGAATCAAGGAAAAAAATACCAAGAATCAAGATGAGGACACCTATGCTACTCCAAGCTAGCAAGCTGTACACACCAATTATATTTGAAGCTTTTCAAGGTGAATATGAAAGGTCCATGGTAGCATGTCCTAAGGAAGGGATGTCTGAATCATACATGGCCATCAATACCTTCTCTCAACTGTTGACGGTAATTTTTCATAATAATGATCAATGTAGTGATATGCACAAAGTGTTTAATTAATTTTCTTTCATTTTGTAGGGAGCAACCACAGATCATTTTAATGTTGAATTTTAGTACTCAAGCTTGGTTTTGGAGAATAGCTTTGGTTCTGTGTTTGAAGTGTAAAGTTCAGTTGTAAAGTTTAGGTCAGTGCCTTTGCACTCTGCAGAGCTTTTGTTTCTGTTTCAGTATGCCAAAGAGACAGAACAATGCAATATTTTGGAATCTGCAACCTTTGTGCTCATTTCTGTGATAGTACAATTCAAAACACAATTTGTCATCTATTCAATTTGCACAGATATTGCTGCTTCCTATACAATCAAAAATTGCTTAATTTGCTGCCAGACACACACAATTTCTACAACATGAGCCAAATGTACAGAACACAAATAATCTTCAAGCTCCAGCTTTTTAGCCGTGCTCTGCTCCGGGTACTCTGCTGCTCCACATCTCGGGCGCTCTGGACATCCACCGGCGCGGCGAGGCAGGACACACACGCAGGGTGCCCGCCTCCTGCAGCATCGCGCCCTCCTCTGCCTCCACCTAGCTCTGGCGCTCGTCGGGGATGGAGGGCGGGCGGGGCCGGCGCGGGGGAGGAGGCTGCAGGCACCAGCAGCAGGTCGCGCGCGGCCGGCGTAGGGGAGGCCGGTCGGAAGCCGCAGCAGGTCGCGCATGAAGGAAGGCGCGGCCGATGCAGCCGGATGCGTGAGGGGCTCTGCTGCCGGCGCCGGGGCGCGAGGAGAAGCCGCAGAGGAGGGGCTCGACCCCGCCGGGGCGCGGAGGAGGGGCGCGGCCAAGATCCGACGCAGCCTACCTCCCGGCGCTCTTCCTCTTTGCGCTCTCGCTCCTCTCCCTCTCCTTGCGCCGCCACCTGCATCGACGTGGAAGACGGACTCCTTGCGCCAACAATGAGGAAGACGATGGCTCGATGGCCAACGGGTGGAATAAGGCCGTGTGGGCTTACATGGGCTGATCTGATTGTTTCTTGTGTGGCCCGTGAGAGGAGTTTCCTAACGCTGCTGTTCGATCGTAGTTGGACGGCACAGATGCGCTGACTGCGTGCTGCAGTCGAAGCAGCTGACTGCAGCCGATCTGATTCCCGGGAAAATATCTCGAATCCTCTCGTCTCTTTCGAATTTTGTCGTCTCTTCTCGATACGGACGTGGGACGCCACTATCCGTCTGCTCCAGGCGACGCCGCGTCCTCGTCCGGCGGTCGACGACTCAACGTCCGCTCGCGCTGCGCACCAGCCGCGTCCTCGCGCGGCCGCCATCTGCTCTCGCCGTCACCGTCGACCTGTCCAAGATGGCGGGTGGCCGGCCAGAGAGACGCGACCGGGCCTAGCCCGCGCGAGGCAAGGCCATGCTGGCGCGGCGGCCCCCGGCAGCGGAGCTCACTCGCGCGTGCTGCGGCGGCCCCGGCGGAGGAGCTCCTGCGCCTGCTGCTCCCTCCCTTCTCGCCTCGCTCCACCGGCCCACTCTCCCGGCCCGTCTCTTCTCCACCCCGGACGCTCTCGTTCCCCGGCTCGCTCTCCCCGTCTCCTCCCCGCCCCGGCGGAGGAGCCGGAGCCCGCGCGAGGCAGGACCACGCCGGCGCGGCGGAGGAGCCGGAGCCCCGGCGGCGGAGTCGAGGAGGCAGCGCGGGGCGGGTTGGGTTGGGTTCGGGCCGGTGGCGGAATCGAGGAGGCGGCGGCGTCGAGGAGGTGGCGGAGGCGTCGAGGAGACGGTGGACGGCTTCGATCCGGCGCGGTAGGGCAGGCGCGCGCGGGCCGTGGATGAGAGCCGTCGCGAGAGCCTGCCGGGCGCCCAGTGGAGGAGGGGGCACCCTGGAAGAGATCCCCCTGCTCGGCGCCATGGAGGAGCTCCCCTGCTCGAGCGATGAATGGGGCTCCCTCGAGCTCGGATGACCTTCTCTCTCCGAGCTCATGCACCTCCTGCTCCCTCTCTGCTCGCCTCACTCCGCGCCGCCGTCGAGGAGCTACGCCGGGCCGCTCTCCTCGTCTCCTCTCCACCCCCGCTCGCGACTCCACCCACCTACCGCCGCGCAGCGCTTGCTCTGCCCGGACCGCCGCGCACCGACCGCGTCGTTCCGCACCTGGCTCGCGCAACGCTTCTTCGCAGCCGCCTTGCTGAAATGGCGCGGTCGGGATACGACCGGACGGGGCCGCGCGACGCTGTCAGCGGTGAGGCGGCTTGCCGGGGAGGCCACGGCGGGCTTAGCAGAATGGCGAGGACGACGGCGGCGAGTGACGATGATATATAGACGGACATGAAACGTGTTCGAATTCGACGGGAAGATTCAAGGTTCTTCGCAGTAATTTTTTTTATTGTTGTAGTTGTGGGGTCCACGCGTCAGCGTCCATCTACAGTGCCTCGAGGCCTGAGCGATCGCCGATTCTTGGCGCTTTAATATAGGATAGTAATATATAAATTGTAAAAGTACATAAATCACAATTGGTGCATCTTGTTCGTCCATTTTACATCCGACGGATGCCATCTCTCCGGAACAGGAGCACCTGATTGTGTCATGTGGGAGTCGCTGTCCATGAGGACCGTTCGAATTCCTTGCGGCTGCCGCGTGGACCTTGCCCACGAGGGAGCCAAGCGAGCAGGCAATCTTCGGATCGGTGAACAACTGTCCACGCGGCGACGGACAGCTGTTTGGGCGCCATCCCCATCAAATTTTACTACTCTCGCTCTCCAATCCCAAACGCACAGCGTGGCAAGACTCCCCACCGGCCACTGTACTCCTCCAGCGGCCACCTCACCGCCTCTCCAGATTCCGCGCTGTCGCCCTCTCTCTGCCGCCTCTTAAGGATCGGAGGAGGTACCGTGCCCGATCTGAGTGAGGATCCATCCCAAATCTCGACCGGCCGCCGGAGCAGGGTAAGCGACAGCCCTTTTCTGCTTTAATCAGATTTACTCCGCCTTTGTTTCTTTTGCTCTTGCAAGATTTGATGAGTGATGGCCTTGTTGCAATGCGGTTGTGCAGGCTTAGATTTCTGCGGCGGCGGCGGCGGCGGCCATGGGGGGCGCCGTGCTGGTGGCCATCGCGGCCTCCATCGGCAACCTACTGGAGGGCTGGGATAATGCAACCATTGCAGGTAAGTTACAGTAGAAAAAAGTTATTTGATCTTATATACAGTTGCGCCTATTTGTCTTTCTAAGCTGCCGCTAGGTCCATGTTAGGACTTTTGGGATTCCTGTCTAGATCATGATGCGTTTGGTGGAATCGCCTTATAGTAGAAAAAAATTACCTTACTGTTCGATCGCAAGTTTACCAAGCGGTGATTTAATTTGCTGGAAAAAAAGAATTTCGAATCTATTACTAATGAGATTAAATAATTGTATGGGTCCAGTGATCTCTCTATCTGAAACTACTAGTTGCCATCCAACCCAAGATGTTTCGAAAATTTCAACTGCTACTGATAGCTTGACTTTGTTGTGAGTTGTGACCCTGCTGGTTGACCCGACGTCTGATCTCTGCAGGAGCGGTCTTCTACATAAAGAAGGAATTCAATTTACAGAGCGAGCCCCTAATTGAGGGTCTCATCGTGGCCATGTCCCTCATTGGGGCAACAGTCGTCACGCCATTCTCCGGGGCAGTGGCTGACTCCATCGGTAGGCGGCCCATGCTGATAGCCTCGGCTGTCCTCTACTTTGTTAGTGGGCTGGTGATGCTCTGGGCACCAAACGTCTATGTTTTACTGCTGGCAAGGCTCATCGATGGATTCGGTATCGGTTTGGTTGTCACACTTGTTCCTTTGTACATCTCTGAGACTGCACCGACGGACATTCGAGGGACGTTGAACACGCTGCCGCAGTTCAGTATCACAGGAGGGATGTTCCTTTCCTATTGCATGGTGTTTGGGATGTCTCTCTTACCAAGTCCTGATTGGAGGATCATGCTCGGGGTTCTATCGATCCCCTCGCTTATATACTTTGCATTGACTGTCTTCTACCTGCCCGAATCACCGAGGTGGCTTGTGAGTAAAGGAAGGATGGCCGAGGCTAAGAGAGTCTTGCAAAGGTTGCGGGGAAGGGAAGATGTCTCAGGTTTGTATGAATTTGATAAAGTATATGGAATTTATTGTGATTGTAGTAAGCTATACAATTTGTGTCATGATTACTCATTTTGAATTAACTATACAGGAGAAATGGCTCTTCTAGTCGAAGGTTTGGATGTTGGAAAAGATACACGTATTGAAGAATACATAATTGGACCTGATGACAAGCTTGCCGGCTGAAGGGCTGGCTCCAGATTCAGAGAAGATCAAACTATATGGAGCTGAGGAAGGCCTAACTTGGGTTAGCCCGACCCATTCGGGGTCAAAGTGCACTTGGAAGTGCTTATGGTCTCATCTCGCAGCATGGGAGTATGGTTAGTCAAAGTAAGTCCCTTGTGGATCCTGTTGTCACTCTTTTCGGTAGTGTCCATGAGAAGACGCCGGAGATAATGGGGAGCATGTGGAGCACATTGATGCCCAACTTTGGCAGCATGTTTAGTGTTGTGGATCAGCAGCAGGCTAAAGCAGACTCGGATGGTGAGAATCAAAGGGAAGGCGATGAGTATGCTTCATATCGTGGTGGAGACGACATTGAGGATAGCCTCCAAAGCCCACTTATTTCTCGTCAAGCAACAAGCGTGGAGGGAAAGGAGATTGCTGCACCTCATGGTAGCATAATGGGTTCTGTAGGAAGAAGCACCAGTATGCAGGGAGGGGAAGCAGCAAGCAGCATGGGCATTGGTGGAGGATGGCAATTGGCATGGAAATGGACTGAGAGAGAAGGATCAGACGGGCAAAAGGAAGGTGGCTTCCAACGTATTTACTTGCACGAGGAGGGTGTACAAGGCAACAGGGGTTCTATATTGTCATTACAAGTGGGGGATGTCCCTCCTGGTGGTGAGTTCGTCCAGGCTGCAGCTCTTGTGAGCCAACCAGCTCTTTACTCCAAGGAACTGCTGGAGCAGCGTGCTGCTGCTGGTCCTGTGATGGTGCATCCATCTAAGGCAGTTGCTAAAGGTCCAAAATGGGCCGACTTGTTTGAACCTGGAGCGAAGCATGCACTATTTGTTGGCATAGGAATACAGATCCTGC
This sequence comes from Urochloa ruziziensis, assembly GCA_015476505.1. Lineage (NCBI taxonomy): Eukaryota > Viridiplantae > Streptophyta > Magnoliopsida > Poales > Poaceae > Urochloa > Urochloa ruziziensis. The sequence goes on along the minus strand of CM027123.1, from coordinate 38,596,346 downwards.
AACAGGTAAGAAATTTTTCTTCTATCCGATATATATATGCTGTGCCCCTAAATCCACCTGGTACCTAGTTTAGCTCTTCAGTACTTCAGAGACACCAAAATAAGTTCTTCTAGTGCTTTAATGAGTTAAAGCTCGTTTCTCTTAAAACTAAATAGTTAAATTAAAACATCTTGATGCTATGTGCCACTACTTGCCAAGCTTCTCGCGGTGGACTGGTCGATGCTTTATCACAAGCATGGAAACATTTTTTTCGATCTCTTCTCCCCTTTGTTTGTACAGATATTCCTGCATACATTTGCCACATTTGGTTGTAGGTTAAAGTCTCGGCACGACGTTTCATGTTTGTTACATAATTTTGTTTTCTTTTACTTATTTCTGTTGATGTGGTATATGTTGTGTTATTACGTTGATTATTATCTTCATCTTTTTTATGTAGTTTGCTGGCATCAATGGTGTTCTCAACTACACTCCTCAAATTCTTGAGCAAGCAGGTGTTTCTGTTCTTCTTTCCAACATTGGTCTTAGCTCGTCTTCAGCATCTATTCTTATCAGCACCTTGACAACCTTATTAATGCTTCCGAGCATTGGTATTGCGATGAGGCTCATGGATATGTCTGGAAGGAGGTTAGGCTTTGTCTTTAATATGCTATTGCTATTTACGCATAAATACACTTTTTTAGTACAAGTATGTAAAGATGGTAATTAATTCTTTCGTTTGTTTCTTATTCAGGTTTCTTCTCCTTGCGACGATCCCTGTCGTGATAGTTGCACTACTTATCTTGGTCGTGGTGAACATTGTGGATTTGGGAACCATGGTGCATGCTGTACTGTCCACGATCAGCGTCATAGTCTATTTCTGCTTCTTCGTCATGGGGTTTGGGCCTGTTCCCAACATTCTTTGTGCAGAGATCTTCCCCACCACTGTCCGTGGCATCTGCATAGCCATCTGTGCCTTAAGCGCCTGGATCGGTGATATTATCGTGACGTACACACTCCCCGTGATGCTGAATGCCATCGGCCTCGCCGGTGTCTTCGGGATATATGCCGTCGTTTGCATCCTAGCTCTTGTATTTATATACATGAAGGTGCCGGAGACAAAAGGCATGCCCCTTGAAGTCATCACCGAATTCTTCTCTGTTGGAGCAAAGAAAGGAAGGGAAGTGAGGGATGATTAATCGCTCAGACCTAGCGATCAGCTTTACTAGCTGTAATTTTGCGGTTTCCAAACTTCATTGTGGTTATTTAATCCTCAGATGCCATATGAAAGTTACTTTGACCGACCAAGAAGGGGACCTGGGGATAGTGTGCCTAAAGAGATGGCCTGACTGTACATCATGAGGCTTGATACTGTCATAGGCTGGCTTTTGGAACTACCGACTACGGTGTGTAGATCATCTGTTTCCCCCCCTGTTTGCGGGAGACTGTTTGTGTTCATTGTAATTTGTTTTGCCTATGTAACTAGTGGTGTATATAACAGTTACGCTATTGGTTTCTTTTGTCTTGTCAGATACTCTCTAGAGCAATCATCATCTTTATTGCCAGTGCAGTTGTGTTTTCCGGTTGATTGGTAGCTGCTAATAGCAGAAGGGGCCTTTCTGTTCCGGTTTCGGAAAAGAACAGTTACTTAATGGTCAGCATCTGTTGAGCCAGGAAGATACTTCATAATTTAAAGTCGTGTTCTACTCTGGTTGTCTATGTAACGTCTTGCCTCCCCAAGGCCGAGCCCGCTTGCACCTTGCAGCTCTTTAGGACCTTCATAATTCCATTACAGACTAATGCATGTCTTTTCTGCGCACTTTGTCCTCACTCGTGCGCACCCAGGAATGACTTCCCGGTCGGTCACCCATCATGAAATTGCTCCGGGCCAGCACGCTTAAACCCGGAGTTTTTTTAGATGAATTTTGAAAAAAAGAAAGGTTGCAATTTGTTGGTATGAGTATTCTTTGTCATCATATGTTTCTTTCGCTTTGGTTTCGCGTGTCTTGTATCGAATTGTGGCTTTCTCTACTTAATACAATGATGCGTAGCTCTCCTGCGTATTCGAGAAAAAAATAAAACATGAAAAATGTGATGTACTCTTTGAGCTCTAGTGGTACCTCTGGAATTAGGGTGGTCAAACGATGTCCCAAGTTTCTAGCAAGCTTTTTGGGTTGAATAGTATCTTTTTTTAGATAAAGGAAATCCGACCTCCGCCACTCAACAGAGCCCTTACAGCTAGCCATCAGTACAAAACACATAGCATATACGCCGCATCAAACTTGTAGACCTTCCTAACACTTAAAGTTCAAACTTGACGCATAGAGCAAAAGTTTAAACTCAATATCCAACTCCAAAACTTAAGATACTAGAACTGAAGCAAAGACAACCTAACACTAGGCTTCAAGTCTTCTTCTGTTCTTCCAGCCGAAGTTGTTGAATATCTCCATCACAGTGACTTCCAAGCATCGGCACGCCTCCTTCAAAATTTTAATCTCTTCCTCTTTAGAAAGCGTTGCCCAGACTGGTTGTCTAGTATGTCCCCCCTGAATATGATCTGTAAGAAAGAATTAGGGCATTTTTGTTTAAACACCATATCATTTCGTCTTATCCAGATAGCCTAGCAGAGAGCAGCCACTCCAATAATAATTTGTTTTCTACTCTTTTCATCCCAATTGTTAAGCCAATTTCCAAACATATCAACATAATTATCTGGTGGATGAATACCAAATGTAATATATACTACACCCCATATTGACCTTGCCACATGACACTTGAAAAAAGGCGTTGTATGTTTTCCTCACAATTACAAAAGCAACATTTGGTATTGAGAGAATTCCCTATATGACACCATTAAACTCACTTATTCCTTCCTTGGCCCTAAGTTTTCCAAAGTTCCTTATGTGACCCTAGTTTTGAGTTTCATCCCAGTTTTCCAAAGATGAGGGCTAAGAAAGCTAAAACAGCTCAGTGATCTATTGTGCCCTATGATGAAGAAGCACTGGCACCCTCCATGTCTTTTCCACCACGGTTAGCAATTTTACACCTATGGTTATGTGAACATGCTCTCAACTTTGAACTCTAAATAGCTTTGTTTTCTCACGCTAGTCAAAGCTTGGAAATTACAACCAACACACAAGACAAGGATGTCAATGTAGGCTCTGCATCAACAAAGAGGTATTCTGAATTTTGTCTTAACATAGTGTGAAAACTTGATTTGTTTCCTGAGTTGCTTTGTTTTTGACATAGCCAAAGCTTGGAGACTACAAGCAAGAAAAAGAGAAAAGATGTCAACTCTAATTCTGGAGCATCAAAGAGGTAACATCTTGTATTTATGAATTTTAAAGATCATGTTATCCATCAGCTATCCGTTTCCTTTGATCTAACACTGTTCTTATCTTAAACAGATCAAGATCAGGCTCAAATCAACCTGACCATGTTTCCATTGAGTTTGCTGAAACCACAAAGGAAGCAAATGGTAAGGTGAAGACCAAAACGAGCAAAAAACAATCTGTAAAGAAGAAAACTATCTTTCCTAGCATTCCAATGCAGCCATTGGACAGCCCTGCAATGGGAACAAGAAGCAAGAAATTGGACCCTGCTAGCCCGGCAATGAGCACAAGAAGCAAAAAAAGGCTCAGCATGTAACCTTTTATGTGTAGTTGAACCTTCTGTGAGCTTTTGGACCTTTAGATCTCTCGTGTGTGAACTATGTGTATGTCAACCTTGAACCTGGGAGCTTTTGGACACTATCTCTCGTGTGTGAACTATGTGTATGTGAACCTTTGTATCTTTTGTACCTGGGAGCTGTATGTGAACCTTGAACTTGGATGCATGTGTCCCTTAACTTGAAATGTTTATGTGAAATTATTTTATGCCTATATTATACTTATCTATGTGTGTGTGAACTTAATTATTGTTGTCAGCCTTTTTTGGCTTCAAAAAATGCCTCTGTTTGCACAAATGTCATGTCCATTTTTTTTTCCAAACGAGTGCAATCAACATATTTGAAATATTAAAAATGATGAAAAATGTCTTGAGTAAACACGTGCAATCAGCATAAACCACACATACAAAACTCACTCAGGGGTAAAAGAGACTTTTCTTGTGCCGTTTAACACCGTTAGGGAACAGAACTGACGGTAGTGTCAAATAAGGGATGAAACTCAAAACTGGGGTCACATAAGAAACTTTGGAAAATTTAGGGCCAAGGAAGGAATAAGTGAGTTTAACGGTGTCATATAGGGAATTCTCTCTTTGGTATTCCCTTTCCAATTTCTCTTGGTCAGATTGTCCTTAGTCAATATGACTCCTTTGTGTAAGTACCAAAGAAAGATTTTCATTTTACTTGGCACTTTTATATTCCAGAATATAGAATTGTGTGGTATTTTTCCCTCTTTCATCAAATCTCTATAAAAAGAATGAACTGAAAGCTGCCCATTTTTACTATTGTTCCACACAAACACATCATCCCGATTGTTTAGCCTGAAGGGCGTTACACTCTCCACTAACTGAAGCCAACTCTCCCGATTACCCCCTGTTAATGCCCTTCTAAAAGACATATTAAAGGGGACAACCCTTAACATACTAGCTACTGAAACATTCTTCCTTCTAGTGGTACTATAAAGAGCCGGGTAAGTGTTCATCAAAGTTTCATTTCCTACCCACATATCCTCTCAAAATCTTGCATGGTTACCACTATTAATCTTGAAATGGCCTTCAGAAAGAAAAAGGTCTTTGATTTCCATCAGCCCACTCCAGAACTGGGAGTCTCCTGGTTTTTTGCTACTTGAGTCAAAGTTTTTCTACTCAAGTATTTATTTCTTATTAATTGTTGCCACATCCCATCTTCATTGAGCAATTTGAAAAGCCACTTGCTCAGAAGGCACCTATTTTGAATATCAAGGCATAGGATACCCGGCCCTCCAAAACACTTAGGTTGCCTGAGAATACTCCACTTAGCAAGTCTATACTTCTTTTTATGTCTATCATACTGCCAATAAAATTTGGACCTATAAAAATCAAGTCTTTTTAAAACACCTTTAGGTATCCTAAAAAAGACATAATAAACATGAGAAGACTTGAAAGGACCGAGTTTATTAAAACCAGTCTTCCCCCAGTCGATAAAAGTTTACTCTTCCAGCTATCCAATTTTTTCTGAAACCTTTCCCTTACCTGCCCCCAATCTTTATTCCTAAATTTGTATGTGTTTATTGGAATTTCTAAATACTTAAAAGGAAAAGTTCCTTCCTTACAACCAAAGATCTGCACAAAATCTCCTCCCCTTTTTCCAGCATTCACAAATCAAAACAAAACAAGAAAATTTATTTTCAAACCGGAGAGCTTTTCAAAAGTATTGAGTACTAGCTTCAGATTTTTTAATTGATTTAAATCATCTTCCATAAACAAAATAGTATCATCTGCGCATTGTAGGATTGACAATCCTCCCTCTACTAGATGGGGAACTAGTCCCCTAAATTGTTCATTCTCTTTGGCTCTCGAAACTAGTACTGCAAGCATGTCCGCCACTATGTTAAGAAGAACCGGTGATAAAGGATCTCCTTGTCTCAGCTCAGGATGGCAACGGGGCAGGGCGGGGCCGGGGGAGTGCTCCCCGTCCCCGTCCCGATCCCCGAAATTGAAGCCCCGCCCCGACCCCGACATTCAACTCGGGGGAAAAATTGTCCCCGTCCCCGTCCCCGTCCCCGGCGGATCCCCGAACCCCGTCGGGGCCCTGCGGGAAGTGCAGGTGCTGGCAAAAATGTCTCCACAAGATGATCTCTGAATGCATTCTCAAAATATTTGCTCACAATTTTAGAAAGTCACAAAACCAAATCAGCAGAAGAGAAAGTTCATATATCAAAATCCATGGTTCCAAGCTTTCAATTAACAAACCAAATCAGTAGTACAAGCAATGAACTATCTAAAAAAGCTAGCAGGAATTGAATACACGAGTGAAAGCATCGAGCGCTGAAAGCTTAGGAACTTCAGAGTATGCGGAGGGACAAGAAGCGTTGATGCAGGTGACTGGATCGAGGATGAGGATAATCCCGTCGTTGCTTGACTGTGCGCAGACTTGCCCCTAGCCAGCGCCTCGTCCTCGCCTGGCCTTCTATTCGTGGCGGCTGCAGTGGTATGGGAGAGCGCTAGGGTTCCAAACAGATGAGAGCTATATATACATGTGTACAGTTGTGGGCTAATGGGCTGAATATTCATGGGCTAAAAACTTTATCTAGTTTCGGGTCCCCGTGGCCCACCACGGGGCAATTTTAGCCCCCCGCCCCTGCCCCCAATGTATTTTGGGGCTCCGCCCCGTTGGCCCCACGGGGGGGGAAAACATCCCCGTCCCCGTTCCGTTCGGGGTGGATCCCCGCGGATCCCCGTCCCCACGGGGATTATTGCCATCCTTAGTCTCAGCCCTTTTTTAGTATGAAAAAGATGCTCAATGTTATCATTTATTTTTCACACCTACATTGCCCCTTCTAACAATGCTTTCCACCCAACTGCACCACACAGGAGAGAACCCTTTCATTCTAAGAGCTTGTTGCAAGAAAGACCAACTCACTTTGCCATAAGCCTTTTCAAAATCAAGTTTTAGAATAATTCCACTCATATTTTTCTTTCTTAGCTCATGTAAGGTTTGATGTAGAATAACTACCCCTTCCATGATATATCTCCCTGCCAGGAAGGCCATTTGTGTAGGTTTTATTATTCTATTTTCCAATATCGTAAACCTATTAGCGAACACCTTGGTAAAGATCTTAAAGCTCACATTTAGCATACAAATTGGTCTATATTGCTGGATCATTTTCACCTCTTTTAACTTTGGAATCAGCAAAATGATTCTGAATTTCAAGTTAGAAATAGGTAATTGTCCGCTATGGACGTCTCGAAACATGGCCAATAGGTCATTTTTAATGAGATTCCAAAACTTTTGGTAGAACTCAATTGGAAAACCATCCGGTCCCGGCGTTTTGTTGTGTTTCATTTGGAATACAGCTTCCCTCACTTCCTCTTTTATAAAACTCTCGGTTAGTATCTCGTTCTCTAAAGGAGAACTTGAGGGATATCCTCCTCTCTGAGAAGTGTAGCCAGCCTTTCTTTAATACCCTGCTTCAATTCAAGCTCATATGTATCGAAGACATTAGTCTCGGCTTTTATATCAAGCTCATTTGCTTTTGCTAATAAATCTTTCTTTTCTTTCTTATACTTCCCTTTCATGTTCTTTACCCACCCTCTCAAAAACTGCCTTAGCCTTCCTATTTTATTTTGCCAAATCTGCATTGGTGTAGAGCCTTTGTTCGCTTCATTCCATACTCCCGAACTAATTCAAAGAAATCCTCCTTTAGAAGCTAACTTAGTTCAAATTTGAACAAAGGTTGCCCCTTGGCTTGAGAGTTTTCTCCTATATTCAACAGGAGGATGGGGGGGGGGGGGGGAGGGGGGGAGGGCATGATCTGAATTTCTCTAGTTAATGCCTCCACCGTTCCTAGCGGATACTTTTGTTTCCACTCCGTGCTGGTTAGCACGCTATCCAGCCGCTCATAAGTTAGCATTTCCAGAGAGTTAGCCCAAGTGTATTTGCGTCCTGACATCTCAATCTCCCTTAAATTCAAGCTATCTGTAATAGCATTGAATAAGAAGGGACACTTGTCATCGTACCTATCATTATTCTTCTCACTTGGGTTTCTGATTATATTGAAATCTCCCCCAAAACTGGTAGGTTCTCTTTACTCATGCATGTACTAACTCTATCAGGAAAACTTCTTTGTACTCCGGTTGTGCTGCACCATATACTACCACCAATATATACCCATTTAAAGTCATCTTTTCTACATCTTAATCTGAATTTAACATAAAAGTCCCCCTCGTCGATGCTTCCTATATCAATAGCATCTAATATCACCCCCAGCAGGATACCTTCTGATCTCCCATGCGGTTAGGTCCAGTGCTATATAAAATTTCTTCCCATGCAAAAATTATTAAGCGTGGATTGGGTGAAACCTTTCTTGCCTGTTTCCAAAAGAGCTACAAAATTTAAGTTTTGTTTTTTACACTTTCTAAGATAAATCTAGTTTTAGCCAAATCACTAAGACCTCTGCTATTCCAGAATATTCCCTTCATTTGTAAACAACTTTGGTTATTTTGGCAATGACTACCTTACAGCCCTTCCTTTTCCGCGACTTACCACGTGACTTATATGTTTTAGATGCAGCCTTGTACTCAGATCTTAGGTGATAGCTGTAATCCTCAAAAACTTCCTCCAGTAGCTCTCCTCATAAATTTTTAACCGCTAAACTTTCAAGCTCCTCTAAGCTCTCCTCCTCACTTTCACTCCAAATTATTTCTTCTTCTAACCCTTGTATGAATTTTTTTTCAGAATGTTCCCTATTTAAATCATCTACCATATGACCTATTTCTTTTGCTGTCTTCTCATCTCCTATCCTAAAAGAGATGCCTAGTTGCTGAATATTTAGAGCTGCATTCATTTCCATAGGTGAAAAGAGTGGATTGTTTAACATATTACCTTTCATGTGCTCCAGGCTCCGTTGTGCCGGCCGCCTTCCTGCCTTGGTCATGGTGTGCTCGTCGATCGAGTGCACTAGCCGTGGGCTGCACCTTGTAGGTGCTAGCGTAGGCTCCGGAATAGCAGCCTCTTTTCTCCTTATCAGCCAACCACCCCCCCCCCCCCCCCCTAGTTAGTCCTCCCCCTCTTACTTTTCAGAGTCACCCGTAGGCAAGTCTGTATCCTCTTCTGCTATTACCTTATCCACCGCTTCCTCATGGTACGAGTTACCGCAACATTAAGGACTTCTCTTGCGTGCTCCTCCAAGAAAGCATTGAACTCTTCCATACTCATGTTTTGTATCATCTCTTTGAATCCATCCCCATTCCAGCTATTTCCACTCCCTTCCCTCTTCTTTTCTTTTGGCGATTCAGTGCTACTCCTCATCCTTTTGCCTTGTGGCCTATGTATGAATCCTCCTCTGACATGCCTCTCTGGCCAGTCCTTACTTCTTCATGTGGTGTGATTCCATACCAATTAAATTCTGCCTTTTCCCCATTCTCATCTACTCCCTTCTTCTCCACTTTAAACTCTAACTCAAAATAATGATCTCCCACCACCACATCCAACTTTACTGGAATTAGTAGTGGGCTAAGAACTGCCACAAAGACTCTTCCAAAGTCACTTTTCCTTGTCATCTCCATGTCCACGGTTTGAGTCGAACCAAGCATCGACCCAAGAGCCCATAACTCAAAAAATTCCCTTAATTCCTCTCTCATCCCATAAACTCTCACACACCTTTTGGAAGCAAATAACCTTCCTTCTTTTCCTGCCACATTTCAAAATTCATCCTTGTGCCTATGTTAACACCTTCCCCTTCCCATCAGCCCCTCCAAATGTTATTGCTCGATGCAGCTCAATCTTAGAAGGGAATTTAGGCCCTCTTTGGTTGGGCTCATCAAACCAGCTGTAGCTTTTCAAAAAAACTAGAATCCTAACCAAAGGGGAGGCCCTTCTATCATGTGCTGTGGAGAAAGGTGCTTTTCTTACATTCAGTTTTAACAGCCAGCCTCGACTAGCTTATTGTGGTTGTGGGGGCGGTCACTGATGTTGTTTACCCACCTGCCATCGGTTAAGAAGCTACCACTTCGTTTTCTATCGTCAACTCCTCCCCTCTCCTCTCTCGGTCCCGAGCAGCGACGGGAAAAGAAGGGGCGCTAGGGTTAGCGCCCTCCAGCGGCGGTGCATCTCGGTCCCGAGCAGCGGTGGCGCATCCGGGGCCAAGTCGCCGACGGCCGTCCTCCCCAGTCCGCCCCCCGTCTTCTCCTCCGGTGACGTCCTCCCACCACGGCAGTGACGGTCCTGTGAAGCGAATCGTAAAGTCTGGTAATTTTGAGGCATCTTCTCAGATGCAGTGTCCTCCGTTGAGGGCTCTCCTTGTCTGATATATATTAATCGATTGTGCAAAACTGTTATGCTTGTTGACGCCGCACCCTAATTCCTGTTGAATGGTGCGTGTTTGGTGTTCTTCAGTACATGTTTGTTGCCACTCAATAATTCCTAGTGAATGGCAGCTTGTCGTTGTTTGCTTCAGCACACAAAAATTATATGGGTCATTTACATGTGAATCAGATAATAGTACCGTGTTTTACAATCATTTTCCATATAAACAGTCTCTCCGTACATCAGGGGCATTACAGGCATTTTCTACCAAATCCTCACAGCCATAGCCAATTCAACCAAACGACTTTCAGCTATTTTTAAATAGGTGTAAGTATGTAAGTATCAATATTTATGACATAAAATAGCTATAGTATGAAATAATCAAACTTAATCAAATGATACCTTTTTAGTATCATAAAGATTGATATTTTTTTATAAATTTGGTTCAATTAAAAATAGCTTGACTTGTGACAAACATAAAAGAACAGTTATTTTAGAAAGATATTTTTTTTTTGGCCACAAAGTTTAACGTCATGGTCCAATCTCATAGACACCAACCTCACAATAATTAGTTGTCTTGAGTATTGAAGTATGATACTCATAATTTTCATCATAGGTTGCTTGTATATATATTTATATATTGGAGTAAATACATATAGTATATATTGTGGATTGGGATTACGCTTAGTCCCATATATCATTTATAATTTTATATATTCCTAGTGGTCGTATAATGAAGCTTTTCCCTGTAAGTAACGTCACTGTCCTCAGAAAAGTATTTGCATTGGTTTGCTGAATCTCAGTTAAGTGTTAAACCTCAATATTTTACCTGGTTTCGCACATTGTTAAGCATGACGGAGCTGATCAACAACGATTCCTTTTCCGCTTTCTACGTGGAGCTAATCTAGTCTTACGTGCAACCTAATATAAAACTGTGTGTAAACAACGAGAATGTTACTAAAACCGTGTGTATGGTTGTCCTGGTAGCTGATGGCTGCTTTAGACACAAAAATAAATTCTAACCTGTAGCGATTTCGACTGCTGTTGGAGAAGGCCTTAGCCTTCCAAATTTGCATGCAAACTGCTACTCCCTCTGTTCCGTTTTATAAGTCGTTTTAGGGGCCGTAACTTTTGCCGATTTATAAGTCGTCCTGGCGCCGCTAGTTCAATTCGGTTTTACATTTTTCCTAAAATGCCCCTGTAATCATAGGCTCGCAGTCATCTCCTCGTTGAGTCCACTCTCTCGTCACTCCGCCTCCAAATCTACGCTGCAGCCACAGCAGCGCCCCCGCGAGCTCTGCCGACATGGGCTTGTGCAGGTGCGGTGTCACTCAGTCCGTCTGCCCGCTTCCCTTTGGGTGCCTGACCGGGTTCCCTTCTGCTCCTCCGGCAGCTGCGCAGTGGCCGACGGCAGTTGGGGTGGAGCCCAGGAGCGACAGAGGCGTGGGGAGAAGAAGCGCATGGCTGGCGCCGGCGGCAAGCACAGAAGTACAGGGGCATAATTGACGTTTCATTGGTTTTTCTTATTTTCTTAATCTTCCAAATTTGCACGCAAACTGCTACTTCGTATACACCATATGCCATTACTTGACTGCATCAAAACATATGCATGCCTAATATATGGGACAAAAGCAAAAAAAAAAAAAAAGAGAATGTGCCTTGGAAAAGGGTCTAGAGGGAGTATCTTATACGATACTTCCTCTGTCCACAAAAGAGTATTCTTTTAGCTTTGTTCTACTAAGCCATCTCCATCCTTTTACTAAGCATATCTCATTTAGATATTCCCAATGGTCATTTAATGAAGCTTCGCTCTGTAACATCACTATCCTCGTACAAGTATTTGCATTGGTTTGTTGAATCTTAATTACGTGTTAACTTCAATATTTTACCGGGTTCGGCATGTTGTTAAGCATGAGGACTTGACCAACGGACCATTCCTTTTCCGCTTTCCATGTGGAGTGTTGGGGATTAGCAAAACGAGGCGCACTCCTAAGCCCCTACATAACGGCACCGGAACCTAAGGGCCGCCCCAGTCTAAGCCGCGGCGAGGGGGCGGACGGCCGCGGAGCAAAAGTCGGAGCCCCCCGTCGGCGGCTCCGCGCTAGCTTAATCTCGTCTCGCTCTTCCAGGAACCGGAGCCCCAGAAAGATAGGCCTTGGGAGGCGGAGCCCCACCGGCGGCTTCGGTAACTGGTCTCACGTATGTTTCAGGAACCGGAACTCCAGGATGCCTACAGCACACGAGGCGGAGTCCCGGTGGTGGCTCCGCGAGGACCAGTCAAACAAGCAAGCCCGGAATCGCTCAGGAGGGCTCCTCAGGCGCAAAGACTGGAGCCTTGGCATGGGGCCGCACGGGAACCTCGCCGAGGCGCCCAGGAGACGCTCCCGGAGCCGGATCGCTAAAGGCGTACACGGGACACCACCGAAGGCGGATTTCCGAAAGGCACCTTGGGTAGTCTGATCGAGCACGACAGGTCAATAGGAATCCAAATCGGATTAGCCTGGGTAGTTGGGCTTAGAGAGGAATGTACAGGAATGGGCCTGCGAGCCCTTGACTTTGTAATGTGAACCAGGGCATGACCGTCCCAAAGAATTGGAGGGAGGGGGTATAGAAGGCCTCTCTCCCCCTCTTGTAAAGGGGTTGTCATTTTTAGATGAATGCAAGGGTCGTTGGACTCGAGGTTTTGTCTATTGCTTTCCATTGTGTCTGGACTAGTGGGACCCGTGCGGAACCCTAGGCCCAACATGGAGCTAATCTAGTCTTACGTGCAAACAAGGAGGAGAGGACATATAACTAAAACCGTGTATGGTACGGTTGTCCTGCTTTAGAGCTACACACACAAATAAATCCTGACTTCGATCAGCTAGCAATTTTGACTTTTGTTGGAGAAGGCCGTAGTCTTCTAAATTTGCATGCAAACTGGTGCTTCGTATACCCCATATGCCATTAATTTACTGCATCAAAACATATGCATATGCCTCTATGGGTCAAAAGCTAAAATGAGAATATATGCCTTAATTATAAAAGGGTCTCGGTTCTAAGCCAAAACTATCTGAAGTTTGACCAAATTTATATTAAAAATATCAATATTTCTAACATACAATAGATGTAGTATGAAATAATTTCATGATGAATCAAATGATAGTTTCTTGTATGATATTGATAACTTTTTTGCATAAATTTTGTCAAATTTAAAATAATTTGACTTCGGACAAACATAAAACAACAGTTATTTTAGGATGATATCCTTTGTTTGGCCATGAAGTTTAACGTCATGCCCCAATTTCATAGACACCAACCTCAACACAATTAATTTTCTTGCATATTGAAGTATGATATACTTTTCATCCTTTGTTGCATGTATTTTTAGATATTGGAGTAAATATAATACTGCATGTGTGGATTGGGATATTATGCTAAGTCCTACTGTATTATCCTAAGACGTCTCTGATTTAGATCCCAACAGTCATCATTTGATGAAGAGTGTATGTTCTTACTAATGTTTGTTCTCATGTTTTTATGTATAATTAAAACTAATAAATTTGTCTTTTTTTACCTTTGGCAGGGGCTTTGAGGTTGTGGAGTCAGGCGGTCACTCTCGCCTTCCCAACGGCATTCTGGGCCAGCTTTGCAGGTTGCACTACCCTGGCGTCATACAGAAAGGGGGCCGAGAGCAGCCGGCGTGGTCATGGGAGGACTACGCGACCACCCAGGACTTAGAACTAGATGAGAATGGGCAGGTGTTTGGGAGCAAGGCGCGACGGGTTGTGCTCGACCTGTTTGTAAGTATTCTTCGTGTTACATCGCATTCATCAATTATTTTTGAAATTACTAATACATCATGTGATTTGTGCAGGAATTCTATAAGCCGCTGGATGGAACGTTGAACCAGGTGATCCAGGTGGCTGACACGGCCTGCCGCAAGCCGGTGGCCGATATATGGTACGAGACGAAGCTGTGTGCCATCATACAGTGGTGGGCTCACCATGCGCCTAAACGCGAGAGGCGGAGCGTGCCGAAAGTGGAGTCGAGAAGAATGATGCTGACGAAGGAACAATTTCTAAAGGTAAATGTTCAACATTTAATTGCTTTGATCAATTATCGGCGGCAAGAAGCATGGGCGGTACGTTATGGCTGGCAGCGTGATCGACACGGCTAGTACTCCCACTCTCTCGCAACTTCGTGCTCGGCAAACCGACTCCACACCGCCTATACGACCGAGGCGAAGCGCCGTACAGATAGAGATGGAGCAATTCAAGGTTATTTCTGTTGCACTCGTCGTTCAAGCGCTTTACACACGTTAGCTTCGTATTCTAACCCATGCATCATATTTTGTAGGCCTAGATGGAGGCGCAGGTCCAGGCGACGATCCAGGAGCAGTTGCGGGCCCAGACAGAAAGGATTGAGCAGGAGAATGCAAGGAAATGGGAGGCCTATGCTCAGTACATGCAGTCCTTGGGCTATCCGCAGCCACCGCTTTCACCGTTCGGTCCACCACCTGGAGCTCGTGGCGGTACTCCGACTCTTGTGAGTGACTTCATAGCCGTTTACTTTCATTTGTTATAGTATACAAACCAATACAACAACAACAACATAGCCTTTTGTCCCAAGCAAGTTGGGTAGGCTAGAGATGAAACCCAAAAGAAATAGGGATAAGAAAGACATAAAACGGCACAAGACCAAAGATAAGGTTAGGGGTAAATAAGAGAAGAAACAAAAGATCACGGTTCAGGCACGTTAATTGCAAGTCTCCAAGCGCATCTATCTATAGCTAATTCTTTGGAGGTATTCCACTCTCTAAGATCCCTCTTGACCGACTCGTCCCAAGTCAGTTAGGACGACCTCTACCTCTCTTTACATTATCTACCCTTTCTAGAACCCCACTACGGACTGGCGCCTCAAGTGGCCTCCGTTGGACATTCCAAACCATAGTATACAAACCAATGACTTAGTAAAATCACTTAGCTTAACACATTCAATATCTTCAACTTTGGACAGCCTCCATCGGCGGCATCCAATGAAGGGCCAATCAATCCAGATATGTCGCCTCCGTGGCCATCTCCGCAGGGGATGTAGGCTCGCTCGTGGCACAGGCCGCTGACTCAGCCGTGGCAGGGGGCGCCGCCTCCGTCGTTGCCGTGTCAGCTTCCGCCGTCGTCGTCGCAGGTGCTGCCGCCCTGGGCTTGGGGTATGCAGCCTCCGCCTCCGACTCAGCCTCCGACTCAGCCGCCGGCAGACGAGTGAGCGTATGTATCATCTAGACTCTCAGATGAACTTTGTATGAACTTGTATCAACTCTGGACGCTGTATGAACTTGTTTCTCTGGACGCTGTATGAACTTGTTTGAACCTGTTTATGTGGTTGTGTATGGCTTATGGTGTTTGTGAGCGATATTTGATTGTCTGTGATGCATATAAACTGCCTGGGATGTTAATTGTAATGCATATGAACTGCATGTGATTGGGGGCATTAAAAGCAAAAACAACAAAAATAAAAAAAAGAAGGGTGTTTGCCGTGTGCAAAGGTCAAGGCACACGGCAAACAGCCAGGTGTTTGCCGCGTGCAAAGGTCACGGCACACGGCAAACAGCCAGGTGTTTGCCGTGTGCCTGACACGTGGCACACGGCAAACATGCGCTTTACGGTGCCCACCGTCAGTTAACTTTATTTTGCCGTGTGCCAATTATGACGCACGGCAAAGACACGCGGCACACGGCAAACATCTTCGCCGTGTGCCCGTGTTACAAGGTGTGCTGGACGTTAGCCGTCTACAAGGTGTGCTGGACGGTAGGCGGCAAGGAAACCTGTGACACCGCCGCAATCCTAGCTGCCATCGATGCTGCCATAAATGACGGCGTCGACGTGCTGTCTCTGTCGCTGGGGGGCCCCAACGAAATCCCCGGGACCCTGCACGCCGTGGCAAGAGGGATCCCCGTCGTGTTCGCCGCCGGGAACGATGGACCCGCGGCCCAGACGGTGGAGAACGCCGTGCCGTGGGTCTTGACGGTCGCCGCTAGCACCATCGACCGGTGGTGTCGCTCGGGAACAACGAGAAGCTAGTGGTAAGTACTAAGTACTAGTACAGTCTTGGAGCAAATTATGCGTATATATATGAAACTATCCAATCAATGAGTTAAAACTAAGCTAATAAACTCCATTTAACCGTTCTTGGAACTTATGTGACAATATTTCTCAGGGCATGTACAACCCACAGACGGTTGGTCGTCTGCAGAATCTCGATTTTAGCATACAGACATATATACAGACAACTCATACAACCCACAGATAGAGAGACCATCTATAACATGTTTAATGCTTTGCATGTAGCTTAAGATCAACTACAAATATATATATTTGTGTATACACATATTTAAATTTGAAAGATGATCAAATGTGCATTTGATATTTGCATGTTATTTGTGGTTTGTTCCTAAAGAATGTATATGCATTAAATACAATATCATCGGAAGGGATAAATTATGATTTTTTATTTATTTCATGTTGAGTTTAGCTACTTAAAGGACCTTTACATGAGAACCATACTTAGAAAGGGCAATGTAAAAGTTCAAGGAAAATACATCTCTCAATCTCCTTCTCTCTTATCCATTCCCTTCCCCGCAGCCCAACTTGGTCCATGGTCAGTTCTTATCCATTCACCACGCAAGGCCAAGGTCTGTAGGTCACCACGCAAGGCCAATGTTGCAAATCCATTCCAGACTTTCAGATGCTTCCCGATGTGCTTCACAGATGGTCCAAATCGAGGTGAGGGGTGGACGGCCGCAAGGTAGGACGGCGTTATCCTGCTCCCCCGCCGCCCAAGCGTCACACACAACTCGATTTCTCCCTGTCATGTCGGTCTCTCTCGTTCACTCTCCTCTCTCGTTTCGATCTGGATGAGGATGCCAAGCAACAAGGAACGACAGCAAGAGCTCGCTTGGCCATCGCGACGTCCGGTGGGCGGTGGCCAGCGCTCTGTGGGGTCCGACAAGCAGCGCAGTTCGACTTGGACGGCGGCGGCGCAGTGCGGGATCCAGCAGGCAGCGCGGCTTGGCTTTGAAGGCCAGCAGCTGGCAGGGGGCCGGCGACCGACGGCCACGACACGCGCAGTGAGACAAGCTACCTCCACCATTGCTGATTTTTCCCGTCAAAAGAAGTAACAGCCGCAACAAATCGTACGACGCCGCCATCGGGCAGAGGTGGTTTTGGCGGGGCCGCGAACCTCCAGCGCGTGCGGCCGGAGTTGGATTTAAGGCGCGCCGGCGCCGGATCCGAGCGGGCCGTCGCCTGGGGACGACGAGGCCATACAACGCTCCCGTGGCCGTCTGCTCCGCCTCGGAGAACGGGAGTGGGGCGTCACCTCGCGAGACGACGGAACGACCGTCTCTAGGCAAAGCTGGGGGTGGATTTGCAAAATGTGCACCATGGAGACGGGTAAACGACGCGCGTTGTACGTGCTCTCAGGGGCAATCCCTCAACTACAACGCATCCGTGAATAGCGACGATTTCCACGCGCTTTATTATGCGGGCAGGTAACAAAACAAATGGTCCTTGAACAGATTTGAGGTTGCTGAAAACATGACTCTGAACGCTTCCATCCTGACCGTCCCCGCAGCTGCAACAAGCAGGCGCTGTCATCTGCCAACGTCACGGGCATGGTCGTGCTGTGCTCCACGCCATCGGTGGCATCCTCCAAGCCGCCGCCACAAGGACTGGCCGCCGTTGCCAAGGCAGGAGCCAGGGGCCTGATCTTCGCGCAGCACAACAGCGACATCCTCGAGTACAAAGAGATATACTGTGGGTCTCTGGCCATGCCCTGCGTGCTAGTGGACTTCGAGATCGCACACAGGATCGCGTCCTACGCCAATAGCGTGGAGTAAGTGATCAAACTTAAATCCGTGCATGGACGACGTGTTTTTTGCAGCTAATAATCCTTGAGCTTTTGTTGCGTCATGGTCCTCAAGGATGCCGGTGGTGAGGATCTCGCAGACCTTAAGGTCGCCGCGTTCTCGTCGAGAGGCCCCAGCGCGGCGTTCCCGGGCATAATAAAGGTGACAAACTACTCTTGCCATGCTTGTAATTCATAGCATTTCTACACGTGACTTCCGCGTTCTGAATTGATGTGGAAATGTGCTGTTCCGTTCCGTTTGAACAGCCTGACATAGCTGCGCCGGGAGCCGGCATCTTAGCAGCCGTGGGCGATTCTTACAAGTTCAACTCTGGGACGTCCATGGCATATATGCCCGCACGTCTCAGGGATCGTGGCACTTCTCAAGTCTGTTCATCCTGAATGGTCGCCCGCCATGATCAAATCCGCTATCGTGACCACAGGCACGCACTGACATTCTTCCATGAAAAGCTGTAATTTATGATGGGGTGTTAACAAACTTTTATCAGCACTACACACTTGATTTGCAGGACTAACTCGATCGAATCGATGGTATTATGATGTTGTTGGTTGCTTGCAGCTTCGGTGACAGACCGTTTGGGCATGCCGATCCAAGCAGACGCAACTCCGAGGAAATTAGCCGACCCATTCGACTTCGGTGGAGGACACATAAACCCGGACAAGGCTGCCGATCCCGGGCTTGTCTACGACATCGATGCCAGAGATTACGCCAAGCTTTTCAACTGCACACTTGGACCCGACGACGACTGCGAGACGTACACCGGGCAGCTGTACCAGCTCAACCTCCCGTCCATTGCTGTGCCGAACCTCAAGGACTCTGCTGTCACGGTGCGGCGCACCGTCACCAACGTCGGGGAGGCGGACGTGACATACCGGGCGGTGGTCGAAGCTCCGGCGGGAGTGGACATGTCCGTGGAGCCGTCTGTGATTAGGTTCAACGGTGGCGGTAGCAAGAAAGCAACTTTTAGGGTGACCATGAAGGCGAGGCAGAGGGTGCAAGGTGGCTACACGTTTGGGAGCTTGACTTGGCTAGATGGTAGTGCTCACTCGGTGAGGATTCCAATCGCCGTTCGCACCGTGATCCAGGACTTCATTGCCGATACATCTTGAATTTGTTTTCCCTTTAATTTGTCAATATTGGCGGTCCAGCAAGCTGCAAGCACAACACTACAATAAGATCATGTTAGAGAAATAAGGTCGTGCAATTCATATCCATGACGCATGACAGATGGTTTCATTATCCTTTATTTGCCTATCGATTATATTATATTCATGTGTCATTTATCTGTAAATTTCGATACAGTTGATTAAATCCATTTGCTTGATCATTTTTAGTGCCAAAATAATAAGTTGTGTTTACCATACTGGTAGTTGAAAATATTTTTTTCAAAATTCATACGAAATCAATTTTAATAAAAATAAAGGTATTATAGGAACTGTCGGTGTTTTACCGGCAGTCCTACCGTGAGGTATCCCAAGGTATTAGAGTTTCGGTGGAGTGACAGTAGAATCAGGAACTCGACGATTACGTGACACGAGATTTATACAGGTTCGGGCCGCGAACTAGACGTAATACCCTACGTCCTGTTGCTGATCTTGTATTACGTAGGGTGAATATTAGTACAAGCTTGTTTTCTCAAGCTTGTTTTCTCGATCGATGATCAGAGAGACTAGTCGAGATTCTCTATATCCTATGAGATTAGGTTGTGATTGATTTGAGAGGGGTCCCTGCCCAACCTTACATACTGGCTGGTAGGGTTACAAGAGTGGAATCCCAGTCTTATTCGAGTAGTAACCCGTACAAGTCTCGCTATACGAGTACTTTCCTAATATCGACTAGTTCCTATACTTAGTAGAGTCCTGAGTCGTCGTGCGCCACAGTCTCTACTCGTTGCTATATCCTCCTTTGGAGTATCTTCTACGTCCGTGTGGGCCCTAGGCCTCCATGTCTGACAAGCCCCGAGTGCTTCATAGCCGAGTTCTTTCCTTGTGTTGGGAGTGCTTGGCCTATCGGGTCGAGTACTTTTCAGCCTTCCTTGAAGGTCTTCGAGTGCTTTCTTGGACTGCAGCCTTTATGAAGTCGCATTTCATATGAAGTAGCCCCCGAGCTTTAGGTTGAATCGATAATTCGAGCTGAAGGTCTTGAAAAATCTTAAATCTTTGATGGAAATTTAAAAAAACTTCACATAAGCGATCCATGAGCCCTGGAGCCCCCGAGCCTTGAACCACTCTTTTGGAGTGGTAAAAAGGATCGAAGGTAGTCGTGCCTTGTATAGATGGATAATGAAAACTCCCCGAATTTAAGAAAGGCTAAGATCGTTAAATAGATTTTTGGTTTTTAGGAGCTCTTCTAAAAACAAAAAATCTAAGAAACGTCTTTTCCTCCTAAAAAGTTGGACGACATCTGTTATTCGGTAGTAAGCACTTTTTCCTAGGCATCTCCTATTTTTGGTTATAAAATAACCTATCCTTAGGGTTTTTGTTTTTACCCTTCCTTAAGTAAAAAAGACTCTTGCCTTCTTCTTCTTTGCTCGTCGTAAGTCCGCCGCCGCCGCCATCTTGCTTCCCCTGGATCATTCCTTTTTTTGATTCCCTTTGATCGCAATGCGTTCAAAGAGACCTGTGACGTGGAAACCAGCCCCCATGAAGAAGAAACAATCTAGAAAGCGCAAGCGTTCAGGTTTAGATCAAGTTCTTCCTCCTTCCAAGTTTAGGAAAGTTGATGGTCCTCATTATCCACCGCGGACGACTTATATCAAGAAGTCAGTGGTGAAGCATGCCGATCTCGAGCGTCTTGTAGATTTAGGTTTGCTGAGGGATCAGATGTTCTTGCACTGGTCTGCTCCTCCTTCAACTGAAAATTATCCATTAGATCCAGTTGACCAGATCTGCGTTTTCTCTTCTTTTGTGGAGAGAGGCCTTGGTTTTCCATCTTGCTGAGGGATCAGATGTTCTTGATTTTTATCATCTTGAACTCCAGAATCTTGATCCCAATGAGATTTTCCATATTTCTGTTTTTGTTCACTTTTGCGAAGCTTTTCTTGGGATTTACCCAGACTTCGACTTGTTTCGAGAGTTGTTCGTCCCTGTCCCCTATCCGAGAGAATTTTCTGTCTTGCCCATTGGAGGAGCAGTTATTCAATTTCGACTAGGTTCTAGACAAAAATACCTCGACTACTCTTTGCCCTCGTCTGGAACCGAGTGGAGGCAGTCGTGGTGGTATGTTGGGAACCATCCACCCGCTTTGCCGGAGTTTACTGAATGAGCTCCTGTAAGCGAACCGCGCTGGAGTGAGGCTTCCACTCAAGGTGACTCCAAGAAGTTGTTGTCTTATTTTAAGACTATTGACTACATGAAGAAGCAGAGGGTGACAGTTGCCTCAGTTGTGTATAGTTGGGTTGAGCGTACGATTCAACCCTTAGGTCTTAGAGAGACGCTTGGTTATGAGTATAGTGGTCGCGATGACCCTTCTCGTATGAGTGCAGAGGATCTTTATGAGAAAGAGGTCTTGGAAAGAGTTCGATTAATGCTTCCTGGAGTTGTGAATAAGCCTTATGTGCCACAATTCTATGATCGGGAGCATCCTCCTCCTTCTCAGGTACTTGAAGTTGTCTTTGTGTTCTATCGACTGGTTTTTATCTTCAGAGTGGTTTTTTGACGTGTCGACTTTGCAGGTTTCCGCTGCATCTCTTCATGTTAAGAAAGAGCAAGTTGATGACCTACTGGGAGATAGAGGATCCCTTTTTGATGATTTTGGGATGAGGCGAAAGCTTCGGGTCTGCGTCTGTAGGGTTAAGATCCCCCGCGACGTATCGCAGAGTGGTTCTCCTTCCTTGCCGGTGGAGCCCCCGAGTTCTTCTGTTGAGAAGCTTGAGACTGGGTAATCTTTTTTGCTCCCTGTACCAGTTTCTTGATCATGTTCTTTCACTTTTGTGGTTCTTTTCTTTTTGACCTATGCTTCTGTAGGACTGATCCTGAGGTAGTGTCTCTGTCAGCCCCTGGGGCCGTCCATGGGAAGGTCAGGGCCTCCCCTATTTTGGGAGAAGTTGTGCAGACTTCATCTGCTATGTCATCCAGGCAGTCGAGTGGGGATGTCGTGGTTAACTCGTTGGCCACGAGATCCTCGTTGCCCGAGAAGCCAAGTGCCACTGTGAAGAAGCCACGAAAGCTGGTATTTGGCGCTCCTCGTTTTCTCATGTCTGGTTCGAACAGGTTTGGCCTTTGAAACTCTTGCTTTAGACTGGTCTTCTAAGGGGGTTTTCCTCACTACCTTTCTTTTGTAGAGTTTCTGTTCGCCTTTGTGATCTAAAGAAATCCTCGACTGGTTTGTCCTCGAGTTCTTCTCTGTTGGAGAAGGAAGGTGTTTGTTCGGGGGCGGATACATTGCGTACTCCAGTTGTCGTTGAAACTTCTAAGAAGTCGAGTTCTGCTGATATGCCTCCTGCTGCTGACACAACTGCTGGGCCAGCGACCTCTGCTTCTGAGGGAACCGTCGTTGCTAATTCTGGGCAAGGAGAGAACATTGTTTTGCCATCTGATGATCCTTTGCCTGATGAAACTCGGGTTTTGAAAGATTGAGTACTTTCTCTTGAGTCCAAAGTGACAGAGCTTCAAAGGATTAATGCTGGCCTTGAAGCTCGATATAAGAAGTCAGAGGATGCTCGTTGGAAGAGTATCCGGGATGATAATGAGGCTACTGACAGGATTATCGATAACATTGATAATTATTCTGATATTGAAGTTGTCAGAGCCAAGCATGCCAATGAGATCAGATCTTGGAAGAATAAGCTGCAAAGTGAGTACTTTGACTTCTGGCTTTTGTCTTTTTCTCTTTGAACTTGTTCGCTGACTTGTTCTCTCTCTTTAGAATTGGAGAACGGCTATGCGACGCTTCAAGTTGACCACAACAAGTGGAAAGATGTTGCGCAAGGTCCTGCTGATGAGAATGAGCAGTTGAAAAGATCATCCAAGATTCTTCAAGGCTCTTATAATGCTCTGAAGCTTGATCAAGAAGCTCTTATTAAGCGCTATGAAGATTTGTATGATGCTGCTACAATGATTTCGGATTCTATTGCTCCAACTCCCGCTGGTTCTCGCTCTCGGCTGCTTCTTGAACGCCTTGCAGAGCTTCCAAGTTGCTTTGACTCATACTTGTGTCGTACGTGTACTTTTGTAGCTAACAATGTCCTGGCTGCCGTCTAGTCCTTGGTTCCTGAGCTTAGTTTAAACAGTGTACCGGGCGGTAAAGCTGGCGATTGTACTGACACCAAGTTTGAAGAGTACTTTGAGTCTACTAGGCCGATAGCCGAGCGAGTGGTGGAGAAGTTAGATCTCTCATAGGGTAGTTTTTGTTCCCTTCGATGAAGAAGAAGTACTCCTTTTTGAGGTGATCTTTGTAAAGAGTGGAATCAATCTTTGCTTTGTACTTGTTTTCCTGCTCTTATTAACGAGATGCCTATTTGTCTTGTCGACTAGGCTTCTGTTTGTTGTACTTATGAAAAGTACTTGGATCGTGTCCAATTTGTTTCTGAAACCAGGGTTGTTTGCCTGTTATGCTATTCCCCTATTCGGTTCAGTCGGTAGTTTGCTGCTGTAAGGCCAGCGTAACTCTTCAATTATCTCTCACTTTGAGTTTATTTCCGTTGGATATATACTCTCGGAGATCCTGGAAACAATTGTACTCCTCTTGGAAGTACTCGAAACGGAACCGATTGCTTTTTTCTGAAACCAATTTTAGCCGGGTGGTTTGCCTGACATGTTGTTCCGCTTTTTAGGCTTTGTTATTGGGCCCAGTTTCTGGGTTGCTGCTGTAAGGCCAAGCGTACCTCTTCAGTTACCTCTCGCTTTGAGTTATTTCTCTTGGAAATAACCACTCGGAGGTCCTGGATAATAAGCATTCTTTTGCTTTTTGAACTCGTTTGGTGGGTGTCTCTTGTTCCTAAATAAAACTGCTAGGGGATGGTAGACAATCCTTGAGTTTGTTTGAGTTTGATCGGGCGTCTTCTTCTGGTCTTTGTCTTTTGTTTGTTTTGCCAGTACTCGAAGAGCTTGAGGGGGAACATGATGAGATGTGTCCTTCTGAAAAAGTTTTGCTTTTGCAGTATTATCCTTGTCCTTGATTGTCGCGATCCATTGTTATGATCCTTGTTCTTGTTGAGCCCGTGACTTGGGTGCGGATTCACGCCTCGCTGTCATCTTGCTATTTAGATAGGATCGAATCTTTTGTCGTTTCTGCTTTTGAAAGCTTCACGTGTAAACAGTGGACCCTTGTTTGATTGCGTTTCCTTCTGGCTATAAATAGGCCTTGATTGTCTTCTGTGATTTGAGGGCGTGAAAATCTTGGCATTCCTTGGTAGCAAATAGATGGCTGATTTGCCGGAGATTTGCTTTTAAGTCTTGGTGACACTGCTTTCTTTCTGCCTATAAATTGGCCTTGAGTTGCTGATGGTTTGCCTCCACGCTTGTAGAATCATGGCCGCTTTGGCTTTCCTCTCAGCCTCTTTCTTTCTTCGTCCTCCCGAACAAGATCGTTGTTATGCTTGAAGTCTTGATGCCAGAAGAGTAGTTGCAAAGGAGTGGTGAGAGGTGGTCACCAGTGGCCAGACACGGCGTCCTTGTGCCGGACTAGGTGTAGACAGTATGGTGCTGGTCTCTGCTTCCTTCTAAAAGGTCCTGTTGATCTTGGGATGGAAGTATGTAGTGACGCTGGTTACTGTCTGGTCCAGTGCCTCCATGTCGTGTTGCGTGTAGACAGTCCAGTCTTTTTGTGACCTGGTCTCTTGTGGTGTTCGCCTTCCCTCCACAGATCTTCCGCTCGTGCCCTCGATGCTAGAAGAGAAGTTGCAAGATGCCAGATATGGGAATTTTGCAGCCTACACTTGGGTCGAAGGCATGGTGATTACTTGTATGGCTGCTTCTGGTGGCCTGCTGTCTTTGTTCTTGTAAATGCTTGCCTCCTTGCTGTCCTTGTTCTTGTAAATACTGTTGATCTTCGACAGCTCTTTGTAACCAAGTTCTTTGAATAAAGTGTGGATGTTTCGCAGTTTGTAATGTGTGAATTATTTTCCTCGATGTATGGTTATCTAATCCTTTGGCTAGTGCCTCAAGGCTTCGACCTTTGAGGACCCGGTGTGTCCGAGGACCGGTGGATGGTCGCTTCCCGCTATGATGAGTGATTGACAACGTGGTGTGGATTGACGTTTCCCTTGGCTCAAGTATTGCAGGTGTAGAATGCGGCTTGGTTGCATTGGTGCAGGTGAAGAACAGGCGCGAAAGGTCTTAGCCATGGCGGCCTCCGAGGAGCGGAGAGACAAGTAGGCTTGGTTCGAGGGACCCGGTGGCCGGTGGATCAAGTGCGGTTCACATGCTGGCAAGAACGAGCAAGGGGACGTGGTTCCGGTGCGAGGTAGCGGCTCACAACCGAAGCTCGTACGCGGACGACAAGCCGGCGCAAGGTGGCGGCTAACAACCGAAGTTTGCGCGCGGGGTTTGGTGATTTGGCCACAAAATCATCGGTGGACGGTTTCCCTTGGTTTAGGCCTCAAAACCAAGGCCGAGGACTCGACGAGGCGAGTTTTGGGCTGCTGGGCCAGTGGTGGCTGTCAGGGGCGGTTTAACCGCCTTCCCCTGGGCCGGCCCAAAATCGGCGTCGAGGAGCTTCGATCCGGAGGACACGCGGCGTGACTGCAAGGCTTGCGTCGGAGGGAAGCTAGCTTGCAGTGGAAGGTGCCCGAGCCGGAAAATATCTGAGATCAAAATGTCAATTTGCCCCTGAGGGGTATGTATCACTTAGGGGTAGTTTAGTCTTTAGAGCACCACCACTTGGACTACTAATAGGCCCCTTCAGGGCTGGTGGGTGTTATCTCTTCTAGTTATCTCTTTAAGGTTTTACTTTGAACTTGTTTTCCCCTTCATCCCCTCCACCTAGAACTACTTCGAATCATTCCTAGTTTGTATAGGTGAATTCATGGTTATGTGATTGAGTTTGTGCTGCTCATCTTTGTGCCATGATTTGATTTCCCGAGCTCCCTTTTCTTTTTCTATTTTCGTGGGTATTTTCGGAGCTATTTTTGGGGGATTTTCGTTCTTCTTGTTCTAGGGCGTTTTCTCTCGGATTTCTTTGGGGGATTCACGTATGAGTGCCTTGTGCCTCTTTTGCTGGTGATCCTTTGCCCTCAAACGCCGAGAATCGCTCTGGATTTGAGATTTTCGGGATGAACTCGAGGTCATGGTGTTCTTCGCGAGATCTGCGATTCCGGGAGTTGTACTGAGTTAGAGGCCGAGATCTTTTGGGAAAACACTCCACTGGAGGTCTAGATCATCTGACCAAAATCTCGCCTCAAGAGCTCAAGCGGTTTGGGAGATCCACTTTTGTTTTGACTTTTTCTCGAGCCACCCAGGCCCGGGCGGTTTAACCGCCCCCCCCCCCCCCCCTGGCCGGTTTAACCGCCCCCCTCTGGGTGTGTTAGATCGAGCCGCGTTTCAGGTCGTTTTGGTGTTCGTTTCGATTGGTTCGAGTTCCGCTGCTCGTTTCTTGTTCCTAGGGTCAGTAGCTAGACAGTGGCTACGTGATCTTGGCAAGATTGCTCTCGGAGGTTTCAGAGTTGTTTTGGGAGAATAGCCGGATCAGTTGGAAAGATTTTTTATCGGCTCCCA